>JAODLD010000030.1:13604230-13633507 GCA_026781065.1 Mormyrops boulengeri | reverse complement strand
GGTACAGATTACAGAGAGATAGAGGACAACGGGACATGCCCGGTACAGATTACAGAGAGAGAGAGCGGAGAACAGGACACGTCCGGTACAGATTACAGAGAGAGAGAGAGAGAGAGAGAGAGAGAGGGGAGAACGGAACACGCCAGGTACAGATTACAGAGAGAGAGGAGAACGGGACACGTCCAGTACAGATTACAGAGAGAGAGAGGAGAACGGGACATGTCAGGTACAGATTACAGAGAGAGAGAGAGAGAGAGAGAGAGGAGAACGGGACACGCCAGGTACAGATTACAGAGAGAGAGAGAGAGAGAGAGAGGAGAACGGGACACGCCCAGTACAGATTACAGAGAGAGAGGGGAGAACGGGACATGCCAGGTACAGATTACAGAGAGAGAGAGGAGAACCGGACACGTCAGGTACCGATTACAGAGAGAGAAAGAGAGGAGAATGGGACACACCCAGTGCAGCTAAAACTTTAATCCAACTGATGCAGTCAGTTGATGTTTATGACCAAGAGACAATTCTAGCAGTGCTGGAATATCGATTCCCTCATCTGACCTCTATGGTCCTAAAAACCAGCAGGACATCAGCGGGGCCCTCAATACACCCTGTGCTGAACAATGATTTCTGGCTCCTCCACCGTATCCCCTCATTCTCCAGTGACACAGGAAAGGTTCGCAGAAACAGGCATTCGAATGAGGGAACGCCCTTCTCATTTCCGAAGTCCCTTCTCCACACCGGGAGGTGATGTGAAATGAGAAAGTAAATATTAACGACTCAGCAGTGAGAGACCTTCAAAAAAAAACGGTTGAATTTGTGCAATTACCCAGGAGCAAAGTAATGATCTGAAGGGATCCAACTTTATAAATCCAATTATTTCGTATAAAAGCACCGCGATAAATAACCCCAGAGCTGGTACATCACAATTAACTGTTGAAGGAAATATCTTATCCTGGCTACTTATTACAAGTTGACATCATTTTCATTTTCATAAAAGGCTCCCACATCAAAAGGTAGCCTCTTGCTTCCATAAAGTGATCCTAATGTACTTTCAGTTATCACACCCCTACACAGCATTAAAGAGAACAAGCCCCAGAGTTGTAAGAGGATACCAGATCCAACGGCTACATCAGTGACATACATGCGTGTCCCAAACCATCTAGGTGACACAGGATCCTTCCTCCCCACTTAATCAGGTACCAAGTTCATAGCCATACTGATCTACAGATTACTACAGCCTTATATTTACAACATGGCACTGGATTGGTCAGCTGGGTGTTGATTAATTTTACTACAGCTGTGGTGCCAGCCAGGTAAATCACTAAAACAATGTGCAATTATAATCTTTAATTCTAACTAATGTTGCTTAAAAATCCAGACGAGGAACACAATTCAAAATTAAGTGCAGCTAAGCAAAATTTTTAATCATCGGCGGAAGAGGGTAGTTCTAGTTATAAATGCATCTTTGGCTTGTAAAAGTGAAAATGAAAATTTTTTGAGGGCACACTGGAAGATGATTGGTTCAGAAACAGGAGGAGGCAGGACCAAGACATCTGATTGGTTGGACCCACCTCCTCTACAATCTGATTGGTTATCCCTCTGAACCAATTATTTTCAGTACATTTTTGTGTAAATGAAACTCCCATCAGCAGCATTAACCTTTACTTAGCCGACATTTTTGTCCAGAGCTATATCCTAGCGCCAAACTGCATATTCACCAGGAGTGCACACTGCCTACACAGCTCTTGGAGGGGCATGGTTGAAAGCAGATATGCACATGCATCCCGCTGGTGTCCACAAACACTGATAAAGACAGCAGCGTGCGGCGACGCCAGGACTACGGATATCTGCTCATCTGAAAAGTCAACCAATAGCAATCTCATGCCCAAACAGAAGCCCAAAACCTTTCCAATGAACACTGGTAGCAGGATTACTTCAGGGGCAGCCTTGTGCTGGCATGTGTTACGCTGATGTTTCTATGAAAATAAAATTCTCTCGCTTCCCACAAATGGTTTCTGTACAAAATCTGCCTCCAAGTCAGCCAGGTTCAACTTCAATAGAAAATAGATGCTTTACAGATCTCTTCTCAATCAGAGGTGCAAAAACAAAAATGCTTTTCCTTAATAAGTGCCTCTGCTTACACTTTTCAAGCACATATTAAGTGCCGACACTTTAACATACAGTAAGGGATTTTCTAGCCTAACATGCACTGAGACTGCAAAATAACACTTTCAGTTTCATAGCTGAAGGAAGGCACACATCTAGATGATTTTTAGATGTTCTAGAACATCTGGTGCTTTCTTCAATGTGGAGAGTTTTAAGTACTTTACTGAGTTTATAATTAAAATAAAATGTTTCTTTTCAAGGGACCCTCTACAAGTCAGAGGTGTTGGAAAGGCATGGATACTCTGGCAAATTTACGGGGCCCAGCACTGGGCAGTGGTCTGTAGTATGTAAAATTACACCTAAAATTAAGTGGGGGACCCAATGTGACATTCTGTTAATGGGTCCAGAAGTTCCAGGTACACCCCTGGTCCCAGAAGCTACTTCCAGAACATTTAGTGGTCCACTGCCCTCGTGACGCGAATTGGAAGGTAAGTCGCATTCAAAGACTTCATTGGTTTGCATGGAGACACTGACCCAAATGGGAGCTGGCATTGGCTTAAATTGGTTTTGCTGCTGATACTGTAGCACACAGGATTTGCTTATAGCCACACAATGGGCCTGTCAGTTTGACTGTAAGGCAGCGGATCCTGGACTTTCATTGGCTCATCAGCCTGGAGGGGCCGTCTCACCTCGGTTCAGCTGGCACCTTCCCAGGAGTCCCCCCATCATGCCGGAGCCCTGGGCTCAGCCACACACTGTCCAGCCCTACCCTGCAGAAAAGGCTTTTGCCACAATGACTGTTATGGCTTGAGTGAGAGCATAAGAGCTAGTACCAGGCACAGGCCCAGAGAACATGCAGAGTGTACAGCAGAGTCTCTTACGCAGCTACCTGCCTGCATGTTGCTTTACATTTAGTCAGTTTTCCCCTCAGCTCGCGTGTGGAAGTGAGTGGCATCAGCAAGGCCTGACAAAAGAGAAACAGTTCAGAAAAGTGACGATCGACGAACCCACGTGGAAAAAACAGGCAGGGCAGGAGGAGAGGGAAGGAGCATAGCGACACTGTTGTGATCGCGATGGCGATGGGGGGGTGAGCACAAGGACGTCTCTCCAGAAGGTGCAAGGACAGCTGTGGAGGAACGCCACGGTGCTGCTGCTGGTGAAGTCACACAGTGTTTGGCAGCGTGTCTGGCTCCCTACTGTCTGTGGCGTACAAACAGAGCGATTTCACTGGCTGTAGACAGGTCCGCTCTCCTGTGCCCCCAGTGGCCGACACTGTAAATTACACCCTGTCGCTTGTGTCCCACTGCTATAAACAATTTTTCATCTAGAACGCTAGAATGCTCTCAAGGGAAGAACAGCAGCCCACCGGCACCAACTCCCACTACAGCCCCCTGCCCACCTCTTTGGCTCTGGCCTCTGGCTTTGTGGAGCAACACAGTCATTCATTCTCCTATCACTGTTCTCCAGTTTCCCCAGCCATTACACCCTTATGTATTCCTGTCTGCTATTATTACCATGCATTATTGATGTGGGTATTCTTTTCATTTAAACACATGCAGGCCGACACTCCAATGTATCATCTTTCTAACTGAGCCCCAGAGATCTCCTCAAGGCTGCAAATTTCTGCTGTCAAAGTGAAACCTTCAAAATCAATAAAAGAGCCCACTTCGTAATATCCAAACAAGGCAGGAACAAATGTACTACCTCTCCCTAAAGACAGCAAAAACTATAAAACAATATATATGGAATTATGCACTGACCAGAACAACAAACAAAAAAATAATCTGTCGGGGGGCCAGCAGCTCTGTGGGTTTGGACTCAGAAGGTTGCTGGTTCAAATCCCTAGGTCAACAGTGTTCCCACCATTGGGCCCTTCTGCAAGGCTTTTAACCCCAGTTGCTCCAGGCCCTCCTCTACGCCAGTTTCATGAGGTGGCCTCCTGGTATGTTTTTCCAGCTGTCCTAAAGGAGGTCCCACATATATCCTGAGCATTCATTGGCCACTTTTCCTTCACTCTCTGGTCAAACTACTCAAAAACCATTTCTACTGTGTTTAGGTCAGGTGGCCAGGTCATGTGATGCGGCATTATTATTCTCCTTTGTAGGTGGCTTAGCATGTCCACTTTTGATTGATACCGTAACTCCTTTACAGAGAAAATCGTAACTCCCCAGAGAGGCTTTCTCTGAGGCTCGGAGCTCCACACCTGGTGACGCCAAGAAGGCCACAAAAAAAACCTTCTGAGGACAGGCCAGTGAACTTCAGGTACGCTCGACACAATTCAGAGAAGGGTCTGATGTAAGCTTGGCTAACTTTACAAAAAAGCTTCAAAAGTTTATTTAGCTATGAAACTGTCTAGAGTACAGTTACAGCCAGGACTATGGAGGGATCAGTCCATAAGGACGGGAAGGGTCCTCAGCCACGATTGCCCACTTTAACGGAGGACATGGAGCAGGAGAGCAGCTTTGGACTCTCCACAGAACCCCCTGTCCGGCAGCGTTAGCACTATGCTAAGTCAGAGATAAGAGCGTCACATCGTTACAATCCACATTATTTATTTATCACAGCTTGATTTGCACGAAATGTCTGCTTAACGCAGCGAGCGGCATCTCTGACTGGCACGTTCACATTATCTAAGAGAAACACGCGCACTGAGAGCGGCTTAGCGCCATTGCTACTGTCAGCAGAGCACGGCACCGCGCTGCCCAGGGTAATGACACATCAGCCACGTGGCCAGGCGCATAAAGCCGCACGAGTTCAGCCGCGGTATTTTTAACGACGTGGAGGAGACGCAGAATGGGATGAACATGCATGCAGCGTACAATGCACATCAGGTATATGCTACTGCGTGATACTGAAGATGTCATAGTAAAGCCTTGTTTGATGTCCCAGATCTAAAGGTAAAGTCAGATAAAAGATCGATTTATCTATCTATCCATCCATCCATCCATCCATCCATCCCTGCATATCCAGGTCACAGGGGCAGTGGTCTGAGTAGAGATACCTCCCTAGCCACCTCCACCAGGGGGACACCCAAACATTAAAGCTAAACTGTTCACTTTTTGGTGTTGATGCACTCCTTTGCTTAGCAGCCAGGGCAATATGCAGATGCATGGTAGTCTACCCTGTCATCCATGACCATCATAGCCAGTGGGACCACAGGAAGCAGCTCCCGTACGTACCTTCGAGCCAAATCACTCCTGGGGGAGATCTATCCGTGCTACAACACTGAGCAGAGAATCCCAGAAGAAGCATATCAGATAATCAGGATGAACTCAAATAGGAAATTGACTCGTGGCTTAGACATGAACAAGACTGACTGAGTGGTCCACTGTTAATGGTTCTTACTACCAATATATTCCATAAATATAAAAACAACTGTAACATATAAACCACATTATTCCTTTGATGTGCTGACTGCATTTAGAGACTGGTATTGCTTGTGACATGCTAATTAAAACATTGATATAGCAACATGGTGAAGACAGGATACTGTTTGGACTCACATGCACACTGTCCAAGCAGGACCACGGACACCCAGAAGAACTGCACAAAAGGCTTAATATTGTGTAATTGTTTGTTTACAATATTTATACAATTACAATATATTCTCTTCAGGTAGCTGTTTCCACTAAAAGGGTCTGAATACGTTTGACATTTGGCAAAACAGAACCCCTGTCTTTGTGTAATCAGATGGCATCCACTGAAATCAATTATGCAAACCCTGGCCGTAGATCCTTAATAAAAAGGGCAGCTTAACACAGGGTGAATCAGGGTGAATTTGTGAGGCACAGAAGCGCGCAGCCTCCTCTAGGCCTGGGAGAACCTACAGAACTCCCAGCCCGAAAACGGCGCCATTACTTAGATGATTGCATTTGGCAGCTCTGGGGCCTGCACTTTGATCAAGATGGATGGGTTTTTTATTACACTCAGACATGGATCCAGCAGTCCCGCTGCGTTTGCCTACAGAGGTCGAGTCTAATTAAGACGAGGAGACACCGATAAAGGCCCTCACGAGCCAGGCATAACGACGCAGACGTCCAGGGTGGGGTCAGAGAGGGAGACCCGGGCTGACGATGCAGACGTCCGGGGAGGTCAGAGAGGGAGACCCGGGCTGACGATGCATACGTCCGGGGAGGTCAGAGAGGGAGACCCGGGCTGACGATGCAGACGTCCAGGGAGGTCAGAGAGGGAGTAGTTTAAAAGCCCTGTGATCTTGCAGTAGTGATCCATCACACAATCATCAGACTGACTGACGCAGTCAAAGCTTGGTCAAAGTAGCCTTTGTACAGCTTGTGTAACTGGGCTTCCTGGTCTGGATTTTAGCTACAGGAAGTGACATTATGGCACCACAACAGGTATAACTGAATTCTAGTCAAATGATGTTTCTGCACCCAGCAAGCAAACTCCACACAGCTGTATAAACACAAACAGCTAAGCGGCCTGAAAGCTCCATTTCACGTTTTTCCAGTACACACAAGCACCAAGCTTTTTTCAGGACCCATTATGAGCACAATGGTCTACATCTCCCTCCCATTCACATTCAAAAGAGCACCAACAACTAATGGAAAGACACTGTGACAGCTTCAAGTAAATAAAAACAGACAATTAATTTGAGATCAGTAAAATCATGAGCCATCACTCTTCCAGGTTCAACAGGCAGGGATAAAACACTTTTTGGCTTACACAATACTTTCTACAAAAGCCAATTAAGGTAGGCAAAGGAACCAGAGGGAGATGGAGGACGGATGTGAATGGAAATCCCGGGTGGACGGAGGGAGGTTGGGAACAGACAGAGGTGGAAAGTTCAGGATCAGAACGTCCAATGAAACAATATTTTGTTTCAACCAACCATTTGAGTATTCTGTGACTGAAAGATGGAGGGAGAGTGCAAACTGGAAAAAATGTGTACAATAAAATTTTCATAATGCAAAAAAACAATATTCATAAATGTCTGTTCACATATATATGAGGCAATAAAAAAGCTATTCTTCCATGACCGTAAACAAACAGTAAATGTGAACATTTCCTCATGTCTTCCATAGAATCCAACTCTTCAATGTGGGTGATGCTCGGTGGAGATGACAATGGCCTTTTGACACAATAAAGCCTCAGTCTTCTTCCGATTGGTCAACACACCTTCAGTCATGTCCTGCAGTCAGCATGGAGGATCACTGTGCAAACTGGAGCCAGCTGACCAGATTTCTCATCCAGCTGCCCAACATGGAGGCCTTCATCCATAGGAAGAGTTCATACAGGTTTATCTGCCACAGAGTGAGAACCTCCAACAGGAAGATCTGCAGCCGGCGAGGTCTAGATCTGGCTTTACGTCTGCCATGCCTACAATGGAGGGATTAGTGGTTAGGAAGAGAGAGATATTTACAAAGAGAGGGTGAGCTTCCATCAAACGCCTCAGAACACTCGTATGGATGCAGGTTTTTACTGATTTCAGAATTATCAGCAGCAAAATACCTACATCCAACACAGCAGCAATTCATCACAAGTAATTTATTTTGATGAGCTACCCAGCAAGCTAAAAGCACAAAAAGCCTGGGAACATTCACTGTACAGGAGTGCTTCCAACGCACCGTAAAAGGGGTGTATAATGAGGTAAATGAGTGTGGCAGCTGAATGCTCTCACTGCGGCCAGGGGGGTGGTTGCTGAGAAGCACTGCAACACCCAGGAAAGCAGTGCTGCCTTGAACCAGCAAACAGCACAGAAATCATTTTCATCTCTGGCGAGTTTCAAACAGCAGAGTGCCCCGGAACCGCGAGTCTGACAATGCACACATCTGTCAGGATCTCCAAAGACAAGAAGCTGGAGAAGGCGTCGGTGTTTCCCGTCTGTGTGACATGTAGCGCTTTGTTATACAATGAGGCGAAAAACGGAGGACATGGGGTGGGATCCCTGATGAGATGAGCTGCAAGACAACATGCTTGATCCACACACGCTTGAGAAAGATTTCGATGGGTTATAGTTAACTAAAGTAGTTTTAAAAGAGCTTGGATACAGGCCTACGGAGACACCCTCAAAGAACCAGTAACTCTAGCAACCAGGAGAAAGACTAACTCCACCCTGGTTACCCAGCAGATAATACAACAAACATGACTTTCCTTAAAGACCCCTTCCTTGTGGGAACTGTCCCTACTCTCTATGGTGTGGACGAGTAATGTTCTCCTCACTCGGTACACTGTGTGAGTAGAGTCTTCCTCACTCCATACGTTGTGTATGAGTAGAGTCTTCCTCACTCTGTACATTGTGTATGAGCAGCATTCTCCTCAGTCTGTATGTTGCGTATGAGCAGTTATCTTTGATCTCTGGAGCTCTGGAGCATGCAGTGAATAACTGCATTTGCAGTGCAGTGCTCTGTGCATTAAAACATTTACCGCTATTCAATATTTTGAAAGTGCCTGAAAGAAGAAACATTAAAGAGCTTGTTCAATAGATCAGCAGAATGTACTGCAAGTTTATCTGATAAAATGCTTAGTGCTTAGTGAAGAAGAGGGATCGTGCCCTGGATCACAGGACAGCTGGGCTGTTTTCAGACTGAGCAAATGAAATAATTATGCCGGGAGATGGTGCTTTGCTCACAGTGGTGTTGCACATGTCTTTGGAATGATCGAGACACTGACAGTCTGAAATATGTGAGTAAGACAAAAGGCCGGGGGGTCCTCTCTGCTGTCAGCCAGCCAGCGTTGCTCAGCTCCTGGTTGTCTCCTGTCTCAATAGAGGTGCTGGTGCAGCCAGAAGGTCACTAATACGTCTTACAGGACAATATAAACACCGCCTGCCTCAGTCTGGGTCCTAATGATTTCTTCGGAGACAATAACAGTGCACTTCATTAAAATGCGATCCATACACCACTAGAAAGGACAGCACAGTCGTGGAGTTCATTCCCCTGCAAAACCTGCGAGTTGAAAAGCGTCAGCCTTTCCATCTCATCTGAAGAATCACATCACAGGTCTATCACCTCCATCGTCTACACAGGTCCTGCTGTGAGTTCGCTGAAGAAGTGTTTCAGGCAGGTCCCGAGGGTCCAGCCCTTGGGGAGGTCCTTGACCAGGAGCAATGACAGGGAAACCTAGCTGATCGTCCCCCGGCACTCACGTACAGCCCTGTCTCTTTTGTCCCTACGTCCGTTCTAACAGGTAGCACAGTAACTTGGCAGAGGACTCCGAGGAGACCAGTGTGAGTGTAGTATATACTGCCAACTCTACCCACTACACAAGGACATGCTGTTCAGGTGTGACTGCAAACGGCCTTTAGCGTCTGGCTGTGCAATAGTGCTGTGTGTGTGTGTGAGGGGGCACAAACTGAGAAAGTCTGACAAGCATAAAACATTGTATTTCCTCTCAAAATAGAAGCCTTTTCCAGATTTAGGTATGCTGTTTTAAATACGAGGTCAGGAATCATTAACTGCAATGGAAAAGTGTCACAAACACAAGTGAATGAGTGGGTGAGTTAGTGACTGAATGAGTGAGTGAATGAGTTAATGAATTAGCCAATGAGTGAGTGAATAAATGAGCGAGAAAGCAAATGAATGAGCAAATGAGTGAGTGAATGAGTGAAGTGAATGAATTACTGAATTGAGGAATGAGTGAACAAATGAGTAAGCAAATGAGTAAGTGAACGAGTGAGTGAATGAGTACCCTGCAACTGCAGTCCCACCTATGCCCTACCCCACATTTGGCTCCCTTCCTCAAACCACATCCATAACACATAAAACAAGACCTGGTAGAACACACGGCTGTGCCCCCCTCCCACCTGGATAGGGCGCGCACGCAACAACGGGACATATTCAGGAAGGAGGTGGCACTGGCGCGCGTCTGCAGGACTGTTTCGATGCCACGCAGGAGGTCGTTAGTCTTCAGAAGCAGCAGCATCTGTCGGGGAACCTTGTTGAGGAGCTCACTGATCTGGGGCAGGTAGCGTGCGGCGTTACCACGAATCTCCGTGTCCTGCACAGCCAAATGGAGAGACAACGTCAATCTAACTTGCAGAAGGTTCCAGAAGTTCAAGGTCTATCCAGCTGCAACCTGCAATAAGGGATCCAAAGATGCCTAGAGTGAGGGAGGTCAACACCCACAAAAACATGGCAGGCGAGTGCAGCAAGGCCTTTCGCTGTCTCGGTACCCACAATGCTTTGGGCACTGACCCCAAGAGCCTCGCAATTCTTCATGCTTGTGTAACCTGAGCTCAACATTTAGGTCCAGCAGGATGAGGGGGGTCTGAAGATGGGATTTGGGCCTCAGAAATAAAGATTTTATTTATGTTCCTGCGAGTGGATTTAATTTCTCACCATCATCGGCTTAGGTAGAGCCAACCGCATAATTCGCTCAGCTGGACTCTTTCTGTCACATCGCATTTCAGGCGCGCGGGGCGATCCACCCATCCTGTCAAGCGGCCATCAGGAGAGAAGCTAGTGCACGGGAAACAGTGCCTACCCAGTAATAGAACACCAGCCAGCCGCGTACGACATCCATTTTCTCGTTTATTCTTTCTGTCACAACCTCCACTACTCCGGCCAGGCAACAACAGCAGCTTTAGTAGACAAAAGGCAGACAGAGAGCCTATGGCTGCCTCAAAGGAGATTAGCCTCTGGGTCTTATCTGTGCGTCAACCCAACCCGAGATTGCATGTGGCTCTCACAGCAGGTCAGCTAGTGGCCCCTACTCCTGTCCACCTCCTCCTCTGTGACACACTTTAGCTACACCCATGTACACACAGGGCCCTCATCTCAAACTAACACAGGCCTTGCTCATGATTTTTGCTATCTGGTTCTACTCAGTCTTTTTTTGGCTTGGAGATCATGGTCCTGGTGATTCCAAACTAGCTGGAGGTCAGTGTCTGCAACAGAGTGAATCTGATAATTGGAGCCATAATATTTGGTGTGTTGACGGCTTATGGGAGGTGGGGGTGGTGGCAATAGTTCTCGAAAATGGGAGGGGGGTGGAACTGGTCTGAGGGAGCCCACTTGTCTGAATGCAAGGGTCTACCTTGGGAGCCTCAATGTACGGTACTTAGTTCCGACTTACTCACAGCTCCTTAGACTTACACAGATGTCATCAAAACACTCACTAAGGACTGATCAACAACAGGCAGTAGTAGAAAGGGAAAAAAAGGAAATACAATTAGCTGGCTGTCAACGGGCCCGGCTGTCTGTTACAGAGACAGACACGTTCTGATTCTCCCCCAGATGAGAATCAAACATGGCACCTTGTTCATATTGAGCAGCAGAGACAATGGCAGAAGACGATGAACCACATGCGACAAGGTAGGCGTAACATGCGGCAACAGGATTAAGCCAGAATAAGCCACCAACAAGCTGGAGAAGAGCTGATGGCTCCACGCCTAACCTACAGTAACCACAATGCCCGAAGAGGACAAAGTAAAACACTACAGACTGATGCCACTAACAAAAGGGATCATCGCATGTAAAAGCAGCTGACTCTCTTAAAAGAAATGCAATGATCAGAATTCAAACCAGCCAACAGCTTGTGTGTCTCTGCTGACATTGTATGCCAGAGGTGACGCAAAGCCTTGTGTTCAGGACATTGCAGGCAGATGTCAGAAGTGCAGCTTAACAGCCATAATGCCTCAAACTGATAACGCGGGTCCTTCCAGAGAGCACAATCAATTAAGAACTTCAGGGAAAGTGATTAGTCAGCTGGCATCTACCCACAGACCGACAGCCTTGAATTACACAGCTACTTCTTCTACGGCTACCTATACTTGTGGGCCTGTAAAAAGAGCGTGGCAAATCAAAGTGTAATTACCGTCTAGCACGCTACTGCTGAGAAATACATACCCAGAAAGAACGCTTCTTTAAATGGCTACCATGAAAATCAGGACATAGGTGAGAGATTCACACTCTGAGGGCCAGCTCCGTGTGCAATCCCAGAAGGCACTTTGGCATCAAGCTCGCGTCTGACAGCACGGGGATTTTTGAACGAGCTGTAATTTAATAACTACGATTTCTGTCCTATAACTAAAAAACATCTAGCAGCTACCTTATGTTTATGCTAATCCCTAAAGCTCCATTTATATGATTTCAACAGGGAGATTAGAGGGTAAGTGGATTGCAGTACTGCAGTGCTTGTGTGGGACGAAGGGGGATCTGAGCAAGAACAGCCAAAAACTAGAGGAGAAATTCCACATGACCTCTAACCCTGCCCTCAGCCCTGAGTAATCGAGCATCGACTCTCCAGGCAGGAAGCGTAGCCTAACCCTAACCTGAACACTGCCCTCCACATCAATCTCCATGCCGCACCTACGTCACGTCCTGACAGCTCTGCCGCACTCTCTGCAGAGGCAGGCTGCCATGTGACCGGTGTCAGAAATTGTTTCGTTCCTTTTTTAATTTTTTTTTTTAACCATCAAAGGAATGCACAAGCCCCCTGAAAGCACCCTCCCCCCCAGTCTGACAAACTGGCAGCCCCCTGCTTTGCTCTATTTTGGGACGCGACAGAGCGGAGAGCACGTGGAGACGTAGGCGAGGGATTAGCGATGCGCAGGATTTCCGCCGTGGCACTACGACTACAGGTGACACGCAAAAGAGCTTTTCTGTGTTGGGCTGGACACAGAGAGGTACTAGAAGCATCTCCTGCGTATGTCCAGCAGGGGAAGCAGACACAAGGGTCCTCTGTGACCTGCCTCATACTTTTTAACACATGTAACAAGTTACCATAATCACAATACATTATTGCATTGTATTTACTTAATAGATACTTTCATGTAAAGCGACATATATTGTTTTGAGACAGAGAGCCCCTGGAGCAATTGAGGGTTAAGGGCCTTGGCTCAAGGGCCCAATGTTGAAATCCTATGCCAGCACCGGGAACTGAATTGGTGACCTTCTGATTGCATCCACAGTGCCCTAACCCGCTGAGCCACATGCTGGCCCTATTGTCTGCCAAAATGTCCAGAGAAGCAGCCACAATGCCTGCAGATGGAGTCTAAGTTAAACAAAAAATCCCCGCCCACGTTACACGACTGACTCAAAATAAAGAGTGCGCTGGAGGTGACCGCCGGGTCGCTGGCTCTCTGTGCAGACGGTGACCGTGCCAGGCATCCATTGCCTGGGTGCAGCACACCACTCGGTCCTGATAAGCAGAGGTCTTGGTGATGGGGGGCGGGGGGGAGATCATAACCAATGACACAGTTGACTCCACCCTGTGGCTTCCGCTACTCTGCCTCCTCCAGGGACTTTTAAAAACAGGGTGTTGATCAGCACTGGCATCATAGCAAACAACCCAAAATAATCTTTCCCCTGGGACAGGCATGAGTGCAGTAAGCTGGGGATCTATCCATCACCCATGCAGACCCCATTAGCATAGAGAGAGACCGGAAGGTTCCTCAGGCAGGCCTCGACTGTTGGGAGCAGGGCCTGACATATAATGTCACGGTAAAGAGTAAAGTGCTCCAAGGACAATCAGAGAAAGAAGTGTCAAAATAAACGAGAAGGGTGGGAAAATTACTGAGACTAAAAAAAACGATTCATCACTTCAGTTCGGTCAAAACAATAATATTATCATAACAAGAATGGATAAAATAAATACAGCCTTCAGTAGGCATTGAAGTACAGTATTACTTTGCACAACACCTAACCATCACACTGCTGTTTTGGAGTTAAGGTTTAGGGTACAGCTTATTGACAGAAAACAGTGACGAGCCCATGAGACTGTAATTAATCCTCCTTGGCCAGTATTAATTGCAGCAATTGCATTCAGGGCACTTGGGAAATGTAATGCCCGGGTATTAAGCTGCAGATGACAGCCCAGACTGACAACCCGCCAACTCAAAGCCGTCACGGCGGTTAGTTGCGAGGCCATCAGATGCAGCCCTCAAACAGCTTTCAGCCACAAGGGGGCACGCCACCAAATGGCCCCAGACACACTAGCACCCATAAGGGGCCACCTGTAGAGAGAGAGAGAGATGCTGATAGACAAGAAGTGTTTCCCAATCCACTCCTCAGGGACCCACATGTTTTTGCTTACCGGGAGCTGGGAGGGAGCAAAAATGTGGACCGGCTGTGGGTCCCCGAGGACCGGATTTGGAAACAATGGACAAAAGAACCAGAGCACAGAGACGATCGGGGGCATCTACTCTGGACATATTGTAGGCCTTGCAGACACCACGGCACCAGCGGACCAACTGGATTCAGCACATAGCCTTCTGCACTTCCATCTGAATCATGACAAGGTGAACAAGAGGACAATATAAGCGTACCATCTGAGAGAATGCCGGCAAAAAGGACATGAGTGGCCCAGAAGGCCATGCCAAATGGTGACAGAGAGTCCTCTGTTTCCAGGAGAATCCAAGACAGCCACTGACAGCCCACTACAACTAAATTCTAAAATAAGTAATTTATTTTCCATTACAGCGGGCGGGGTGCTGGGGTAGGAAGGGTTAAATGCACAGGTGTCTGGAGTCGGTGTTGTTCCTGGCCTGGAGGGTCTTCATTTCCACTTGGCATTCTTTGGTTCAAAGCACAGTGGCTACATTTTCATTTTAGAATAAACTCAATTTCAGATAACCGTGCCAGACCAACAATGCGGATGCGATTGCTCGTCGCACGCCACCTCCAGAGGCAAAGGTGTTTTCTTAACACGACGTCTGCTTTCTTCTCCATCAAGCCCATAGAGATAAAAGGGAGCTGGGGTGTGGACACATTGAGGAGACAGCAGGCCAACGCCCCCCAGGGAGATGTGAGGAGGCGAGGCAGTCTCCCTGTCACATCCCACCATGCTGGTCCAGCCTGACTGCTTAGGGGGGAGGGGCTGACAGCCTAGGGTGAGAACATTCCAGGAGGGATATGCATGCCAGTGTGCAGATGGTGGCGGGATAGTCAAGCAACTCCTTACTCCTTCCTGTCACAGAGAGAGACATAATCCACACTCTTAGCTGTCATGCAAGTGACCATACAAACTATCAGGGAAGTGACCATACTCCATACTGCCAGAAACACAGCCATATCTATGAGCTGTCGTGGAAGTGACCATACTCCATAATGGCAGTCACAGCCATACGCCACACTCCAAGATGTCATGGAACTGACCATACTCCATACTGTCACAGTCACAGCCATACTCCACACTATGAAGAAGAGACCATAATCCACACTCTGAGCATGTAATGTGACTATACTCCATGCTGTCTTAGATGGGACAGAGTGTGGCTCAGAGGGCTAAGGCTCCGTGCCTGTGATTGGAAGAGTATCAGTTTGAGCCTGGCCTTGGCAGAATAGTCACATGTCTGAGGGCCTTTGAGCGAGGCCCTTAAGCCCCAGCTCCATGGGCACTGCTGCAAATGGCTGCCAAACTTGCTCTCAGCTACATATGTGTCTGTGTGCCATGGAGACCAGGATGGGGGAGGTGAAAAGAGAATTTCCCCGCGGGGATCAATTAAATGCCATTATTATTATTATTATTATTATTATTATTATTATTATTATTATTATTATTATTATTATTAATAATAATAATAATAATAATAATAATAATAATAATAATATTATTATTATTATTACATAGTCACACTCCACATTCTAAGCTGTCATGGAAGTGACCATACTCCATAACAACAGTGGGAAATCTTATCCGCAAAAGGCCGTGTTCAAACCCAGGTGTGAGAACTCTTTAGCCAATCAGTCCTAACTAGTAACGCAACCATACTCCATAGACTGGGCTATCACATAAGTGACCATACTCCATAGACTGGGCTATCACAGAAGTGACCATACTCCATAGACTGGGCTATCACAGAAGTGACCATACTCCATAGACTGGGCTATCACAGAAGTGACCATACTCCAAGCATAAAAAGTTACATGAACCAGGCAAACACAGCACACATACAGTTGCTGTGGAGCTCAAAAAGACGTCACTATATGTTGTTCTTAAGTGCTATGTTATATTTAGTGGTATTCTACCCCCGGTTATGAAAACACATTTAAAATGAACACTGAATGGAAAAGCCTGAAAGGGCAGGCGAATCAAAGCCTGGGATGTACAGTAACATTACTGCTCAGAGCCACTGGAACGTCAGGCGGCTCTCGTCTGCTGCTCCAGGTTTCAAGGCGTCCTCTCCCACGTGTCCCACTGCCACTCTGCACCCAGATGCAGACCCACCTTGCTATCGTCCCCCGTTCACCTCCACAGTGCAGGGGCTCGCTCTGATTCCAGTCCGCTCATGCACGCCGGGCCCCCTGCGGCGGGACACGGCCGCTGATTCTCAGCTGCATCCCGGGCTTACAAATGTGGCACAAAGAAGCGCCGCGTGCTGTGGGTGTGAAATGACCCCCACACAGAGGCTAATGTGAACACACCTCTTCCTCCACATGTACACCATAGTCAACAAAACAGGTCAGTGGGGACCAGCCCTGTCATATAACACGTTTCCCAAGCACTGCCACACGAAGGAATGGTGTGTCCAGAGCACAAATATTTCTATATTCTATAGAATGACCAGAATCACTCTGTACGTGTGTCCTGAGCAAATATTTCCATATGCTGGCTTTTATCGGAGCAGAACCAGCAGTGTTACTGTATATGCATGTCCTAAAAGAATAATTCCACCTCTGCTCACTGTGACGACCACAACATCTGTTAACACAAGATTAAACATCTGGATGTTATTACTAACATTCAGAAAACTGCCATACAGCTACACAGCTTCAGAAAACCATCGAAGGCAATCATTATAAATGAAAAGTAAGCAAAGAATGTTTCATTACTGCCATAGTTTATGGGTGTTATGAATATGTTATAATGGTATTATGTCGGTATTGCACAATTAAGCAACTGTTAACAGCACAGGCTGTTAATCTTACTAAGAGCTCATACCATTTAAGTAAAAACAACCTGTGTGGTCTAGGTCATTTTGCCCCCTAGAGCCTGGCAGGTTCCGACGACACTTTAACAACCCTTGAACCTCAGGATACACTTTCACCGCAGCAGGGGCGTCACTGGCGAAGGTCATGACTCTGCTAGTCACATAGGGTGAGAAGCAACTGAAGGCTCCATTGGGGCAGGAACATACCGGGCCGCATCTCAACAGCCTTGACTCAATCTAAGGGCAGCTGAAGGAGTCCGACATTACAGGAACCTATCAAGGCATCCCCCCTCTTTACAGCTGCAGCCTAGTGGGCCTCAACATGGACAAACGGCACTGTGCTGCTGTAAAATTCTGCTGCAATACTTTTTTTTGGTTCTGAGCTCCGCATCCAACTGCACACAGTGGGCGTCGGAGCAGAGTGCATAATGAAAGGTTGAGCATTGCGCTATTTCCAGCACATTACACTCCAGGCCAGACCCAACACAATGCCATTAACGTCTAAATGCCGCGTCTGACACTTGCCTGCTAGCATGTCTGCTTCCCATATTTCTACTGCTGCCATGAACATCAGGCCCCGGGGGCTCTGTGCATGCTGGGAAACAACAGCTAGCTGCGGTGTTAAAGCCCAAAGGACTCGGAGCGACTGGACAGAGCCCCGTGAGTGACACCCTGGACCAGAGGTGGACAGTTCAGATACAGAAAATAAAAATCCAGACTAAGATTTTGTTTCAAACAACCAGTCGAGTATAAAGAGTTAGAGTGACACTGTGTGGACTGTAATTTTACATTCTTTTGAACCACCTTTGCCCTGGACTGCTCTCCCTTCCTTATAGACCTACCTTGCAGGTTTGAGTCTTCATACCAGAGGAGAGCTACCAAGTGAGCTTGTCATTTACATCAAGAAGCCCAGCTCCGGCACTTGATATGACAAAATGAGCTCAGTGAGTATCCTGCTGATCTTCTGAAATCACGGAAATGGAATATTTTAATACTGATGTTACACAGCATACAGCTATGAATCCTAATAGCATAGTGCGATGGCGGAATGCAGCAGAGAGCTCTCCACAGCAGGATATGAGGGTCTCTTCACTGTACCCAGCCCACGGAGGAGAACCTGGCAGTCTGAGAGGAACCTCCACAAGGTTTACACTCCCCCACATACAACATCACACAACAGGCAGCCCACTGAGAACAAGGGAGAGACCTCACTAGGAACGTCTTGCTCAGTAAAAGCAGCCATAAGACAACCAAGACCAAGGTGGATGAGTAAAATATGTGTCAAGACATACAAATGTGTGAGAGATACATAGCTCAAGGTCTCATTGTTCTGGGAGGGTGCGGGGAGTGGGGGGGCTACAACAAGGCCCCCCCCACACACACATACTAACGGCTGTATCAAAAATGGTGACCTTAAACCTAGGTCAGTACAGATCCCACAAGATGATGGGGAACCAAGGCTGTAGGCTTAGTCTCAACACTGGTAGGGACCAAATCAGCTCTGAACCCACTTCCCCCCTAAACACACACAATATTCCCACAATATTGGTAGGGACATGTCCCTCCCCTCCATACCCAAATCTACGCCCTTAGGAAAAACCTACCTGCAAAGCATCTACTACAACACAGAATGCTCTCATCAGTCACACTAAATTACTGCAAGTCTGTCAAGGTCCAAATCAATCAACACTTAAGACTTCAGGCTGATTTATACTTCAACAGTGAATATGGCAGTGCCGCCCGAGGTGTGCCTCCCCAGGACTGTAAGTACAGTGCAGCCCGAAGTGCGCCTCCCCAGAACTGTAAGTACACGTTGTGGCGACGCAGATCAAATCAACTATGATTTGTCCACTTGGTAGCATTGTACTTCTTCCTACACAAAAGTTTTGTTGTTGTTTCTTTGCAGCTGGTGGTATTTTAGTGGTGGACTGAAAAGTTGAAAGTCAGTGATTGTCAGGAGCACAGTAACTGAACCTGCCCAGGGTCCCTCTGGCCTCCAGGAGGCAGGGGGAGGATGATAAAGCGAGGACCCCCAAGTGGGTCTTCACCTGCCTGTTAAAGTCCATTGCCCAAGATTTCCTACAGATGCTTAAATGGTTATTGGCTAATTGAACACATCATTGTTTGGTTAAACGATGCTAGTAGTAAGGTTTTGTTACTTACAGAACAAAGTCCAAATCACAAACCATCAAACTGCGACTTAATGACACTGATTATCGGAGACGTGATTTCAGATCGTCCCAAGTCTTTGTTCCCAAAAACATTTCCAATACCCACCAAAGACACATGCACCACTATTGTAAAACGTCGCCAATACAGAGAGGTCTCTTTTCAAGCAAATATCAAAAGGAGACAAGCAAACCAGGAGTGAAAAGAGAGCATTATGGATCCGAGCTGTGAACTTGGATATTGGGGCTTTCAGCCTGATGAGTGAGGTAAGGGAAAGGGCAATCAGACCAGCTGACTTAACACAACATCCTGCTCCAGCAGGCATCAAAATCAGTTCACCAGTTCAAACCTTGTCCTCCAATCTATATTGGGCCCTTGAGCAAAGCCCCTGACCCCCTGAAATACTTCTGAGGCGCTTGGACTCCAAACTTCTCTCTCAACTGCATATAAGTCTTTGTATTCTCAAAAGGAGAGAAAGATGGGATATATCAAAAGGAGCATAACAGAAATATATGGATGACTTTCTGCTGCTGACAAAGAGGCAAGCTGCAGTGACAGGTCAGGGCCTAATGTGCTGTAACCCAGCAGCCCAGTTTCCATCCATTCCCATTACTACACACCACATAATAATATGCCTTTATGGGTTCTTTCTTATGTAAATCAGGCAGCATCCTTAAGAAGCAGCCATTATAACTGGCTGTAATTACCCAGGGCCATACCACTTCTAAACAGGCCCATAATTTGAGGTAGAGCTAGCAGTGAGCTGGCTGCTTGCCTTCCAGTTGGCAGAGTAAGAAGGTGACAAGCAATCAGTCCAGCTAGGGCAATGGCCTTGCAGGTGTCACATTACGGCCACTGTACCTTAAGCAGATACGAGGGGGAGCTAATGACATAAAATGAGCATTTAACCAAGCTGTGATTAAGTGAGCAATTAATGAAAAGTTCTGCGATTTCAAAAGGGAGCTCTGCATATTATAGAACATATATACTCTGAATAATCCGGTGAGGTTTGAGGCAGTGGATCCTCAGTCGGCCAGAAAGGTTAGAGGCAGCAGAAGCCAAGTAAGCCGGCGTGGTTAGAGGCAGCAGACAATCAGTAAGCCAGTGAGGTTAGAGGCAGCATATCCTGACTACACCTTAAAGCAGAATGGGCTGTTGTGTATGCGGGTTTTCGCTGCAACTCCCTAATTAATAATAATAATAATAATTATCACTTTATTAATCCCCGTGGGGAAATTGTCTTTACATCTCCCTCAACTTGCTCTTTGTAGAGTAAGCTGTCCACAAAGGGCAGCCACCCATGGCAGCGCCCAGGGAGCTGGGGGTTAAGGGTCTTGCTCAAGGACCCGCAGACGTGCTGAGGCTGGGTTTGACCGGCCACCTTGTGATTAGACCTGCCCTAATTGGACTGAAGAGTCCTCACACCTGAGTTTGAACAGCTGACCTAAAGGTTATCCCAAAAACCTGCATATACACTTGCCCTTTGCTGATAATATTGCCCACCTCTGCCTTAAAAGGACAGAGCTGGGGCATGTACGAAGTGAGCTTCAAGAGCCTTCCCATTGTCCTGATAGCTCAACTCCAGGTGAAGCCCTCAGCATGGCTTTCCCCAGCAGCCAGGGATTCCTCAGAGCCACAGAGGCTTTGTGTGATGGCCAGTGTCCTCTCTGGACTACTGAGGGCAACAGGCTGTTACAGAAAAAAGGCCCAGGGATGGAACAACTTATGAATAGCCATTGATGAGCCTTCCTGGTACCTGTGCCGGTTCAGTGACGTCCCAGAGAAGGGCTGTGGCCGTCCAGGCCTGGCTCAGCCACGGAGCGTGTGCACAGCCATAGAGCAGCGACGAAAAGCTCGCAGGTTGCGCAATGGATGTAAAAATAGAGCACAGATGGTCCTCCCCCCAGCCCAGCACAGGGGGAGCCTCCAGGCCGGTACCAGCACCACTCACGCGTGCGCTTGAGTCACACGCAGCCCACCGGCCCATCCCCCAATGCCCAGCCCCCGCCCTGGCAGACACAGCCAATCACAGAGGGGGTCACTTACGCCCCCATGTTTTCACCAGGACGTGAAGCGGGGGCTTTCTGCGCACGAAAACAGACAGGAACAGCAAACAGGTGCATTATGGAGGTGCAGAGGGTACATGGTGACCATCAGCATGGCAGAAGATGCCTTGGCCATAAAGCACCAACATCGCCAAGGCAGTGGGCACCTGCTGAAGCTTGTGCATCCAGAGCAGACATCTCGCAGATCACAGGAGAATGACACACATGTGACCCTGCATGCGGGAAAAGCAGCAGAGGGCCATACCTCCAAGCTCGTCACGGCGGTCCGGCTGATGCCAGCACTGACGGAGGCCCAGGAACGGGCCGTGAGCACACAGGCAAACAGCGGGAACATGTCTCCGGCTCCCAAGCGGCGGCTGTACCGCTCAATCCCCTTCATGTCCGCTTTCATCAAGGCTCGCCACAGCCGACAGTACTCCAGACGGAAGGCCTGGTTGAGAACCTTAGAGAGAGAGAGAGAGATGCAGGCCAGAGAGTCACCATCAAGCCGTAGACCACACTGCTGAGCCCAAAGTAGCACCCTGACGTCACTCCTCAAGTTTGTGCTTAATGTGATCTCCAACCCAGCGGCTAAGGACACCTAACTGATCTGGGATCAGTAGTGCAAGGGGCGGATATGCTTATCCAGGCAAGTACCACAGGCCAGTGAGGTCTCACCTGATACAGGCCATGGTCAAGCAGCACAATTTCACTCATCTTGCTTTTGGGGCACTTCCGGACCAGGATGTTACCAGGGTGGGGATCACAGTGCACAAAACCATGGACAAATATCATCTCGCTGTACATCTTCCCCAGGTTCCTCGATATCTGTGGGAAACACAGACTGTAACTGTGCATGCTGACATGTGACCTCAACTGCATCATTGCAAAGACATAATCTCCGCAATCCACAATCTCCAGTGGGAGCAGGGATGCCCAGGAAGGGGAGCTCACTGGGGGCTTCTCTCTCTGCTGATGGATAGGAGATCTCCTCTCGGAAAGTCAGTCATCCGATGGGGTGGATTCACAGTAAAAACCCCTCATGTGAGAAAATCCAACATTTGGGGAAGGTACACCGATAGCCAAGACCCCGGTCCATTCATGTTTAACATATTTTGCAGATGTTTTTCTCCAAAGCTGCATAGATATGAGGCAAATGGCACATTGCAAACATACATGCTGTCAAGAAGTTCACCAAGTTTACCAATGAATGCCCAGGTACAAGTGTAAGCTACAAAACAACTACACAACTACTTCTAACAAAGCAAGAACCTAATAAGGACCAGATGTACAACATAAGAACATTCAGGGAACATAAAGGGCTATGTAGAAGGATATTTGGCGGGTGGCATCTAAATGGCAGAGACCGACATGCAGAGCTGCTTTGATTGTTTACTGTAGCTCTCAAGCTCATTAAACCCACATGATGACTCCGCTGTACTCAACAGTGAGGCAGCAGCATTGCTATAAATGCTAATAAGTGATTCGTGCTGTGATGTCGGTGTGGCCCGCTCTCATCTCGGTGTCCGACTGACTCACGCACACACTTCTTTGCATTCAAAAACACAGCTATCCATGGCTATGCTGTTTCACTGATGCCACTTCATTTTAAATGACCTCTAATGAAATGACGATTGGTCTA
This sequence comes from Mormyrops boulengeri, assembly GCA_026781065.1. NCBI lineage: Eukaryota > Metazoa > Chordata > Actinopteri > Osteoglossiformes > Mormyridae > Mormyrops > Mormyrops boulengeri. Next base: position 13,610,715 of record JAODLD010000030.1, on the reverse strand, counting down.
AGGGCTGTCAGGAGGCCCAGCGTTTCATGCTCGGTGACTATGGCAAAGTCACTTGTCAATGGCACAGAAACTTCACCGTCAGTGGTAATGGAAATGTACTTTCGTTTTTCATGGCTTCAAAAGCTTCCTTTATCATTCTCTTTGCACAAGAAGAGTGACAGTCTGACCAGCGACATGTGAGGTCACTGGCTATCCTAGCTACCCCCTAATTAGCTTCAGTGCTGGATCTTATGTTATTTATCGGAACCATATAAAGCAAAAATGGAGCAAATGAATCAGCAGAAAAGCGAACGCATTTGAAGGTCTCCGTTTAATCTGATCCAGCTGTCTGCTGTCACTAATCAATACCGAGCTAGACAAAGAGAAGCCCTTTTTACGTGGGGCAGCAGTAACCCTAATGATCTCCTTTCAGGAATGGGCATGTGGGCAGCTGACTAAGCTGATCTTCAACCCGATAACACCTATGGGTTGCTAGTGCCCCCCCACCCAGCTCTTAAGAGGTCACACATGAAGAGCTGCCATCAAAAACAGCCTACAAGACCACAGCTGGACAGGTGCAGACTAAAGCTGATGGAATTCACAGAGTCTTCCTGGAGCTTCTGTTGGCATGGAATAACTGCTCTCAGACAGCGTGGAGACGATGACCTTCATGTCCAGAGGGGCTGTCCCAACAACCCATTCCGCACAGGCTGTTCATCCTTTAATCGGGTTCCTCTCCTTGACTACCCAGAAGTTGACAATCCTTTGGACGGGACTGCTTGGGGTCCAATGTGCCGAGCCCGGGACAATTCTTCAGCCCGCTGCTGCATTTTAAAGCCGAACATTCCTAAATGCCAGGTGCCTCGACTGCCTCGCCGTGTAGGTGTGACACCTCAAAGCCTCATTCGTCCACAGATAGACGTTAACATCAAAGAACCCCCGTGATACATAAAATGGGAAAACAGGATCTACTCATGAGTCTCACACTATTGGTCATACACAGAAGATCTGCAATAAACAGCACTACTACCCTGGTGTGGTGGAGTGGCTTGGCGGGCCAAGTCTCTGTGCCTGTGATCAAAAGGTTGCTGGTTCAAGCCCGGCCTTGGCATGTCTGCAGGTCCGTCAGCAAGGCTCTTAACCCAACACCCTATGCGCCGCAATAGGTGGCTGCCCACCTACAGAGAGCAAGTTGAGGGAGGCATAAAAAGAATTACCCCACAGGGATGAATTACTTGCACGATTGTTGCCATATTTCCAACTCTCCATATTCAGTGTCCTGTAATCCTCCAGTATCCCATGCTGCCCTGGACCATGCTTACAGATAGCCCCGCCTCCTCTCAGGGTCCCACTCTAACCATATAAGGTTAAACATTCGTACTCTCATTCCTTGCTACAAGTACCACATTCTTGTGAGTCTGGAAGAAAAGGTCAGGACATTTTTCACACAGACAGCTTAATAAACGTTCTGCATTGATTCACTGTGCTGTATTTTTGCAGTGCATGACCAGGAAATTATATATTGGAAAGTCATAAAGTGCGGTAATGTATGAGAAAATCCTCCTGGACTTTCACATGAAAGATCAGGTAGAAGCTGCAGCAGGTCCAGGATGCCTCTGTGGTGATACCAAGGTACCATGAGGCCTGCTGTGTACCTGGGTCCTCAGACAGGAGATGACAGGAATTATCTGCTGTCTTGCATTAGAACATTGTTTTCCAATACTGTCCTGGGGGACACAAGGCCGGTCCATGTTTTTGCTCCCTCTGAGTTCCCTGTCAGACAGTCCACATTTTTGCTCCCTCCCAGCTCCCTACCAGGAACTGAGAGGGAGTAAAAACACAGACTGTCTGCAGGTCCCCAAGTCCCAGGATGGTGAACACTGCATTAGAAGGTCAGGAGCTCTGAGCAGAGCCGGTAGCATGCTAGCATGAACTCTGCAAACAGGAAGCGAGTCCCATGAGCCGCCATGGCAACTCGTAAGGGGCTCCGCTTTGTGTAAGACCGGGCTGGTTAGAGATTATGCCGATGATTCACTCCGATCTGTCGGCTCTGGCAGGCTCTGGGCCAGAAGGCCCTCTGCAGGACCACGCTCAGACTAAGAGAGCTCATAGACAGAACAGACCAACAGCGCCATGGGGGGGGCAAGGGAGGATTAGCGATAGGGGCACCCAGAGCCAGGCAAGGCTGCGGGGCACCCAACTGCAGGGTTCCTATGGTGGCTGCAGCTTTGCTGGCCGGACACTCGCTGGACTCCCGGGACCTGTATGAGGAGCTCGGTGTGGGACGGGCACAGGGGGGTCGAGACAGCACTGATAGGGAGAGGGAGCCCTCTGGGCCAGTGCTAAGCACTGTTTAGAAGTGTCATTGTGTTATCTGTGCAGAAGACAAACAGAACAAGCTCCTCCATACTAATTCCAGACAGTACTCCTCCTTAAGTGAGGCTGAGGGAATCTCCACTGTTGCATAGAGTGGAGAGGTACTCCTTAAGAGGCAAAACTCCCAGTACGAGAAGCAGAAAGTAACAGAGCTGGGTACTGCGACCAATCAAAGACTGGAGGCCCGATGTGCAAATGATATGCACACCAGCAGACAGGACGCTAGGGCTCAGCAAAGGCCCACGTATTCGCCGCTCTCACACATTCGCCAAAACAGAGAAGAGCCCACTTGTGATCGCTTAAACGGCAGCTCTCGTGCAGATGCTGCTGTCATTTCATAATTCTCTGCATTTTCTGGGGAGGACTCCATTTATCAAGCTTGATACCCATCTCATCAGCTGTCTAATAACTCATTTTCCACAACTAATGCCGCTCCACCTGATAAAAGAGTGACACAAGACGGCTGTTTACGTGCTTGGGGAGTAAACGGCGCCATGGTGACAGCACAAGGGGATCCGGCAACACGGCCTTCAGCCGCCGTGCTCCGCGACAGCGCTCTTTAATCATAGAGACTTACGGTGATCACACTCGTGCGTGTGGTGAACATGGCCACTGTGATGCACAACATCCCGGGGAAGGAGAGACGGGCATGCTGGGTACATTTCAGTCAAGATGTGTGCTTTTATATAGTAGGGAGCCCTGTAGCACAGTTAGGGCTAGAGTAAGAAGGCCGTGGTACAGAAAAGGTTAGAGCAAAGAGATCAGTAGTACAGCAATAGGTATAATAAGGAGGTCAGTAGTAGGGATGGTCCAATCACTGATTTTCTGTTGTTATTTCTGTCATTAGAATCGGGCGAAAACAATAACCAATTACTTTTGTTCTGTAAGGGGAAGGGTGTGACCTCAAAAAAAGTCTATTCATCATGACGTGTGTCTATCTTCAATGCAAATTCAACCAAGGGGACTGAGTTAGTAAAAAGTAGCCTATCAGAAATACTGAAGTCAAATCTCAGCTTTAAAACTGATTGCAGAAACATTGTCATGAATAGGATTGTAGAGCTGCGCTTTCACGGTTTGATACGACCGTGTTAGAGCCATGTCCCTGAAGTTTGTCACTGGTAGATGGTATCGTGGCTCTAAATGAGCCAAAAGACGTTTGAAATCCACACCTTCTAAAACCGACAGCGGCTGGTTGTCCAACCCAATAAAGTACTATTTTGGCTTTGATATGTTTTGCTTTCTTACTATCCATACTGTAGGGCTTGACTTTTCTCACTGCTGTCGTTCAGGGTGGTTGCACAAGAGCTGGTTTGCTAGTCACAGCAGCCTTAGCATTTGCACGTTTTTCAAAGTCTGCATTTACGGTGGCTGCTTTTCAGGTCTCGATCGAGGTTTGCGGTGTTTTTTTTTTTTGTCGACTATTGTATAGCTTACAAGCAATTTCTTACCTTACAAACTGCATATTTGTCATCTTTAGTAGAGACATGATAAAACCGGCAGAGCGGTGAGGACATGTGCATTCTTATTCTACAGTGTTTGCCTTATGTTTTTTTTGTGACACTCCCCTTTCCTTAAAATGAGTCATTTTTATTTAAATCAGCCCTTAGAGACCACCAAGTCATTTTAGGTGGGGATACTTGATGTTAGAATCTCTAGTCAGCAGTACAGCAAAGGTTAGAATATGGAGGTCGAGGGTCTAGGAAAGACACAAGTAAGGAGGGCAGTGGTGCAGACAGGACCACACCAAATAGATTTTTCCTCTTAGCTCAATGTTATGTCATCCACTGTGGAACGTTCAAATGAGAGCAGGAGTGCTGCGTAGTCTTCAGACATGTGTCCAGCCGGCCGGGGTCTATGTCAGAGCCGCGTCCAGCCGGCCGGGGTCCATGTCAGAGCCGTGTTAGTCCCACCTCGTATGCAGACACGCTGCACCACTGCACAGGTGTGGCAGGCCAGCGCGCCCACAAAGCGTGGCCAATGAGGTGCCATACAGCACACGTAGGCTAATTTTAGCCAATAAATAAACCTGCTATCACCAAAAAAAAAAAAAAAACAAGAGATCCATCTGCTTGCTTCTGAATATATAAAATACTATTAATGTGTTATGGTGAGACATGGCAGCACCCCACGAGGTGGCCTGGCATCGAGGTGCTCCGTGAGGAGACACAGGACACAGCGCTCTACAACATCACGAGTCAGCCTTAAGCGCGTTGAACTGCTTCGTCACCCACTTCGATCTAATAAAATTTGTCTAAACATAAGCTTTGGGATTACCACAGCTTTCACCAGTCTGAAATTGGATTTAATTGTAATTTCACAGGACGAACGTCCCCGAAGAGCGTTCTCCTGTTTAGTGCTGAAATGTGAGCTATTTAGAAGAGGCTGGACCAGGAAGCTGCGATGGGCTCCTGCGTGGACAGGGGCCATTTCACGCCACGCTCGGCAAACGCTGGAAGCCTGTTGGCTGCTGTCAAACGTGCATGTTGTAGCTCATTACTTCCAGCTAAAAGCAGAGCCTGCATCTTATTTATGGATCATATTTAAGTATTTCAGCAACACCACAATATTCTGTTTTCGGAATATTCCATTGTTTTACTTTATTTTTTTGCACCACGTTTACTTGTTTGCACTATGCGCACTGCCTTTACACCTTGTCTGTTAGGTACTATATGTATGCTCCTCTGTGCACTATGTCCTGTTGTATGCAACAGAATTTCCTGGGATCAATAAAGTCCATCTTAATCTTGGCACAATTACTTGCAGGATTCAGTTACAGATGTATCGATGTGAAAGTGGCCCTTTTTGCATTAGCTCAGGGTTCCGCTTGACCGGGGTCTTGAAGCCATGGGGCACGACTCACATTCCATACGGGACGGGCTTTGGGTCACGCCTCGCACACAGCGGGGCTCAGGTCACAGCCCTGTTCCCCTGAATGGACACCTCTTCTGTGCCAGGTGTAGGTGGGGCATCAGCCGCTATATCAGCACGTGTCGCTGGGCTCCGGGAAACAGCTTTGGCTCCACCTCCGTGCAGCCTGACGAGAAACCTACGGGAAACGTTTCCAAAATCCGGCCGGGCTCTGGTCCCTTTCCATCCGTGTGACTCCCCACTCTTCCCGGACCTTTCCAAAGCGGTGCACGGATGTCAAATTCAACATGGCGTCTCTTAACAGTAGCGCAGGTTGAAGGGGAATAAGACACAGCCCAAAAACGTGCGTAATTAAGCTGAATGAGACCAACAGGAAAAGAACTCAGGTGGCAGTAAATCACGAGGCAGCAGCCAATCAGAGGCTGCCTGGGTGTCTTTGTCCTGGGCGCGACCCCAAGGTCCCGCATCCGTGCTCACATCCAGCTGAATACTGCAATCTGCCCTATTCTCTAGCACATCCTGCTCAGGAGCTGCCACTCGGAGGAACCACAGATGCTGAGCGATTCAGGATGTTTCTGCTGCTTGCTGGCTACCTATTAAAGACATCTGGCAGCTGCTGGAGAAGGGGATTATTTCAACTGAGCTTTAAAAAAGCAAAACGTGACTGAAGCAGGGCGAAGCTGAGAGCGTCAGCCGGCCTCGCCTCACGCCCAACAAGATCCGGGCCGTTTTGAGATCCGTGACACCGAGGTGCGGGGCGGCTGGAAAGGGATGCCGACTAATTACACTCATTCAGAGAGAAGGTACCTGACCAAAAGGCATGCTATGCTGAGGGAAGCCATTCATCTCCTTCGCAGCATAGGAAGCCGCTGTCATACAGGCCAATAGCTCACATAATGCCAGCAAACAGCAGCCTGCTTGCTCACACATCGCTACATTATATTCATTTACATTTTGTTAATTTATCCAAAGCGACATACATTTTCTTGAGAAAGCAGGGTCAGCGAGTACATGAAGTAAGTGGGAAGGCCCCACCAGTGAACTCACAGAGCGGACTCAGGGATGTGAACCGGCAACCTTCTGATCACAGGAGCAACATGGCGAGCCACACACCAGCCAATGGATCTCAGCTGGCTGAAAACACACGGCACTGGTGCGACATTCAGTTAAAAATCACACTGTTAATTTATGGAGTGGACACCTCCTCCCCCCAGGTCTCTAGAAGCCCGGACTGAATCACTCGATTTTAAAGCTACTCCTGG
>JAODLD010000030.1:13569377-13604130 GCA_026781065.1 Mormyrops boulengeri | reverse complement strand
TTTATGGAGTGGACACCTCCTCCCCCCAGGTCTCTAGAAGCCCGGACTGAATCACTCGATTTTAAAGCTACTCCTGGGACACGTCTAAAAAGCACAAAAAAATTTAATGTCGGATTCTTTTCTTGCAGCCAAAATTAGGCTAAATATTTAGGTTGACATTCATTACAAACGGCAAATATTAAGTATGACTCTACAGAAGGGCTCGCTTACCGTAGTCCTACAGGATTAAGCAGCTGTGTTGCCCCACATGACAGCAACACTCTGATCATCTTCAAACCATCACCTTTTCAAACCTAATACATCAGCCAGACTTCCCTCCAAATGGCGACGCTGGGTCAGGGATTTAAAAGGGCCCCTTCTCCCTGAATGGAGGTGTGGACTGACAAGACTGGAATGTGGGATGCGGATGACCACAGCAGCTAGGAAATCCTGACTGTGCGCTCTCCCCACCAAAGACACACGGAAGCAGGTGAGACACTGGATAAAGACATTAGTTACGAGGAGGGGGCTGGCCTCGAGAGAGGGCTCCAGACTAAGCGTAGAGGCAGAGCGTAGAGGTCTTTCACGGATGAGACGCAGGACAAGCGAGCATGTCAACTCACTGCCCCCCACATCTACACGGGACACACACAGAGCACAGCTCAGGGCTCAAAGGACACAATCGGCCAGTCAATAACCCATTAGCATCATAGGATCTGATCTGCCTGTAAGCACAAGGACTGATCACTGGTGGCCGGATTAAGTCTGTCTGTGTTAATCAAACCTCTTTAAATACCCAGGGTCTTGATTATGATTAACTGGCTTCCTGACCTCGGAATTAAGCAGATTTATAGAGATAAACACACTTAATATGCCTCAGTGCTGGTGTCCATATTTACTGAACAGCAGAAGAAACTGGCTTGGATGGAGATCCTCACACAAGCGTGCATCTGCATGTCGTGGGCTGGGGGGAGGTCCATGGAAAGCTGACTCATCAGCAAAAAGATGTCAGCAAATCAGGAAGCCTGAGAGCGACTTGGGTTCCGGCTCCCCCCTATCTCACCTCATTAACGTCGATGCCGTGTTGTCTCATGTACTCCCGGTCATTGACCTGCCCCCCCTCCATAAAGTCCATGGTCAGGATGCGCTTGGTGGACAGGTCCCAGTGAATCTTAGGAACCTGCAGAAACAGAAGCCCAGTGAGCAGTCCTGAACAGTGCAGTGCTGCTCCTGTCCCTTCCTGAACAGTGCAGTGCCGCTCCTGTCCCTTCCTGAATGGTGCAGTGCCGCTCCTGTCTCTTCCTGAATGGTGCAGTGCCGCTCCTGTCCCTTCCTGAACAGTGTAGTGCTGCTCCTCTCCCTTTGTAATTAGGGATGTTTCATTCAGTTTATTTTTCCATTTTACATTATTGTTAGTTATGCTGCACTGCCCCCCACATAACTGATTTAACGTAGCTAATAGCGTGTTAAATCCACAGATCCCTGTTCTTAAGTCAGGTAAGCCAGGTATTTTTTATTCGCTAACAATTAAGGGGGATTTACTTGGCAGCTGGCAGATTATTTGCCATGTGAGCTCTTTCAGGGAAAGAAGGACAGACACATGTGACTTCCTGTCTAGGTAGGGGGGGGGGGGGGCCAGCCCCCCACACACAAACACACACACACACACACACACACACATTAATATATTTGTGGGAACCAACCATTTATTTCAATGGGCAAAACCCAAAACTTAACACATACTCAGCCCTACCCTTAACCATAAGTAACCAAACAAAATACTTTTGGCGTTTTTGTTATTTTTTTTTTTTTCCTCCTGATGCAAGATGCCTTAATGTTACAAGAGCTGTGTCTCCCTCTTTGGAGGCAAAGTTGTGTTTCTATTTTTTTGTTAATGTTCAGTAGGAAACCCAACCTAGGATTACAAAAGCTGAGGATTTCCAGCTATCGGGAAGCCCAGCTTCATACCAGAGTTCACTCAATCACAGGTGAGAATTCCTTATAGGTTGTTAGGTTCCACTTCTAAGAGCAGTGCCCCTCACAGGACCACTGCAGCGGACATGAAGTCTGCTCCCAGGAGAATACAGGCACCAGTGAGTGAACTGCAGTTGATGTACCTTCAGGAACTTGAAGTCCTTGAGCAGCTCTGCCACCTTCTCAGCATTGCGACCTTCGTTCAGGAAGTCCAGCTCCAGAGGCATGTTCTTCTTGGCCTCTTCTACCAGCCACATGAACGAGAAATCGGGGAAGAGCCACTTGACTGCCTTAAGGAGCACCTGTAAGGCACACACTGGATCTGTTAAGGCCAGTAAGCTAAAGACACAGCTGTGGTGAGATCAATGAGCCAAAATGTGCCAGAGCAGAGCAGAAACCCAAGTATCAGGTTCTAGTAAAACCTAAAAGTCCAATAAGAAAGTTTCAAGTTTTACTGTCACATGTATTATGAGGAAGACTGAAGTTCTTATGCTGAATGTGCAGCGGAGGATACAGGTGCATGGGGGGACAATAGGACAAAGAAATGTGTAATACAGGACAAATAGTAGGGCAGTGAGAGATAAGATGTTAAAGACAAAAACAGTGCAACGTGGGAAGCGAAACAATAACTATGCAACAAACAGGTGGTGTACAGGGGATGTACAAATAGCCACAGCAGTAGCACATCACTGCTACATTACTGATATATCATAATCATGATAGAGAGGTTCAGTAGCACTGGATTCCAGGATGTACCTCTATTACAACGATGTCCCGGGAGCTCTGCATCTGCACCTTGGGGTGTTGCACCTTGACAGCCACTATCCTCCCATCATGCAGCAGGGCCTTGTGCACCTGGGCCAGGGAGGCCGCACCCTGGGGGGTGTCCTCAAAGCTGGCAAACAGCTGGCTGATCTGGTCAGGGGGAAGAGGCCAGCGGGCGTTAACTCTAATAAATGGAGCGTTTGCATGTCGTGTGATATTATCAGGGACAAGACAGAAAAAGCTCACAGGGCATTTTCAAGTACACGATTAATACAGCAGCGCCATTAAAAAGCAAATTGCACGGCTTGTGTCTATGTTTTATGCATGTGACAAAATGGCAAGACTCATCTGAGACGAGGCAAAGTTAACGGGCTCAGACGTGAGCGTGGCCTCCACGCCAGCTACGCAGACGGCTAATTTCCCCATTTGTATTCCGACCTTATTTAGATGGCTTTATTTTCCAGCACAAAATCGCCAACAGAATTTTCTAGCGCGGGTGGGGAGGGGGGTTGTTGTAGCTCAGCGGTTTAGCGTAATCTTGCCCATGCCTGGAAGGCTGGAGCATTCAAAACATTGCGCTGGTGGCATAATCATTCCACCGTCAGGCCCTCGAGCGAGGCCCTTAACCCCAATCGCTCCGAAGACGCCAGCTGACCCTGCTCTCTGATCCTCACCCATACATCTCTTTGGACAAAAGCGGCTGCTAAATGTACTGCAGTGCCTTTAGTGGTGACAAGACGGCAGGTCCAGAAAAGATCTTACGAAAAGACCGACGAGCCACAAGGAGCATCACCCCAGCACGGCCCCTTATTTCTGCTTCACAAAGCAGCCTGATAACAGAAATTCTGCATCCTCCTCCACTTTTCTCTGGAAGGTAAAGTCAAAGTCGAAGCCGTGTGACGTACGTGTGGCTATTCGCGTGGGCGGCGTGCTCTTCGCAGAGCTGCTCGAATTTCCTGCTCCGACGGCTGTTGAGCCACTTCACGGTTGCCATGTGAAACAAGAGTAGCTCCTCACAGACGATTCCCTGGCCCAGGGCTGCCGCTCTGCCACCTCAGCAGAGGGACATGTTGGCCCACCATCTGCTGCTTGCCCTCCCTCCTTCGCCAGCCCACCTGCTCCCCTGACTCGGCTGCTCAAACGTACACTTTCACCACCCTCTTATCCAAAGGGGAGGGAACACTTCCAAAAGGAAAGAGGCCTGGCGTCTAGGAGTGGCACACAGCTAAAAGTGCTGTCAAGGGTGCTGCTAGTAGTGTTGCTTAGCATGCTGTTTACAGTGTAGCCGGCAGAACTACTACGTGTATAGTTAGAGATGCTGCTAAGCATGTAGTTAGCAGTGTTGCTAAGAGCTCACGTACGTGCAGGCAGAGGTTCTGATAAGAGCTGTTATATGTGTAGCTAGCAACACTGCTAAGAATGGTTGTGTGTGTAGCTAGCAACACTGCTAACCACTGCTGCGTGTGAAGCTAGCAGTGCTGCTAAGAGCAGTTTTGCAAGTAGCTAGCAGTGCAGCTAAGAGCTGCAAGCTGCTAAACATGGGACAGAGAATGCTATAATACCAAGTGCTACGAGTGGAGATAGGCAGTACAGCTAACAAAATGAGCTCAGTTACTAGCACTCGTACAAAAGGATGCTTAAATGAGTGTGGTTAGGAGTGCCACCAGCTGAGCACAACTGATTGTAGAGCAAAGCAAGGCAAAAACAATAAGGTTATGAATTTGGATCTGCTATGGCCTAGTAAGCTAATGTTTCAAGGAACCTTCCGTTGTACCCTTGTACATACCGCCATATCCCCTAGTACCTCCTGTAAAAATAATTGCATAATTAAATCATGTGACAAACATGTAAGCTACTGTTCAGATAACAATAGACGTTACATAAAATGTTCAGGGAAAAGGTGGGGGCAATGAGAGAGTCTTCTGCAGACTGAAGGTCCCACATGGCAGAGGGGAAGTGACAGCATTTGGTGTGAAGCACCCAGGCACTAGGGGTGGGATGCCCATCCAAATCATGAGCAAAAATAAGAACTGAGCAAGGCCAAGCTGTTCCCTGAAAAAAGGGTCACTGGACCTATGGATCCACTGTGCTTCCCAATTCCATCTGAGATCTGGAAATATCTAAACCCCCAAGTCCTGGGAAACCTGCTAGCTCCTCCCCACACACCCCTAGCTCAGGTCACTGGCTGTTTACATTACTGCAGCTTGGATTATCACAGTCAACACTGACAAAACAGACTGGTCGTTAGCATGTGCGGGAGACTAACATGAAGACTCCACACTGCCACCTGGAGGGCTTTTGAATAAGACAACCAGCCTTACTGATTACAGCACCAGAAGGCAAGTCGGCAACAATTTACACGAAACCCTTTGGGACCCCTAAGGCTAAAAGAGAACGGGTGAGCCAATCAGAGGCTTGTTTCTTTTTGTCATGGGAGGACGATCACACACTATTAGTCTATGGTGAGGATCTCCAACTTGGAACAGACGAGGTCCCACCAGCAATGCTCCAGTGAGCAAGTCATCTCCACCATCTCCAGATGCCAGTCACTCACATGGATGCTGCTTCAGAGTGTCAGCAGCAGATAAACCAGACATGCCACGCATGAGCCGACCCCGCACCATGGTAAACCAGACACGCACCATGGTAAACCGGGTACGGCATTCGCGATCCAGCCAAGCACATGTGAGACAGTCCTGCACCACAATAAACCAGGCTCGCCACCCATGGCCCATCCCCTTAATTATCTCCACAGCACTTCATCTCACAGCTGAATAATTCCAGCTCACCCCTGACCTCTGAGAGCATGAACACCGCTGCACAGAAGAGCAATCGGAATCAGAGCAGACCACAGAGACAATGAGAAGGAGAAAAAGAGGCACACAGTGAAAAGACAGCGGACACTTCGTGCTGGTTGCTGCTGGAGGCACTACAAATGTGCTTATCGCTGTTTGATCGAGCTGAGCTCTAATCGCACTGGGTGGAAATCCATAAATCACCATTCCCCATGAGCCGGGGAAATCAATCAGCATAAGCGAACACTTTGGACCGGTTAACCCAAGGCTCAAGGGCCTGTAGAGGACCACAAGCACACGGTCAGGGAGAAGGCCGGCCTTCTGGCCGCTCCCACTCTTCTTCGGCAATGCAGCAAAACTTCACGGTATGTCGTCACACTTGTGTGAACCTACATGTGAACTAACTAAATCTTACAAGGGAGCTGTTTCATTACACTTCTGCTTAAAAGCAAAGACGCACAGGCCATTAGCTGTGTAGTACATACCTAGCTCATCTTCCATCTCTCGGAAGCTCAAATTCCGGGAAAGGGAAACACCCTCCATTAACATTTTTATCATAAACATGCCTTTTTCAACTCCTTTCAAAACACTGTATAGATCCTAGGGAAAAAAACATCACTTACTGAAATTGCTTGGAGATACTATCTTAAATTGTGCAGTGCCGTTCGGCATGAAATTGGTCGTCTTATCTTCAAAATGCAAAATCATTTTTTTTTTTTTGTTTTCAGATGCTACACATTAAAACGGACTGACTGGAATCTAACGTATAACACACTCAGGAAACATGGCCGGCCGGCTCTGCGTACTTAAAATCTGCTTGGCTGATTGGATCCTTTCATTTAAGTTAAAGGGGCAGTTCACCCCAAAACTGAAAAAGATATGTTTCAGAGGACCTTCAGTGCTATCTATCCGTCTAAGTTGTCCTGCTGGGAGCTGCCTAGTTTTGGAGATATCGGCCACAGAATTGTCTGGCTTCCCTCAAATACAATGGGAGTGAATGGCATTCTTTCAGTGGTGTTAAAGTGCGAAAAAAAAAACATTTCAAAAATTCAACAGCATGTCTCTTACCAGAAATCATGACCCAGTTACTCAAGATAATCCACAGACTTTGTAGTGAGCATTTTAATGTACAAACTATTTTCCACACACCAGTTATCTCACTGCACAGAAAATATTGGTAGGGTGCTCGTGTTTTCGGTACAGTGATAGTGTGCCTCTAGATGCACTTCAGGGAACAGCACTAGTCACCAGGTACCCCTCTGGGGCTGAATCTGAGCTCCTCCCTACAGTGCAAAGGCAGCGATGAGGAAGACGACAGTGACCTTCAAGGGGTGAGGTTGTCACCTCGATGATCCCCATGACACTGAAGTGCTCGACAGTCACTGCCACGAGGATCCTCTGGAACCACCACTGTGCATACCCGGCAACACACCACGTAGACCCAGCAACGCACTGCGTGGACCTTGGCCTGCAACAGCACACAGACTGGCCAGAGTGCCCTGCACAGTCTTCCCTACTATGCAGGGCACAGCCTGGCCAGAACACACTGCATAGAGTAGGGGATGGTGACTGCTACAGCTGGGCCAGGAAGCACGCCAACGTAACAGAGCAGCTCGATCCTATAAGGACGTTGAGACGATGACCCCAGTGAGACCGTGCTCTCAAGTCCAAAGGCCTTTTATGTCAGCCAGCGCAGCACCCGGTTAGCCAATCCGCACACACACCGGCATGTACACGAAGTGGGAACACACTAAAGACTGGGGTGAGAAACACACCTCCCGCCTCCCGTACCCCCGAGGCGGCTGCAGGGACACAAACGCTCGTCTTTTATGCAAAACGTTTTCGGAGCAAATGTTCAGCTGGGATGTTTAAAGAGGCACATTGAGTCAGATGTCTGCCCTCCAGGCAAGTGGCCTCATTTAATTTCATGTGAGTCAGAGTATTTTAAAGCTTCATTTTTCAAACCGCAGCAATTAACGAGTACACATTTCCAGAGGAATGCCTTCTGAATATTCATGCTGATCTTGAAAAATACTTTCAAGAAAACATGCAAATTTAGCACGAACATCTGAGCCGCTGACATTTTAAAGGCTGCTCAATCAGAATGACGCTCACTACAGCACTGGAACAGTATTCACTGTGAATCACAGCCACGGGGAAACCATAGACTAGACCCCAGAAGAAAGGGCTTAAATCGGCACCGCATCCACCAGAAAGGTGACGCTAGCAGCCATTAGCCCGGGAAGACCTGGGGAAAACACCCAGGATAATGAGGTGGCGAGAAGTTAATTAGGTGGCAGGATTCGGAGGTGGATGTTGGGAGATTGACATTTGGCCCAAGTCCCCGGCAATATGGAGCTTTGTTTATCCTGCACAATGAAAAACAGGCGTGTCACTAAACACTTCTGCATGACATGAAAAAAAAAGACCACATAGGACAAGATCTTAAATGACATCATTAAAAACCACAGACTTGGGGCCAGAGTCCACTTCATCACCCTAAGCCAATGTTTCTCAATCCAGTCCTTGCAGACCACCAGCGTTCCACGTTTTTGCTCTCTCCCAATTCCCTGCAAATTGAGAGAGAGCAAAAACATGGACTGTCTGGGGGTCCAACTTCCACTGCTTCTCCTCGAGGTCCTCCAATCTCTACTGTCGGCTTCTGCTGGGTCCATCCTACTGGGACAGGCACACCCTGTGCTGACGTCTGTCTCGCTGCTTGAGGGCTGGCCTTCACTGATGAGCCCTGCTTCTGCTTCTCCACAAAGGCCCTTAATCAAGAGCAAGCAGGACCAAAGCTCATTAGTCAGTCCTGATACATTAATGGTCGCAGTGGTGCAGGTTGCACACTGATCTGTTTTCTCTACTTTTACTTGATTAAAAGCCAGTAAATCTATCAGGCAAGCAGCTCAGGACACACCAAGCCACAGAATGAAAGTTACATTTATATAGTGCTTTTAAAGACACCCAAAGCACTTTAAGGAACCAGTGGGGAGCCACTTGAGCCATCACCACTGTGTAGCACCCACCTGGATGATGCGATGGCAGCCATTCTGTATCAGTACTCTCACCATGCAGTAGCTTGGGTGGTGAAGGGGCGGAAGAGAATTTTCCAAATGGATACGGAGATGATTAGAATGCCAGATCTGATAGAGCCACAAATTGGTGCCACTCCAACACAACCGCAACCAACTAAAGCAGGGGTGTCAAACTCCAGTCCTGGAGGGCTGAAATCAGTGTGCGAAATACGGGGGGGTCCGGGAGGGTCCGACACCCCCGATTAACCCATGAGACCCCCCGAAAACCTCAAAAGCAAAATTTTAAGGGGGTCTCAAGATTGGTATTGCGCAATAATAGGGAGATGGGGACCCCCCCGAATATTGATGGGTATTTCACACACTGGCTGAAACCCTTTTCCCTTTTCCACCACAAATGACTATGCTCAAGAGCTGTGTGGTAATTAGCACAAGGAGTTGAATCAGGTGAGTATGGAATAGTCTTCCGGTTAGTATAGTGCAAGATAAAACCTTGGGTTCCTTTAAATCAGAGTTAGATAAGATTTGAACAACTCTGAGCTATTAGTTGAATTATAATGGCCTCCTCCCGTTTGTAAATTTCTTATGGTCTTATCTAGGTGTTAAATGAGGGGAAACCCAAAAATGTGCAGAGCTCCAGCACTCCAGGACTGGAGTTTGACACCCCTGTTTTAAGCTGGACTAAAGGAATCAGAAGTCAAGTTAAAGGGGGAGCTGTGGCTTTTCAGCCAGCATTGAACCCCCCCAGTATCTCAGTTTTATACATGCACACAGAGCTTAACACACGAGCGCTAAGTGGCTGTCTGAAGAGGGACCCGCCCAACGGCGGGAACAACAGAGAGGACAGTGGCGGGAACAACAGAGAGCACAGCACACATTGTGCTGAAGTAACTGACACCATAATGCTTATCATCTGAACAAACGACTCTCCTGCATTTCCAAGTGATAATTATCACATGCCATAATCTGCGCTTTATCTCTCAGCATGTACACACAGCTGCCCGGACCTGGTCCTCCATGTGCATCATGGGAAATCTGCGGAGCGTGGAGCAAAGCTGGCTTCCGTCTGGCAGTATTAATTACAGGGCAGTGCAGACAGGATAAGAGCTCAAACCACAGCCACAAGCATGTGCTGAGGACAGGACTCGAACTGTCGACCATCACAGACACATAGGGCAGGCAAGAAAAAAACAAAACAAAAGAAAATAGAGTTTTACACGCCTGAATATGACAAGAGTGAGCTACTATTCTGAGGTATGTCAGATGATTCTCATATGGAGAAGTAAAAGAACTAGGGCTCCGTACTACACTGCAAAAATGAACGTCTTTTTATCATGGCCCATAAGGCGTGTGTAAACCCCGTCACGCTGTTGGTGCTGCTTTCTTCTGCTCTGACTTTTCGCAGACCCTAGGAGGCAATTTAACATTTACATCACTGCTGATGTTCAACTAGGCCTGGGAAGGGTCAGCAAAAATTTCAGCTGAGCCTCTCTGCAAGATGGTGGCGATAGTGGAGGATAAGCAAGGAAGTGAGAGCAGAACTGTGCTCCAGGAAAAGTGAGAGTCACTGTCCAGGCGGCCACAGCAAGGGGGAAACTTCTGATACACAGCCATACAGTAACAGAGGAGGGAGGTTACAGTAAGAGCCAGGACTCTGCTCATTCAGTCACTGCATCTCCACTATACAAGGAAGGAAATGGCTGAAAGATGGCCAGCCAGCGACAAAGGAGGGAGGTTGTTGTAAGGGCCAGGACGCTGTTAATTCTGCTCTGCATCGTCCCTGTATTGGGCAAAAAAAAAAAATCAGCTGAAATGCAGTTTTCCAGAGACAGGGGAGGGGAGTTACTGTAACAGCCAGGAATCTTATAATTCTAACACTGCATCTCCAGTATGCTGGGCAGGAAACTGGAAGGCAGCCAGACAGAAAGAGAGGAGGGGGGTTATTGTAACAGCCAAAGAAAACCCATAACTACTCCTGGCTGATGCAGTAATCTCAGAGGAGTCATGGCTTGAATGTGGTTGTGACCCACCCTCCCACACGGGCATGGAATCGCTATATGGATAACAAACTATGAGTCCTGCATCTCCTGCCTTTTCAAATCTGTTTGTTCTTCAGAGAAAGCAGATCAGGCTATAAGGTAAATGAAAAGCATACAGACCAACAGGTCCGTGAAATGTGAAAGTGTGTGAAGAAATGGGAAATGTCTCTGACCTCGAGGAAGGGGTCTGACTGGCAATCCCCCCGCCCGTGGAGGCTGCGCTCCTGTTTGGGATGTAAATCACGAAGCACACTGGCTGTAAAACAGGCAGTCTGAACTCTATGAACAGGAAAACAGACCCAGCTGGACAGCTCATAATCCACATAAAAGCAGATTAGTACTTTAAAGATTCAATGTTATCTTTTTGCCTTAATAAATCTGCACCATTTAAGATCCTATGCATTAAAGTCGATCCTGTGTACTGCCACTCCTGCCAGCCACCATCCTTTCATTGAAAAGCCAGAGAGGTGCAATGAATCAAGCCAGGTCAACTCACCTCATCTGTTCCCTGTTCATGGCAGAGTGCTAATGAGGCACAGCCTTGTACCAGACTCTCCCTAAAGTTCATACACCAAAGCAACAGTGCAGTGAGTGACACTGTCGCTCTCTGGCCCTTGAACACCACCCTTGGAGGAATTTCTTTTCCAGGATGTTATTCACAGCCAGGACCTCAGCCCTTCGGCTGATACCACCGCAGTAACTGGTTTCATCCCCTGTAATAAGGAATCCACTTCCAGCAGCTGATGAAGTGATGTCACAAGAAACCCACCCAGAGCATCAATAAACCAGTACATTATGCAGAACTTCAAGGGGGGACAGTAGCAGTCACTACCACAGATGGCTCTCCAGGTAAATCCGTCAGCAACTTCAAGCTCCTCAGGCTCCAGATCTGAGATGGACCGATGTGGGCAGAGATCAATCCTCACCAAAGCCTGCCGGAGCCTTCACTTCACAAATATTTACTTAGCAGACCCTTTTATCTGAAGTAACACATAATTGAAAAAGCAGGGTCAGCCAGTCCCTGGAGTAATCGGGATTAAGGGCCTCGGTCAAGAACCCAACGGTGAAACAACTCTGAAGACCAAGTCAACAAAGGAAAGAAGGAAGAGCAAGGCCACACTCAGCGAGTCCTACTGCAGATCTGTCTGACAGCGACTGCAGCAGCGGTATCATGGTATGATGTGGTGAAGCCATACAGAGGGCTGTGAGGTCGGCCCAGAAGATCACAGCCCCACCTTCGCCAACAAAGCTCAGAGTAAATCAGGCTGTTCTCAGGCCTGGAGTAACTGGTAGGAGGACACACAGCATCAAGCTGCTAACTGCCAGACCAAACTAACTACCTAACCCCTACTCCTCCCATACCCCAACCTCCACAATCTTGAGCCCCTTACATACTCTCTCCAAAAAATATTTCTGCATATCGACATCTATGGCTGTCCTTTCATGTGCCACCATAAGACACTACTTCAGTTTTGGTGTGATTTGTCCCAGACCCAGGTCATCACCTATACAATGTTCCTGGGAAGTTAGAAAGACATCCATCCAGATACTATGTTCACAAGACGAAGTGTCTTCTGCAGCCGCACTTTTCTTCCTTTGCTGCCACCTAGCACTGCTGATTCAATTTTGGGGCAATTTGTCTTGAAATAAAATCAGGTGTAGGTCTTCACCCATATAATGTTTTTTGTGATGTGGAAAGATCCATTAAATCCTTGTTTAGTATCACATTCAGAAAGTTAAGCATCTTCTGTGGCCAGTGGCATTACTTTAATATTCATAAAATTTGTCCGTCAAATACTTTTGGAGTTGTTGCAGTAACGAGAAAGTGACTTTGGTTGTAGACAGGTTCAAAACTATACGAATTCCCCATCTGGGAAATACAGTAACAGTTATTCTACAAATGCATCCTCCTCACACCACAAGTGGATGGTAACATCTGAATGTTTCAGGTGTTTCAGAGCACTGCTGTTCCCTTATTGGCCATTAATTTATAAACTGCTGTTCTTTGTAACGAGCGTGGACTGAACAGGTTAGCTGCACAAAATCAGTAAAACATCTGAAATCTGTCATTTTGGCTGCAAAATGCAAACCAGAGATAAAAGGATACGAGGGGTTAAATGTCAGTAATTAATAAATTATACACTTGAGCACATGGCACACTGTGAGCAAGCACAGCTAACGCGGCCCATTATGTACTGTAGTATGCAGATTTTATTATTTATTAGCCCCTTGATTAGCAGTTTATCTTGACGGCTGCCCCAAGCAGGCGGTGTGGTCCGCGAGAATGCCAGCAGCAGCTTGACTGAGTGCTCAGTGAGCGCAGGCCAGATCGACACCACAGGGAGGCATATGTCAGCACACATGCTTTTTTCCCCAACGGCTTCCTTCGCTGCTGTGCTGAGAGACGGGAAGCCGAAAGAAAGTGAGAGCAGCTACCACACACCCTAACAAGCACACACACAAGCCCAGCCTACAGGCCGTCACAGCCTAACACAGCACACACACAAGCCCAGCCTACAGGCCGTCACAGCCTAACACAGCACACACACAAGCCCAGCCTACAGGCCGTCACAGCCTAACACAGCACACACACAAGCCCAGCCTACAGGGCATCAAACCCTAAAACAGCACATACACAGGCCAGCCTGCAGGGCGTCACACCCCAACACAGCATGCATACAGGCCAGCCTTCAGGGCATAAAATCCTAACACAGCATACACACAGGTCAGCCTACAGGGCGTCACACCCTAATAGCACACAAACATAGGCCAGCTTACAGGGTGTCAAACCCTAACACAGCACCAACACAGGCCAACCTACTAGGTGTCGCACCCTAACACAGCTATAAAAACTGCCTAGAAAAATGTATAAAAACTAAATCAATTACGTTATCGTTTTCGTTATTTTATTTCAGGGAATAGACTGAAAGCTGAATTTGTCTGATCTTTAGACAATCCTACATAAATGCACTTTAGCTACTAATGTCCTCAAACTGGCAAAATACATTCCAGGTATTATTAATGGTAAATGGTAAAGACAGACGCATCAATACTTTAGCTAAATACAGAACATATTTGCTGTTTGTTTTCATTTTCTTTCAGGTAGGTTTGCAAACAATATTTATAATTTTTGTTTAGTTTTTCAAAGGTTATTTTCGTACCTTACTATATGTCAATTTACGATTTGTCTTAGAGTTTCTGTTAAGGACAAAAAGCCTGCACAGTAAACACACATGTCCAGGTCATCACACCGTCATGAACGGGAAGCTGGACCAGCTGGGAGCTTTACCTTTATTGAACCCAGAGCTCTCCATCTGATGAGCAGCAGAATCCTCAGCCAGCCTGGAGGTATGGGGTTATGAAGGGGTGTCCTGGGAGGGTAGGGGTTTCGGTGCCTGTTCTGACTCATGAGTCAGCCAGGGGGTCTCCTGTCTGGCACCAGGCAGGTCTGCTGCCCCACCCCTCACCTCACTTCCCCACATCTAGCGAGAACAGCGCACACTCTGGAGGAAGATGCCGAGAGAGAGATACATCGCGGGCGCCTCGCCTCCCCCACACGGCAGCCACCAGAGCCGAAAATGAGAAAACTGGCCCGTGCACGGACACGCATCACGCTCGGCATCCGGGAAATTGAGTGCGCTCGTACATGCAGCTGGTTGCCATGGCGCCGAGAACGCGGCAACCCCAGCTCCACGGAGACACATTTAATGGGAGTCACCCTCCATCAGTCTGACAGGCACCCCCCCCCCCCCCAATCGCACCTGGCTGACCTCTGGGGAGGCTGGCCGAGGGATCCCCACATACGGCAGCTCTCCTACCCCGAATCACGGCCATTTAACGCACGCACACCTACATTCGTGTACCAACCGGCATCCCGGGCAGGGCGACCTGTAAGGATGAGGTCCCCGCTGGCCCCTGAGGCCCACACTGGTGGCCCTGGCTTGTTCCCATCCTGCAGCAGGAGCTTTCATTGCAGTCAAGCGCCGGGGATGACGTGTCCTTTCCTGAAGGACGCCTCGCACAGAGGCTGCAAAGCTTTCGTTTATTTAAAAAGAAGCTGAGAGGAGGGGATGAGGGCCTGGAAGAAGATGGAAGCAGCTATAAATAGGCGGTGCGGGCTGTGCTTGGGGGCTGAGGGATTTATCGGCAGAAAGTGAATGTTTATTACGCTGACATCACGCCGCGCACTACCGACCTCACTTCCTGATAAAACCCGCAACTCAAACCTCAAACTCAGTGGGTTTAGCGTGTGTGCGTGGGGGGGTTAGCTGAGCGACATTCGCAGGGACGGCAGACGCCTGGCACGTTGTTAGCCAGCGCACCACTGACCCTGGCACCAGTCCGCTGTCCAGCTGTGTCACTGAACGCAACATCTGGGAAGGACACACAGCTGAACCAAGGGACAGGAACCCACAGGGGTCCCACAGCAAAACACCAGGCATATGCACAGCAAACAAATACAGAAGACGTCTGATTGGCTTTAGAGAAACAAACAGATGCAGAAGGATGGAAATCCATGAGGCACAATATGGTACGGAGTACAAGCATAGCGTGAACAGCCTCACAGATTAGCAAGGATCCCGCACTGCTACTTACATCCCTGTGGGCAGGTCTAGTGCCCTCTTCTCCTGCTAAAAGCCAAAGGTATCGTTTTGCAATGTACAAAGTACCTCAAAAAGCAAGCAGCCTGTGTGAAAGCCTCCCTGTTTGTCTGCCTCCCTGCATGCCTATCCATCCGTCCGTCTTCCTGCCTGTATGCTTGTCTGACTATCTTCCTGCCTGCCTGCCCGTTCATCCTTCATCCTGTCTGTCTTCCTCCCCATCTGCCTGCTCGTTTTCCTGCCTGTCTGCCTGTCTGTCTGTCTGTCCCTTGGCACAGGGAGGTTCTGCCTTGTCCATGATGAAGGAACCACAAAGCTATTTATACAGAATAGATAAAACACAACACACAGATGCCAACAAACTGCTCCGGAACAAGCACACCCAGCAAAGTGCGAAAACTTCCCCTTGTCGAGGTTAACCTTTGGAAACAGTTTTTGGCTGAAATCCGGGACCCAAGCAGACAGGGAGTAAAAAGCCTCATCATGCAGTGATGCCCCCCCCCTCGGCTCTCTGAATCACCCTTCTGACCCTTGACCTCTGATCCCATCAGTATGCACTAGTATGGAGGCCAGCCAGAGGGTGACTAAGCTTACAGCCTCCCCTCCCCAGCAGAGCCACAGCCGGTAACCACCCCCCCAATATAGCCACAAATGGTGTGTTACACCCATGTACGTGCGTGGGTGCAAGCGCAGCCATCTGGGCATTAGACAGGCACGCACTGGCTCACGCTTGCTGTACCTTCTTGCCCAGGTCCTCCCGGATAACCTGCTGGACCTCAGCGATGGAACTCTGCGGGGCGCGACTGTGCAGCTCTTTCAGGACGCTGGTGTACTCCTCCGGAAGCAGGTAGTCCAGGGCGCCCAGGTGCTGGCCCACCTTTATGAAGGTGCCCCTGTTGGCACAGCACAGGTCTCTGAGCCGTTCTGCTGAGCGCCGGTGCACCTGTGTGGCGAAGAAGGCAGCGGTCAGGTCACGAGGCTGGACCTTCACATCAGCGCCTGGCCCAGCAGACAGATCAGCGTACGTCAAAGAATGGGGTGAGGTACCCATACTCTCTCATTATCCACTTAATCGCTTGTCCTGACAGATACTGTTGCCTAGTGGTCAAAAGCTGTAATAGCAACCCCACTTAAAAAAAAGAAAGAGAAAAAAAAAAACACACAAAGCAAAAAGCCCTCAGTCAGAACAGCGCCCTCGTGTGGCTCTCTGCAGCGCCGCTCCAGGGGACCCAGCACACAGATGCAGTCCCGACCACTGAACAATTTATGAGGCCTGGTAGCCACCCAGCTGTTAGCCAATTAGAAGAGACCAGTTCACACTCTGCCTGTTTTTAGCTACCTGCAGGTAACTAGCCTCTGTCTGTCTGCCTCAGTGCTCCTCTCTGTTTGTCTGTGTCACGCAGTCCTGCTTGGTCCAGTGAGAGGTAGTCGTCATCCCCCCACCCCCCCCCAGCGGCAGTGTGCCATCAATCCCCATCTGCTGGGTGACCGTCTCCCAGGTGAAACAGGCGGGGGTGACAGGGACAGCCAGAGAACCCCGACCAGGACCAGGATGAGGCTAATAACTGCCAGGCACATTAATACCATGTTCAAGCAGCTGTCGGGGGCCATTTGATGGCCTCTGAAAAGCCAATCGGATGAACAGGAGTCACTTGAACAAAATACACAGGAGCACAGCGGGGAAGGAAGGGGAACAAAAGCCAGAAAACATGCAGCTTATTTGCGATGCTGCAACAGAATCCCGATACCGCAGTCGCCATAGCAGCCTGGCGCTTCCGCAGTCATCCAGCTTCCAGACCCAGACCCCATGACTGCTCCTGATACCACAGTCACTTATAACAGCCCAGCAGTTCCACGGTCACTTAGGCTCCAGACCACTACCGTTCCTGGGGCCACGACCTAGTACCACCTACTCTCCAAATACAGGGACTGTTTAAATTCGCCTGCTGTCGCCCCCGAGGTCACAGGTGTTCTCTCATTTTACAGAAATCTGCTCATTTTAGGCGATGTTTTCCACACAAGGAGGTACTGCTTACCCAAACCCTCTGGACACAGCAGAACGTCATCTAAAAGCCCTTCTGCAGATGTATGCTTTAGTAGAGGTTAGACCAGGGATGGGGAACCTGTTCCATGGTGGGCCGATGCGGGATTTTGGGATGACGTCTCAATCAGCCAATAACAGTGAGTCCGGAGAATTGGAGTTAAAAAACACTACTTTATTACTGGCTGATTAAGAGGTCATCCCAAAAACCCGCACCCATACCAGCCCTCCATGGAACACCGCTGGGTTAGACGAATATATAAAGGTAACATCCTGCCTGTGCCACAAAATCTCCTGGCCACACAATGGTCAGTGGCAGTGTGGGAGAGAAGCTGTCCTGGGTCTGGACATTACAGTGCAGAGCTGTGCATCTCACTGCTTCCACAGACTCCAGGGTATAATGGAGAAGTCAGCACCTTGTCAAGCAGCATCACGCTGACCACGGAGCGGTGAAGTTTACAGTTACCATGGTAAGGGAGGGGTACATTCATCATGACACTGGCTTATGGAGTCTCCCATTTTACCACGATTCATCATTTAGCTGACTTTCAGTGGTGTCTGCATTGATTAGAGTCATTTCATGGTCTGTGAGCCAGAGAAAAATGCATCGCTGAAGCCCTGCTCCCAATTACTGAGAACGCAGAACTGAGATCATCCACAGGACACTGCATAGCTGCAACTACAACAGACTAATACAGGCAGGTATGATTGTCAGGGGCCTGGTTAATACAGTGGATAAACGCCCTGTGCCTGCCCTGTAATACGATCGTCCTGCCAATCTGCCTGTACCAGTTTTCATGGTCACCCTGGTCGAGAAAGACGCAGCGACAAGAGCTGTGCTGTGTCAATAGAAGCGTCAGTTTGCAGGCTTGGCGATGAGCACTTCAAGGACTGCAGTCCATCTCATTACATCCAATTACCTTTTGATAGCATAAAGAAAATCAATTACGCCAACAGCAAACTGCTCAGTCCCAGGATGAGCTTAACCACGACCAGGCGGAAGGTCCTTGATTTCCTGCTTTAGCCCGAAACCATGAAAGCCGCTGTGTTAAAATAAGCACAGTACTTCCACTTGTTTAAACGAGTGCTGACACAGGGGGGGCCTCATTGCTGCCCATAACAGTGTTTTAAAGCTCTTCACGTCATTTTATTGTAGTTTCTCACACACACACACGTGTTCTGGCAGAGCAATGCAGCTACGACAAAGCACAACTGAGGAATGAAATAAATTCAGATTTTTTTTAAAAAGTGTCTATTCAAGCAACGTCTTCATGTAATATGTAAAAGCTGCAGTCATGGGCAAGGTTCCATAATCACACTTACAGCATTTAGCGGACGCTCTTATCCAGAGCGACTTACATTTTTCTAAATTCAAGGACAGTCCTTGAAGTTGGGGTTAAGGGTCTTGCTCAAGGACCCAATGATGGTAGTGCCAGAGGTGGGACTCGAACCCACAATCTCTTGGTCCAGAGGCAAGTGTCCTAACCACTAGACCACCAACACCACTATCAATGACATGTAGGTCATTCTGAACAGAGTTTATATTGGGCTTCGCTTTAGTGCTCATGGAAGTTTTACTTACACAAAAATGTTCTGAGGGCAGAACGAAAAATTATTGGTTATTTCTCTGAACCAATCAGACTGTACAGGAGTTGGTTCCAAGCAACTAAAGGTGGTGGGACCAACCAATCAGGGGGGAGTTTCCCAAAGCCTTCTTAACGCTACGTTGTTCGTAAGTTCTGTGTTAAAAGATAGAACTAACGAACGACGTAGCGTTAAGAAGTCTTTGAGAAACTCACCCCAGATGTCTTGGTTCTGCCTCCTCGATTTACTTGGAACCGTACCTCCTCTACAATCTGATTGGTTCTCTCTCTGAACCGATCTTTTCTCATTCTGCCCATAGAACATTTCCGCCTAAGTAAAACTCCCACGAGCCAATTGTGCAGGTGGGGTAGGATTCCTAAGAGATCAGCTCAAATGAAGCTGCTCAATCTGTGGACTGCTCGTGCACCAGAGGTGAATGCTGGGCTCACTGGGGTGAGGTGACACTTCTCAGCTGCAGGCTCCCCACGCGCTGTGCTTCTGTGGAGCCATTTTCAAACGAGACATCCACAATAATAGGGTAAACCACAATATTTTGGGTATATTATGATATTCTGAAACTTCGGTGATAAAATTAGGCAAGCAGGGGTGGGATGGGGTGGGGTGGGGTGACCCCCCATGATAAAATCTAAGTTTATTAGGTGGACCCTGTAACTTGGCAAATTTTATCACCAGGATTTCTAAATATCGGAATAGCACTGATTTTGAAAATATCATTAAAATACCATATACCGCAGTATAATGTCTGGACAGCTGGATGGTATAAAACATTGAACAGAACTCTAATAGGAGGTCCCCTCTCATGTGGAGACGAACACACCCTCTGTGGTCACTCGCCAGCAATCGCACCTCGCTGCAGTGCTAATGACATAACACCAAACACCCATGGATCCTCAGGTGAGCACAAGCGAGGAATTCACACATGCCGCTCTCAGGGGCTGCCCTACAATAACATCATTACATTCCAGTCTCCCCGGCATTCTCCCGTCGGAGTGAAGGCTTGTCTGGGATCTTCAGGACACCTCAATAAGCTCCCCGACACGCCTTCCTAATAAGCACATTTTAATGTTCATAAGCAATTATGTCCACAAGCAAGGATTGCTGGGAAACACTGAGCATGAAGATCTAGAGAGTTCCATAAAGCCTTCTTCGGCAACATGTCATGCACGCAAAAACACTGACATTCGACGTCATTCTCAGTTCCGGAAGGTACCACAAGGCCTTGTATGGAGCTCCTTGTCTAATCCTCAGCCAGATCGGACTGCACGCTGATCTGTTCTGACTGCCTGCATTTGGCCGGGAGCCACCTGGCAGGAGAGAGGAGAGGTACACCTGCCTGACAGTGGGTGAAGAGAGCTGCCCAGGGGGACAAGCCGGCCATTAGAGGCAAACGCCCTGGGCACGGCCGCTCAGGATCAGACCCATGTGCCCGGGAGGACTCGGGGACCGAGCGTGCTCTGTGGAGAGGGGTCTGCGCGAATGATGAACACGGCTCAAATCTCAACCAAGCACTACACATGGGTATGGTTAGAAGTTAAAAGATGACAGAGTCAAACACCACACTGGCTTTTCTAAAGGAGATGCAAGCCAACAGCAATGGAAAGTACCATTGTGAGAGATAGTAATAGGGGAGGGGTGTACCATGATGACATGCATGAGCAGGGGAACGGACAATACAAATGGGGCAGAGTGGAGCATACCATGTTGATATACAAATGGGAGGAGGGTACTGTGTTGAAATACAAATAGAGGGAGTGTCCCATGGTATACGAATGGGGGGTAAGCCCCCCAACCACAGCCCATCTGACTGTAACAAGTAGCTTTAATAATACCGACTTGTGACCTTCCACAGCAGAAAAGCAGATACTGGAGTCTTATCAGAAAGCCATGTGGTGCAGGGAGGATAAGACTAAAAGAATCACCACAAACACCAAAACCACACACACAAAATAACAATCAGCATAAAACAAACCTATAATCTGTGGAAAGACGGCCAGCTTGGCTGTATGGGGAGCAGAGACGTCACACACACAGTCAGGCATGTTCGGAGCTCAGGGAATAAACCTGCCCTGATCTGGCTGGACCACTGAAATTTTCCCTCTGACAGGAATGGACAGCAAAGAGCGTCTTACATGCAGGGCTCAGAGGCGGGCCTGCATCACCTGGGCCGGATCCTTCAGCAGCTCCGTAACGGACCACGAGAACTTTCCGGTTAACACTCACGGAGGAGGCAGGAGGGTTTCCAAGAAGTCCAGCAGCCTTCAGAGGCAGATTATAAACGCTAATATTAGGTCTCAGGGTTAATGACATCTCCTCGAACCCGAGCCGCCCTGCTCCCACCACACGTCCATTAACAATCACGTTTAGTGCCGAATGATTTCTGTTCAAGGCCGTTTTCTTTTGGGAGGCTTAAAAAGCAGCCTCAGATATATAACCCATTTTTATAGCACTGCCAACCTCCCATCACAATGGAAACGGGAAACTGAACACGAGCGAAGGGCTGAATGTCAAACGTGAGAATCGAGAGAGAGAGAGAGAAAGAGAGAGAGGAAGACTGAATAGTGGCAATTTAGCTCTCAGCCACAGTAAATTTCATGCTCTGCATTTGACTGTCACGCATCAGTAACTTCAGGCCCCTTCAGCACTGAAACCCTCCCAGGGAGCTGACATCACCCCCCACCCCCCACCCCTCAGCTGGGTCAGGTGCCTCACAAACATTTCTTGGTGGGGGAGACAAGATCCGGCTTAATCAATGGCAGACATGGGTTATGGAACAAAGAGAAGGCTTTCAACAACCAACCAAAGAAGTATACACATGGCCACCAAACCATTCAAATCGACATAGACCACGACTATATCCCTCACCTGACCGCCAAAGACTGTGCAGCTAGCCGACGCCCCTCACCTGACCGTAAGAGACAGCACGGCTAGCCAACAGCCCTCACCTGAGCGCCATAAAACCACGCAGCTAGCCGACACCCCTCAACTGACCGTCCAAGACCGCGCAGCTAGTCAGCAGCCGACACTATAAGGAGGCATCTATAAACGCAGATGAATATCAGATGAATTACGTTCAGAGAAGCATGCATATTTGTTATATGAAGTTCAGACCTTGAGTGCCCATGCAGCACTCACCAAGGAACAGTTTGCAATGAACAGAGCAATTCACCTTAGGCCTACCTAAGACAATCTTTACATCAAGCCCTGACTTTCAATTACAAACGGAACACTTTTCACTCCCATGATGATGAGGCCAGTCGGGTCCATAGCTATCTGCAGAACCCGGTCCAAAGGGGCGCCTCTATTGTCCATCTCTGTTGTAAATGTGCCTATTTCATTTACCACCAAAACAAACAGATGTGAAATTGTGTTTACATCAATTACTGTCCTTTTCTGCAGTTATTGTCAAGAAACAGCTTTTCCTACCTTCTTAGGTTATTAAAGAAAATCACACCCCATTCTATCAAACAAGCAATTTCAGCCCAGAATTGCTCAGGTGAATTAACAGCTTTCGGACCAGACGGCTGAAGCTTGGGCTTGGTGTTTACGAATGATACTTCAGAGTGAACAGCTTCATCACCAGCTTCCAGCAAGGGGCTCCTCCAGATGGCTGCCGCACCATTCCCAGCTACAGTTCTCATAAAACCCAACCATTTATTTCTGAACTGTACAAGGCCTGCATGCCTTGGGGGCGGTCAGTTAACCTTGGACCCCGACACCCTGAACAGAAGTATATTGGTCACTTTAGATCAGCGTTTCCCAATCCAGTCCTCGGGGACCCACAGACAGTCCACATTTTTGCTCCCTCCCAGCTCCCGGTAGCAAAAATGTTGACTGTCTGGTAGGGAGCTTGGAGGGAGCAAAAACATGGACCGGCTGTGGGTTGCAGAGGACCAGATTGGGAAACACTGCTTTAGATGATGGCATGTGTGGGAAAGCTGGCAGCTCCACACACGGGGACAAAATGCAGTGTTGTCTGCGACCCTCAGACGAAGAAGCCCAGCTGCCAGTTCCAACAGACAGACGAAATGTGGTCAGATGGCCTGAGAGAGGCTCCAGGCCTGAGCCCTCCATCTCCAGAAGTAATTGAAGCACTCTGCTGTAGTGCATTACCTAACAGATGTCAATGGCAGCTGAGAGGCCAGGACCAGGCAGCACTTAGATGGAGAAACAAGATATTATTTAGCAAACTCAAAAGCAAATTTATTCATGTGGTTTTAAGCGAACCCTATTGGTTAACAACTTAATACCATCAAATCACCAGACTCCCCTGACCTCTGAACTCAAATGAGCCAAACGCAAAGCTCCGCTTATGAACTTCTGCAGAGGGAGGCGCTCTGGCTGCTTGTTTTATCGGCTTTCTTAATGAATTTTAAAAACACGATCAGTGTCGAAGATCCGCCCCTCAGTTTCGGATGCTCTTGGCCTTTTCTGCCCCGACAGTCACCCCAGCATCATACTGACAGATGCCCCTCCAACATTCAGTTCTCTGAAGCAGTGTTTCCCAATCTGGCCCTCGGGGGACCCACAGACAGCCCACGTTTTTGCTCCCTCCCTGGTCCTGAAACGTGGACTGTCTGGCAGGGAGCTGGGAGGGAACAAAAATGAGGACCGGATGTTGGTCCCGGAGGGCTGGACTGGGAAACACTGCTCTAAAGTAGGGGTTTACATCCCCCGGTCTGCAGCTGGTATTCCATGGGACCACAGAAGGAGGGGGTGCTACTGAGGGGTTGGTTAATTTTCAAAAATAAACTATATACAGTGATCCCCCGCCGTTCCAGATATATGCGTTCCAGACCCATCAGCAACAGGTGAAAATCTGCGATACAGGAAGACCATATAAACAAAAATTTTTTTTCTTTTTATATATATATAGTTTAAGCCTTGAAATACCCCTCCCGGACACTTTTAATAAGTTTACATGTGTTTAAACAACACATATATGTGGATGTCGGGCTAAGAATATGAGTAACATAATAAGAATAATAATAATCTGTAATGTATATGTATGAGATTCCATTTTACAGATAGCTTTATTCCGAGGAGATGCCCCCCTCTTTCCTGTTTGACTAAAGGAAAGTGATGCGGTGGCTCTTATATTCTTTTCATCCTTCTTGATGTATCGTACCGTCGATTCATTCAAGCCATAATGGCGAGCGACGTCCGCGTAACGCTTCCCTTCCCGAAGCATATCCAGGAGTTTTACCTTCTCCTGAATGGTCAAGGTCTTCCTCTGGCGCTTAGGCTCACTACTACCAGAAGGCTTAGAAGATGCAGGACGCTTGGGAGCCATCGTAGGTCTTAAAACAAAATGAGGTACGTGATACGCAGAGAACTGTGACGCGTCGGGGAGAGATCCGCGATATAGCGGGGGCGCGATAGCTGAACTGCGATATAGCTGGGGATCACTGTATTTTCAATGCCTCACATTCGCACACAAGAGGTACATTTTACCAGTCTGTGACATTTTTTTATTTATATTTTTTTTTTACAACAAACACCCATCCACAGACATCAAAAGGTTGGAAACCCCTAGTCTAAAGGTTATGGACCGAGGAACCAGAAAGACCAGAATCAGAAATCATGGGGGTTCAAACTAGGACAAAAAAAAGGCTGAAAGTAGGGGAGGTCTTTCAAACAGGACAGGGAGGCAGCAAGCGAGGAACAGAAAATACTCCTGAAGTCCAAAAAGAGAGGGCTGCAAGACTGCAGGAGCAGTCAATAAATTGTACACCTATTTACAGGTTAACATAAACAGGAGAAACTATAATGAACCCTAATGACAACCATATGTAAGCACGATATACCTGGAATATTGACAGGCCTCAAATGACTGAAAACATTTTAATTTCCAAATATAGCTGCTCTATAATGGATACAGTATAATAAATTTACTGGCCACTGACTGTGAAATTAATCATTTCCTCTTCCTCTAACAGTGTGGTGAAGCCGGTGTGAGAGGTTAACAGTGACAGCTGCAGCAGATCACACCAGTTTTGGATACACTAAGCCAGGGTTCCCATGCTGACCATGAGAAGAGTCTGCTCTGCTCTTACAGAAAAACCAACCCAAAGAAAGCAGCCACCACATCTGGTCACACCTGGCAGGACTTTAGCCAGTGCTGCCATCTAGTGGCAGTGAGAGCAACTGCGGAGACACCTTTTCCGACAATGCCCACACGAGCAGCCAAACACATGTACAGTATGTGTGCTTATGTTGGGGTCTGATCTGTCCCTGGCAGCACAGCAAACTCATACAGCCCCCATACAGTGGTTATCATATGCTTATCAGTCTGGACCAGGAAAAAACTCCACAACCAAGATATCAGCTACCTCTTAAAGCAAAGAGACAAGAAAGCAAATTAAACGATTCTATGGAGCAAGGTCAGACAAATACCTTACTGATTTATCAGAGAAACAGGTAAGCAGCATGCGCTGATTTCAGCACATTGCTGCACCCACCACATGACAAACCACCTCAGGGATGAGAACCTGAGTGCAGCCATGGGGTGGGTGATACCACAGCACCACACTCATCCAAATGGAACAGTGTGAGGTTTTTCCAGTGACTGCAGTGCCAATCCTGCCACCAACCCCCAAATTTCCCCTGCAAGTTGGAGGACCTGCTTGCGGTGCTGGGTGTACATTAACGTCAGTCCAACAAAGCAGATTAAGGGCCTTGCTCAAGGGCCCAACTGAGTAGGATCACCCCTGGCATTTGTGGGATAAGAACCAGTAACCTTCCGATTGGCTGGCATAGATCCCTAGCCTCAGGATCACCACTCTGAATTATGACCCAGGCATAAATTATTTTTATATTGGATTATTCATCTAATTATCCTGGTCATAGAGGGGGAGCATGCAAAAGTGATACAGACACAGCAAGCAAGAGATTCGAACCCTCAACCTTGGAGGTGTGACGCAGCAGAGCTACTCGTTGAGCCACCTGTAATTATAACATGCTAGACATTTATAGGAGCTGACTAGCATTATGGTTTAAGTTATATCCTACAAACAACAGCCAGTGTCCAGAAAGCTGAATACAGCCGCCCAACTTTGTCAAGGCTGAGCTCCTCACGGACAGACTGTTAGCCGCACTGGCGGAAAAGCGCACCTCCAGTGAACATTCACAATAACACCTGTTCCCTTACTCTGTCCGCTAATGACGGCATTAGCAGCAGCCCTGTCTCTCATCTTCGTGCCTCAAATGGTAGCAAGGCTCTTCTGCCTCACATAATTAGGCATTCAGAGAGTGTTTTCCTGCACGCCTCCTTGCCGATCAGAGACCGGCTATCCAGGGGATCAATATCCTCGGGGTGTTCCCACAGAACAGCTCCACAACCAGCCAAAAGGCTAAGTGGAATTGACTGCCACCGGCCAGGTCCAGCTGCCATCCCACTAGGGGGCGTGTCCAGAGCGGCAGATCTGGGCTGGAGGCGTGGCCCTGACAGCCACTCCCATCAGGCAGGAGAGCCGCTGGCCACACAAACTCAGCAGGAAACAGGAAGTCTTCAGCGTCCCAAACACCATCCCTCACAATTATCGACTTCAAACACCCCTGAGATTTAGGCAAAAAACATGACATACTATCACATCAAAGGCAGACTTACAACGCTGGCTTCAAAGGAAATCCTTCATTACGAATGTGTCATTACCTCCCTTTAAGGGTGTTTCTGTTCCCCGAAAATACACTGCATCTCTCACAAGTGAATACAGCTGTTAAATGGTACACATCAAAGACTAGATAAATCACCAGTGAGATCGCAAGGGCTCTCACTTCCGGGTGTTCTCTCTAAGGAGAACGGAAACCAGGCCCATTCCTCAGCTCCTCAGGAGACTCAGCAGCTGCGGGGTTTAAAGCGTGACATTTAGTAAAGCCATCTGAACGAAGCACCTCGCTTGTGGACACCGCAGACATGTCTGAACTTCCTCAAGTCCAGCAGACATGGTGATGTCCTCATTGTTGCCCACGATTCCTGAGATGAATGTGTCAGACAGCCATCACGAGATTGGCGTTTGAGGGGCATAATCAGCACCGTGTCCCATGGGGTCGGCAGAGGGCATCTTGGTGAACTGGGGGGTCAGGCGTGAGTTGCGGTAGCCAAATGAATGTGCTGAGCGGCAGCGTGACTAACAGCTGGTGACGTATATCTCGTGACACATTGATGTGAATGCGGCACATAGTGAAATAAAGCTGACAGCAATGCAGTGCCAAGCTACAGCAAACAGGCAAGATGACCACATCCTAACGGCCATTTAGGCATCAAACCTAAGCGTGTCCCTCATACAGGCGGAGATCTCCATACAGACACACAGCAAGACTGGAGGGGGGGAAGAAATCATAGCTCCTGCTGACACCCCCATTACGGCCATGATGCTGTCGCAGAAACGAGCAAACCATAAGGGGGAATTAAACCACACCAGAAGGAACTACCCAAACCATAAGGGGGAATTAAACCACACCAGAAGGAACTACCCAAACCATAAGGGGGAATAGAACCAGACCAGAAGGAACTATCAAAAGCAGAAGAATAAGAGGAATCAAACCCAGTCCAAATGGGAGAACCAATGCAGGACAATAAAGTGGATCAAACCCCATTCACAATGGGAGAAGCAAACCAGGAGAATAAGGTGGATCAAACCCCATCCAGAAGGGGAGAATCAAATTGTGCACAAATTCTTCCCCACAGTACAGAGCTTCCATGTCCTGCTGTAGCTGGCAGCTCTGGATGTAGGAAAACAGAAGCCTGTTGGGCCGAAATAACACTTCCTGCAGGAGAACTGTGGAAAGGGACAGAAGACCCCTTACCTGAGGCCATAAAATGGTTCTCTTACTCCTGCAGTCATCCAGAAAATGTCATCCCAATCTGAGCAGAGCACAAAGGTCCCTGTGGCCGGCGACACGACCCACCATAATGAAGCAAATACATTTAAACACCCATGACAAACAACCAGAATGGGTCCATATTAATAATCACCAAAAAGGACGGGAAATAAACCCCCCCCGACCTTCATCTGATTTTCAATGACTCTGACCATTAATCAAGATTAGTCATGGAAACGACATTACTATCAGCCAGCTACATCAGAGGTTTTTAACTTGGGTATCAGAGCCAAGCAATTAATGACATCATTGAGTTGAGATTAACTAATAAATAGGGGGCGGGGCTGCAGCAGGGTCCCGGGAGCTAGCACTGGAACGAGCTCAGAGCCCATTATCAGCTTCCCAGTATTAATGGGGGCCAGGATCGTTTGGCTTTAAAGCCTGATAGTGAGGTAAGTGCACAAACAGCCACTCAGTCTGGATGCAGCAGCACAGTACGTGACTAATGCTCAAAGGTGGCGCTCTCACAGTCAGCAGGCGGGGGCAGTGTGCGGAAGTTGTGCCTGTAATCAGAAGGTGGCTTGTTCGAGTCATTGGGCCCTTCAGCACAGCGCTTAACCCTAATTGCTCCAAGGACAATCTGACCCTGCCTTCTCAAAAAGGTTCCTCTCCTCCATTGTCCTCTGGCTTTCTTTCTTCCATTTCTTTGTCTTCCGTATTCCCTGGTTTTAACTTATTCTGCATAAATGATGCAGGAAAGTAGCACAACACATCCATGTAAAGCGGCCTGGGGGGAACTGTTGTGAAAGGTGCTATATAAAACTAAACTGAACTGAAGTGAATCCGCAAAGGCCTGGCTTTGGTCCCCACAGTTTGGGAGAAATCCCACCTGAGTCACACCTTTACTCCATGTGACGTTAGGAGGAGGGAGTCTGGCTCGTCTGATGACTCTGCAGGCTGGCACCCCCTTCTCCTACACCGCCATGCACCACGCCTTGCCTGCGGGACCTGGTTATGCCCCCTGATGCAGCTACGTGAGTGTGCCAGGCTACATTTACCACATCAGATGCCAGGACCCCACCTCCCCCACACAGAGATCCGCATCTCAGTCAGCATTAGATACAGCAGACAATCCTCGCATTTATGGTTGCGTTTAGCCTCCCTGGAAGCACCGAGTCGCCTTCTCTATGTTGGGTCAACCGGCAACCAGAGCACGGTGGCGGACCCCCCTGCTGCGATTGGCTGACGGGCTGAGGGCCCTCCCCCCGGCGGCCATTTCACAGCCGGCTCTATGGATGAACATGAGAACTGCCAGGCAAGGAGGTGCTCGACGGCTCACCGTGCGTCTGCTGCCCCCCGCAGGCCGCCGGCACGCATGAGCACGGGCGATACACCACGGCAAAGTGCTCATCCGTATAAGCACGTGGATTGCACTCGCTCATGAGAAATGGCTCTTTAATCCAGGAGGAGGGAAAATCAGCGGCGAATCCTGCGGGTGGGGCCAGGGAACAGCCACAACCTTGGAAGCTATCAGACACGCTCTCGACACTGACGGCAGAACACGTGAGCAGGAGGAAGTAATGCCCGCCCACTGGCACTCTGCTAAAATCATAATTAGCTCTGAAAAGCTCTCCTGCTGCCCTCTGTACACACGATTTTTATGTGCGGTGAGATAACGGCTCGTGAGCAAAAGCTTTAAAAGGCAGAGAGGCCAGGCGGCCAGCTGGTGGGGAGCAGAAGTACAAGCCAGAGATCCAGGATGCTGCCGGTACTGTAGAACAGGAACAGGCCAGACATGCAGGATCCTGTCCATACTTTACGCTCCAGACCATAGAACAAGAACAAGCTAGACATCCAGAATCCCAAGTACTATATTGGGCAGAGCAGAGTCCAGAGCACTTAAAGCAATAATCTATCCTTACTTACAGTAATTATCTATCTTTAATAATCCTCACTTTCTCTTGTGCCTAATAACCACAACACAGCAGCTGATGTCACAGTGTTTCACACGGCAATGTGACAAGGGCTTCACAGCCATCGAGAAACTGATCAGCTGTCTGGATTAAATCAGGGTCATTAATTCTAATCAGCGCGAGCAGCCAGGCGTGACAGCTGCCCGCGGGAACATGGCGAGCTCTACGCTCCAGAGCTGGCCTGGCTGCGTTCTTCAGGGGTCAGCGGCTCCCCTCCGCACCTGCGCCGCTGGGCAGGGCTTTCTGGGTGGAGCTTTCTGGGCGGAGCTTGCGGGGAAGCAAGGCGGGCCTGTGCAACCCTCAGGAAGCACAACTGGTCGACTAGCGACAATGACTGGAAATTTGTGACTGACTATAAGTGTGCTCACAGTTTATATTTGGGGCATGTTACTTAAAAACTATGGAGTGTGTGGTCTTACACTCTTATACAGGACACCTTCTTTAAAGTGGGTTTTTAAATAATGAAGTAGTAAAAGTGTCCAACCGGGGCATTTCTTCCAGCTAGCTTAAGCGTTATTAAAGCCACCTGTTTGCAGGCCTTTCTGGGACAGGCTACGCCTTATTCAAGGCCAACTGCACATGCATGTGCATTTATTCCTGCCATAATACCGAGTGTACGGTAGTGAGACCTCACATGGCTGCCAAAATGACCCCGCGACCTCAGAATGGCCCAGCTGATCACTGCTGCAGCCACATGAAGTGTTTAGGGGCAGAACACCGCCCTGCACGGGGCCTGTGCTCAATCCCTGTTTTCGGTTACACAAAATGCGACACACACACCACAGATTAACTGCAGAAAAATGTGACGCATAAATCCCATAAAGACGGACACGTTCGGCCCCTTATCTGTGAGATGCACAACCCCCGAAACGATTTAAGGAAAAAAAATGGATCTTACCTTGGATTTCAGAGCCCAGTATTCCTCTGTGCCGTACTGCACATTTCGGAGGGAAGTGAGGTAATCATAGCTGATAACTGCAGTCTAAAGACAACAGCGAGATTAAGGCAGGAAGACCTGTCAGTTTGACAGATTTCAATGGAATATGTGCGGAAATATGTAGAAAAGAAGGACAGTGAGCCATAGGTCAAGTGAATCCTGCCATACTGGCCTTAACTTGGGGGGTAGCTTAAGGGACATGGAAAGTCAAGCATAGGTCAGGAGTACTACCCTATGTAAGTATGCAGAGTCTGAAGGACAGACCAGCAGTAAGGGAGGGTTTTAGCTAGACTCTTCATTATGACAGGAAATATGAAACGATATCAGATGTGTTAGATATGTATATCACCATTACTGAATACGTGAGCAAGTGTGTTTGTATCCGTATTAGATGACCTACCGTGGCTGCGGCTCTGCCAAACCGAACCACGCTGACGTCGCTGGGGTCCAGGTGTTTGCCGTAAAGGTAGAGGCCGGAGGAAGCGAAGAGCGCGGCGGCGGCGGACGACACTTTGAGCATGCGGCCAGCCATGGCGGCGCTGTAAAGACGGACGATGGGAGTGAGGGACGGGCGGCGGAGTTACCGGGCGGATCGGCCGACTCAGGCCAGCAAACCACAAGCGGTAGGGAGCGTCGCTTAACTCCAAATTTTCTTGAAGCGGCGTAATGTGCCATTTAATTATTTCCAAATGGACAAAATGTAAACGATGGATCTTTCATAGATTCTGTAAACGTTGGATATCGGACTGTGCCAAACTATAGTAAATGTGGATTTAAATAATTTAGTTATAAATATTTCACATTTTAATTTTCCAAGACATGTAATAATTTTATTGTTCTATTTTCAGATTAAAAGGATTCAGTCTAAACTCAGTCTAAACGGTACACAAAACCATTACGAAGTTTATTTTAGTGGATAACAACATTTGGAAATCACTCATTCGTCCCCTTTCAAAATAAACCGACACTTCCAAATTTCCATTTTCTGAAATTTCCAAATAGCTTTAGTTACATAAATTTGTAATTATGTTTTTAAAATCATATCTGAACATGCAAAATGTTACAATTTTTAAGTTCCTGTCGAAACTAAGCAAATAAATTGTTTGACTTTACAAAAGTAAACTCAGTAATTAATTCCATGGGCTACTATGTTTCATTGATCTCCTGCACGGTGTTAATGTGCGGTATTATGTTAAAAGAACGAAACCTATTCAGCGTTTTTAATGGAAATCCTACAGGTCAGGACAAAGTCGGACGGGGCAGGGCAGATGACAGGTGATTAAAATTCTACTCTAAGTGCAGGGGGGGAAACGGGCGTCACAGGGGCTTGGTTATACTGAGTAACCGGGAGGTGAGATCGACTACGTTATCCGATAGGTTTATAAATGTAACTTAGTTTAACTCACCCAAGATAAACACGGCCAATGTAACTTGCCGATACGAATTCACCAAACCAGGATAAACTACTCCGTTATATAATTTTCCTCAATTCAAAAATAATTTTTAAAAACTATGTACGAAGGCTATAAGGTTTAGCGTGGACAACTGCAATAATTTTCATTCACTCACCGGCTTTCCGCGACCTCTTACCTAACACAAGCAACATTTCTAACACTGCGCATGTCAGTATGTACGTAGACGCTAGGGACCTCACTGCGCATGTTGCTTCGCACGTCATGCTGGTCAATGTAGTATACGTAAGTCCTGTTCGCATATTCAATCAAAACAATGCAAGCACACATATAAAGCCAAGCATTCCATAATGATAAATTTGGCTATACTTCCTATAGAAATAAAACTCATATCATTATTGATTATTGTTAGAAGAATACTCAGTCCAGACAAAGCAAACAATTTAGATATAATTATGTTTCCAACAAAACAATGATATTGAAGTACCTAGGAAGGTGTGCAAAGATTTGTATGATAGCTTATGGACTTTCAAAAATGCTGGTTCTTGAGAACAGAGAAAAAAAATCACATCACATTCTTGGAGTCTTGGAGATTTAGCCTCACATACAAAGGAACTTTCATACTGACCTTTGTGGTGCCCTGACACTTAGTGTCACAGGAATGATACATTTCAGTCAAAAGAAAAGCTGGAGATCTGAATAATAATAATAATAATAATAATGATACTTTATTAATCCCCGTGGGGAAATTGTCTTTACATCTCCCTCAACTTGCTCTTTTGTAGAGTAAGCTATCCACAAAGGGCAGCCACCCGTGGCAGCGCCCAGGGACCTCGGGGGTTAAGGGCCTTGCTCAAGGACCCATAGACGTGCTGAGGCTGGGTTTGAACCGGCGACCTTGTGATTACAGGCACACAGGCTTAGCCCCCCCCCCCAAAAAAAATTCAGGGGAGAGCGCGAACGCAGTTCCCCACTACCCGAAATTATGCAATGGAGATTCCCACATTTGGGGAATTTGCAGGGGTCAGCACAGCTGCAGTACAGTGGGCCTCACCCTGGGTGAACCACCTTCGTGATCATGGTATCTCCCCTGTCAGGCAAGTATACCTATATACCTATAAGTTGACCTAAATACACCATCCCATAAAATTCAGTGGAAGTCATTTGTCAGTATTGAATGAAAGGATCATGTGCATAACTGTAAGGTGAGAAACAGTGAATTTGTGCAGTAATAATGAAACATGCAGCGAACAATAAGTCCAGGGACTTTATTTGGCTTGGTGATAAATATTTACAATAAACCAGTGAACAGTTACACATTTTGTCAGATCACAAATACTGGTTTATAATTTTTTCATAACAACACAGACGTTCAGCTTTCCTCCACTTCTCCGATCAATCTTCGGGGTACAGATTGTCTATTTCTGCCAACCTGAAGCTGTGAAAAGAAAAGCAATTTAATATGACAGTTTTAATTTAAGTTATAATACACATGGGAGCAGATGTGTATTACAGTAGCAGAGCAATAATCTGGTGCTGGCTTGTGACCTAACTTACCTTTGACCCTTCTATAATGTGGGGGTCTTTCTGTAGTGCATTAAAAAGCCCCTCTTCATTGGTAAAACTGACCCAGCAGAATCCTTTGTGAAAACCAGTGTCCTTGTCCTGTACAATGAATTAGACAATCAGTTTCACGGAAGAACACAAACATATATTTTTTTTTATATACTGAAGACAACTACTTACAAAAGGAAGAAGACATCTTTTTATCTGACCAAACTGCCCAAAGTACTCCCTCATTTCCTCTGTAAAAAATGTAAAATAAATTTACTGACAAAAATAAACATCACTCAACCATTTCATAGTTTTCATTGAAAAGAAAAGAATAAATGGAATTCATTAGGCTCTTTTGGTGACAAATTCCTCAAAAATAAGTTGGGTCAAGAAAACGAATCCCCACATTAGCGTCTGGCATGATCACCATGTCACTGTAGCACTGCAGAATCTCTTCAGAGTTGATCAGGTTGCAGCTTATGACCTCTGGAATGTTGTCCCACTGTTCAAGTTCAGTGTGAAGTTGTCTGTTATTGGTGCACTGATTCAGAGCATCCCAAAGATGCTCGATAGTTGACATGTCATGTGGATCTTATTTATTTAACAGACACTTTCATACAAAGTGAGGTATAATTGAGAAGGCAGTCCATGAAGCAACTGGTGGTTAAGCTTTGCTCAAGGGCCCCACAGTGAAATCACTTCGCTGATCCTGGCCGCGTACCACTACATGATTTCAAATACTGCCAAAAGCAGAGATGGCTTATGGTAGGGGTATCAAACTCCAGTCCTGGGGGGCGGGAGACCTGCACATTTTTGGGTTTCCCTTTATTTAACACACCTGATTGAACTCCTTGCACCTCCTTGTGCTAGTTACCACACAGCCCTTGAACTGTTTAATTTGTGTTGGAACTGGGAACGAGTTGAGCTACACAGGGATCCGGCCCTCCAGGACTGGAGTTTGACACCCCTGGTATATGGGTTACGAATGCATAAATAACTTTTAATTTGGCAAAATTTGAAAGACACACGCACTTTGTACGCCCACAAAAATCCCGATTTCTTTCGAACTGCTGGAAAATGGGAGTAAAACCCAAAAGTGCAGCCATTTATATTCTTGCTCAGCATAAGACGCATACTCGTAAAGCAGCCACACGTGACATATCCGAATCCGTTATTTTTTCATTCCATTAAGTTACAATGAAAATGTACAAATACTTAACAAT
>JAODLD010000030.1:13547124-13569277 GCA_026781065.1 Mormyrops boulengeri | reverse complement strand
GCCACACGTGACATATCCGAATCCGTTATTTTTTCATTCCATTAAGTTACAATGAAAATGTACAAATACTTAACAATCACAACAATCCTGCAACATCCGCCCCAGAACAGATTGACAGTGACGACCGCAACAGTCTATCTAAAGACTCTAAATTCTAACACGTTTTAATTGAAACATGCCGGCGATCCGTGAAGCAAGGTGACATTGATCATTTCTATGTAAACATGCAGACTCCATAAATCACTTCACGTTAAATGTAACAGCACACCACCCTTGAACTGTGCGGAATATTTAAATGTGTACCGATACTCACTGTTTGCGACAGTCCATGGTACTTTGTTAACGAAAAGCTCGAACACCTTCTTTGAGGGAGCAGCCATTTTCTCCGGAAGCAGACTGCGACCTCTCACCCACAGTCACATGACACGCCGCCACGTGAAACCCGTCAAAGCAAACCATTCTACGGTAGCACTGTCATTTCATTCACTCGTCATATTTAGCGTTCATGTCAGCATGACATTTAGTAGAAGTCAGTTACTTCCCCCTACAGAATACTTAACAGACCGGCCGTTGCTTAGGAAACCAGCGTTGGTTAGTATAGGTACGTACGCCAGTGCCGTATCTACGTCCGTTTAAGCGCGTGGTCAATGAGACAAATAAATTATAACAGGCTTAATGCTCCGGTAGATAAGGGACAGTCTCCAGACAAACATGCATGTACGGTTTAGGTTGATTGAGTTTTTTTTTTTTTTTTAACTACCCGTG
Organism: Mormyrops boulengeri; assembly: GCA_026781065.1. Taxonomy (NCBI): domain Eukaryota; kingdom Metazoa; phylum Chordata; class Actinopteri; order Osteoglossiformes; family Mormyridae; genus Mormyrops; species Mormyrops boulengeri. Next base: position 13,568,512 of record JAODLD010000030.1, on the reverse strand, counting down.
ACAATGAAATAATTTGGTATGATGTATTCAAGCTTTCTACTACCTCTATGCGGTAGGAACGACAAACAGCATTGAGCAACGTTGATTCTAGTTAAGGTTTATTTTCTTTTCAATGTGCCTTCTCAGCTGCTACTGACTTTGAAGAAGCCGTTCACTACGCAATATACTAAAGATGATGCTCACATCATTAGACAGTTTTATAAACATTTATTATAGCCAATCACAGGGCCATGTAATCTTGCCTGTTGGACAGGAAACACCATGGTTGTGAATAAAAAGCAGTTCAGGATTTATAGTAACAGCCCCCCACACGACTACAATTGCACAAACAGATGTTTTTCTACATAATTTCACATTACTGCTTCTCTACCTGCTGCCCTTAAGTCATATACAAATAAAAACACTTTCCAGCACATCCAGCTCTAACCTGCAGACATATACTCCAGTGTTTCTGTATTTTAGATGAGTAACATAAAATCAAATTTTCTTGTTTAACAGCTCACACGCCAGACATTAATTTAGTGTAGGAATTCCTGAGATAGTAACCACTCCTTGTGACTTCTGACAAAATGTAAATGCCTCCCACAGTTAGTAACTGGCTGATGCAGAGACACCCAATTAACTCTTAAAATTTTAATTTTTGTTACATTACACATAAGGCAACTGTTAGTTGCCTTGCAGGCATTCATTTCTATTCAGCACATTGTGTTTTTTTGCAACATTCTGTCCCAAATTTAAAAATGCAGACAGCACACTGTAGCTATTTACATTATTTCCAGTCGGACCTGAAATGACAACCATATGCATGCACTCGATTTATAACAAAAGAGAGACACGGATCCAAACCTTTATTCTGGTCTGCAGTCTGCGGCAATGTGTCTTCCTCTGATACTGCGAATGTCACTCCTCCTATGTAATCAAATTCAGGATAACAATTCTCATTTGCATAGAGGATTGAGGTGTCATTTACCAAACCTGGCCACGTGACCTCTTATCATGGGAGCGCAGGTGTGTGTGGTAAGTGCTGCTGACCTAGTTACGTTCTTGGAGCTGGTTCATTTACTCAGCAGCCAGCCAAACAGAAAAGTGAAATGACACAAGGTTACTAGTATGTTTCTTCATCCTAGACATTCCCCATATAAAACAAAGCAGGGCACTGATACGGAGGCTTTTTACAAAGATTCACTCAGATGGTTTTGTATAGGTTTATAAAAGAAGCAGAAGCTCAGCTATAATAGTAAAATATCCTTTCTTATCGGTATCTTTCTCTTTTTCTCTTAAAAGTGCCCTGTTTTGCCCTGTGATGGGTTGGCGCCACATCCTGGGTTATACCCTGCTTTGCGCCCATAGCTTCCGGGATAGGGTCTGAACCCCTGCAACTCTGCGTAGAACAAGCTGGGAGGGATGGATGGATGGATGGATGGATGGATGGATGGATGGATGGATGTGCCCTGTTTTGTAATCTTTTTCACTGTATATTTCAAGCATGAGATGGTTTCTTAGCAGCTCTGCTAAGACACTCTGACATTAAGTCTTTCTTCTCTCCTACCTCTGTCCTTTGACAGCTCTATGCCTCCCCACATGTGCAAAACCGCAAAAGTGTGCCGGGTTGACGTCAGTGCTGGTGCGGGACAGATGGAAACACCCAGCGAAGAGACTTTGAAATGGAAGCCTCCAGCTGTGCAAACTGTAGGATGCAGGAGCTGCAACCCCATTGTGCCCACAGAGACTTTCAGGGGGGAGAAGGGCCCAGACGATACTCTGCTGCAGCTATTTGCCTCATTCTTGACCTAATGGGTGTTTCAGTCATTATAGAAGAGTGGGCATGTTAGAAGGCTGGAGCCACATAGTCCTAAGCTTAGGATTCTGCTACAGCAGTGACGTGTATCTGTGCTCTATTTGGCATTGCTGTGAAACAACCTGATATTATCAAGAGCACATTCACTTAAGGGGTAAATCATCACGTTGGGGTTTATGGTCACGGTTCGTACAGCACGAATCAAAAAAGCTGGACACACATACTGAAAATCCTTTGTTTTTCAACAAGATAACAATCCTAATCACACCTCGAGGTTATGTTGTAAGTATTATCTTGTGAACAGAGATGGAGTGCTGTGACAGGTGTCCTGACCCCCACGATCCCCCGACCTAAATCCTATAGAGCTGGTTTGGGATGGGTTGGATCGCAGAGTAAGAGCAAAGCAGCCAACTTGTGCCCAGAACTTGTGGAAACTCCTTTAGGACTGTTGGGCTCGTGAGAGTTTTACTTGCACAAAAATGTTCTGTGGGCAGACGGAAAAATGACTGGTTCAGCGAGATTACTAATCAGATTGTACAGGAGGTGGGCCCAAGCAACTAGAGGAGGCAGGACCAAGACATCTCATTAGTTGCTCCCACCTATAATCTGATTGGTTAACCCTCTGAACCAATCATTTTTTCTTCTGCCCTCAGAACATCCAGACAGGATGCTGTTGTCAAGGCAAAAGGGGCCTATTCTGAAGAGTCTAAAATTTAAGAAAAGTTGTGTGTCCAGACTTTTGGCTGGTACTGTATAAGCATAAAATAACAAAAGTAATATGCACCATTGGAAATTATCTATAATGTAACATAACTGTTACTCTAATTCAGTCTGTATCTAAATCTAATTCACCTTCCATACAGCTGGAGCTCTGGCGTGTTCTTTGTGGGTCCACTGGACAGAGTACAGGAGCGTCGTACACCCTGAGTGTGGAAGTCATGGTCCGCAGAGGCAATCTGCTATATCCTGGTTCCTGCTAAGACTCATGCTACCTCTCAAGACGGTTCATCTTTAATTGTACCGGCATGACGCTTGTCTCGTTTATATGCTAATGACACAAAAGTGTTTAGTCTTCTGTCATATTAAATCAGTCAGGAACTGTACAGCGCACTCATTAGCTGTGATCTCAGTTTGACATTGCCAAATGTCTGACAACAGTGAGAGAATATTAAACAAATGCTGCATTACTACATCAGAGATGCAGGGGGAGCCTGGGTAAGTCTGACAGGCAGAGAGAAGGGGTTCACTCTGGACAGTCTGCGGTGTCCGTTAACCTCTATCACTGCAGAAGAATCTGCATTTAGCAGAGCGATTGTAATTTGTCTTCAAATTTAATGACCTTCGGTTCAGTCTTAATATTCAATTTCAAACATATAATATTAGTTTCCAGGTTAGTAATTTGTTTTCTAAGAAGTATCACAAATTCACAACCTTAAATGAACCCTGAATGTCTACTAAATGTATTTCAAATCCGTCCATCTTCAAATTACTTGGCCTGGGAGTTTTAAATTCTTTTTCAAAATATATGTGCCTTAGGACTCCACTGGAGACCTAAGAGAACTCTATAATGCTATCGAAGTGATCGACTTAGTACGTTTCTGTTACGTACTTTCACGGAAGTATCAGCTGTATGCAATGCATAGGATAAATGAAGATGTGGGGGTTTAGAAGAACTGGCATCCTGTCCAGAGTGTACCCCAGCCTTGTTCCCTTTGCTGCATGGGTCAGGCTTCACGTCCACCCACTACCCTGATCAGGAAACACAGTCGGATGGATGGGTTTAAGAGGAACTAGATTATTTAGTAATGTGACAGTAAGGTAAGAAGCTATATTGGTTGTCAGCCTTGAGAGTTTCCCACTAGCTCAGCTGAACACATGACAATTGCTCCCACCCTTGGTTTCCAATTCTCTTCTGTCCTATCAATACTCAAGATGAAACCCAAAGAACAGCCTGACCTTTGTAAAATGAATGGTCCTTACAGGTCATTGAAGTGGCTACAATAGCCAAACAAAGTCCAATAAGACTAAATCAATCTATATCAGCTCAAATTAGATTCTCACCATACTGTTTAGACAGCTCTTTCAGGGATGCTCTATTGACAGAGCTAGCTAGCTACTGGCTTCATGTGTGGTGTATGGGAACTTGTTTCCCTCTGAATACATGATTAATTAAGAAACTGCAGTAACAAACCGGCACCATAACAAAGGATCCAATCAAATGCATCACCTGCGGACACATGTGAATATTCAGCAATACAATATGGCACAAATGAGGGTGATAGCTTGCATAATTACACTTTGATTGCACACCCGCGCTTGGTTGCCACTGAACGAGACCGCAGGAAAAGTCAGAAACAGACGTGCAAATTTGCACAGTCCGGATGAAACGTCTCCGTCTATGCAGACGTATATGTACCGTCCACCTCAGGTACACCCCCTGTGATGCCTCGTCCACCTCAGGTACACCCCCTGTGATGCACCGTCCACCTCAGGTACACCCCTGTGATGCACCGTCCACCTCAGGTACACCCCTGCCATATCCCAGCTCTCAACTGCTGGCAATAGGCCAGAGATCTATCATGAGTATCTCTGATTAGGGCCTGCTACCCGGCATCAGTAACTCCTGCATAAAGTTCACTGAAGCAGTGAAAAGCTCTTCTCCTGAATAATAAGCCAGACTTGTACATGGATACATTCAGCTTGAAAATTCCCTAATTTCCAGCCTCAGCAATGGTATGAGCAGATCTATGGGAAGCAGTCTAAGTTAGTACCCACCACATATAGTACCAGTCAAAAGTCTGCACACACCTTGATGGATGTGTCTCTATCTTAGCTATGTTATTCATATATAGCTTAAGGTCTTGAGGCGAAGTAATACATATCAAATATTGCAATAACCAATAGAAGTGTTCAGCATCTCAAAATTTTCTTATATTTTAGACTCTTCGAAACAGCTCTTTCTTGCTTCGATTCTTCTGCCAGCCTCCAGATATAGCCACCTGGAATGGATCTCCAACAGTCTTGAAGGAGTTTCCACAAGTTCTGGGCTCCAGTTGGCTACCTTGTTCTTCAATTCAGCTCATCCCTAACCAGCTCTATAGGGTTTAGGTTGGGGGATTGTGGGGGGTCAGGTCATGTGTCACAGCACTGCATCTCTTTTCTTGTTCTCAAGATCAGCTCTCATACTACATAACCTGGAAATGTGCTTTGGGTGTTTCAGTAGGTGTGTCCAGACTTTTGACTGTATGCAGGCGCAGCTGAATGAGCAAAAAATGGCAGCATCGATCCACTTTACTAACAGCTGTGGGAAACCTCTATTTAAATTAACAAAATGGAAACAAAATCAGTAAGAGATACTGGATTTGCAGTGTTGATGTAGCATACAGTGCCCTCCACAACTATTGGCACCCCTTGCAAAGATTTTTAAAAGGGGTTAGAAAAAGTCCACCTTTTGGTGAAGTAACTTCATTTCACACTGAAAAATGAGGAAAATCCAACCTTTCGTCGAAATAAATTTAATCAAATAAAAACAAATCCATTATGAAGAAATAATTATTTTAACAAAAAACACACGTGCCATAATTATTGGCACTCCTGGAAATTGTGGTGAACACAATGTAACTGAAGCATGTTTCCAGTGTAAATTGTACATCTTTGAATTGACTGGAGTGTGTAGGAATGTTCAAGCTGTAATCCATGACTTCCTGATTAACTGGGGTACAAACATGAGGTGACACAGGGGCCAAATTCCCTTAGTCATCCATCAACATGGGAAAGATAAGAGAACATATAAACCAAATGAGGCAGAAATGCGGTGACCTTCATAGGTCAGGGAATGGGTATAAAAATAAGCTACTCACCTGAAAATGCCCATTTATACTGTTGGGGAAATAATAAAAATGTGGACATCAACTGGGACTGTTAGAAACCAGCTGACCGCAGAATCAAGCTTCTGCCATGGCCTGACCTGACCTGAACAGAACCCCACTGAAAACCGGTGGGCTGAGCTGAAGATGATCTGGAGAGATTCTGTAAAAAAGAACAGTTTCAGATGCCTTGCTTTGTATTCTCCAACCCTATACAATGTTATAAGAGAAAATTCAGTGCTGCTTTACTGGCAAAGGGAGGCTGTACAAAGTATTAAATGCTGGGCACTTAATTGTGGCACATGTGTTTTAGTTGAAAATAATTATTTCTTGATGAAGGTTTTGTTTTTCTTTGATGAAATTAATTTCAATGAAAGGTTGGATTTTCCTCATTTTTTTCAGTGTGACATGAAGCTACTTCACCAAAAGGTGGATTTTTTTCTAACCCTTTTTGCAAATCTTTACAAGGGGTGCCAATAATTGTGGAGGGCACTGTAAGTATGTGCAGTAGCGGGGTCTCAGTTATCCAGTGCTTGCACTCCTGCAAGTCCAAACAGAAAACATTAGAATAATTAGTTGTGCGCTCTAACATGCAGGAGAAGTAAATTGGCTGTGCTGGAGGTTTCGAGTGGCTTTGTAAGTTGTAGCCAATCTAAACAAAGGTTACTTGCAGCCCAGCTCTGTAGCGTTTCACGAAACTAATTAGCAGGGACAAAGAAGCACTCTGGCTGTTTCGACACGTTGATCAATTTCTACAAAATAAATCTGCATTTTCAGGAAAGGACGTTCAGGGGAAGAATCACCTCAGGAACCTTAAAACAAAGGAGTTGTTGGAGAGTGCCCTGCCTGGTTCTGAACGTGTGTGTTCAGAGGAGAATTATTTTTGTTTACTTTCAATAAAGTAGGATGTGTATCTCATAACCAGTCAGTCATGGCTACACAGGTGCAGTCCTCTCTCCTCCATTTTCATCCTTCGTTCAAGCGAAAGTGACTCTCCTCTGCCGTTATTCAAAGACAATGTTGTTCTCAGCATCTCCTGGCAGACGGCCACATTGATTTTCCAGAGGAGCTGCGGGGCTCATTCATTAGCTTTTGGGAGCAAAGAGCTGCATCCATCAGATCCCGCTCACACATTCTTTCTGAGACCCGAACACCAATCACAGCCCTTATCATTACGGCACCACGGACCGCGAGCTGCATTCCTCTGCCTGACACCTGGGCAGCCGGCGCTTATTAAATCATCACCGTGATCAGCGTCGCCAACGCGCCACCACGTGGGCGCATGCGGAGGGACAGAGAGAGCAGTGGTAGCTTTTGCGGGTTCTGTCATGATGTTCCACAGCTCCGCTGTTATCCGGCAGTAATGAAGAGTGAAACTAGCAGGTTGAGAGCGGATCCCTCGTTTTCAAAGGCCAAGCTCAAGTGACACAACGAGATGCCATTGCGGAAAACCGATGATGATTTTATTAGTGTGGGGAGTGTGAGTGTCACACTGGCATGGTGTGTCTCCCTGCACACCATACTCATATTCTAGCACCCGCTCTGGGAACCTCACAGAACTGCTACAGTTATTTATGAATACATACAGATCTGGGCAAAAATCTTAGGCAGTCAAAGATAATGATGCTTAAATGATCATGTTGTTGTAAAACTATACAATCATATCTGTCAAAGTGTGCCCGCTTAGCCACTTCAAAACCTCTCCTAAATAACCCCAGAGTTTACAGCAACATCCAATACACCCATATGTTTAATAATCATGGATACTTTATTGTTCACCATTGGGAAATTCTCTTTTTACACCTCCCCCAAAAAACTCTATAGGTGAGCAAGCTTTCTGAGTAAATATACACTTGCTACCCAGATAAATAACTTTAAACCTTTTCTTTGACTGCCGAAGACTTTTGCACAGTACTGTACAAGGAGAACAATGATTATAACTACTGTAATATTGCCTTCCCACAGGAGAAACTAAAGCGAAAAATCTTACTACATAAGACTAAATAATGCATTTCATTATAAATCACAAGATTAACTGAAGTGTGACAAAGGGATTTCTATCCTGGCGAAAAGGCCCAGTGTCTGCATGATGCCCTTAAGTACTAACCGAACTGCAACTATACACTATGGGAGAAGGTTCTGGAAAGTGTGCCAATGAGATGGCAAATTAAGAGCAATCTATCTATCAATGGTGAACAGCATCTTCAGAGTGTGCGGGGTTCTGTGCAGAGCAGCTGTGGAACCGTCCAACATCCGTGTCAGAGCCTGAGTCCAACGTGGAGAAAAGTCAAACAGGCCGCACTTGTTTATTACAACCAGGGGCACTTAATGCACAGGCTCACCCAGGCTGGAGCCCAGGGACCTCTACTAAAAAGGGAACTCAACTAATGTTATTTAAACCTTTTTGACCTATAGAGTTGCCATCCATCCTGTATTGAGATATAAATTATCCCATGTTGTGTCATGCGCCAGATTTCCCCTAATGTTTCTTGAAATCTTATCGTGGGGGGGTGGGGGGCATATTTTATTGTCAGGTTAACAGCTACCTTGAAGAAAATAGTAAGGGGCTCTCTGACCATATTAATGCACATCTGATTACAGCAGGGAACCAGTTAACACAGTTGCTGATTCACCAAGTTTCAGGCCTAATGCTCAGATCAGCAGTAAACCATGCAAGCATGGCCACACCCCCACATTGGGGATGCACCTCCACCCAATGGGGACATGCATGTCCCCCATTAGACACACATACCCCATTGGGGACACACCCCCACCCAATAGGGACATACCCCCACCCAATGGTGACACACACACCAAACTGGGGACACACCTCCACCCAATGGGGACACACAACCATTAGACACACACACCCCACTGGGGACATACCCCCATCCAATGGGGATACACAACCCCCATCAGATATACACACCACACTGGGGACACACCCCCAGCCAATGGGGACACACAATTCCCATTAGACACATACACCCAATTGGGGACACACCCCCACCCAATGGGGACACACCCCCACCCAATGGGGACACACATCCCCCCCAATGGGGACACAAACCCCATGGAATATCCCCTGGAATACCAATTTGTGATTCTGCCTCCTCAGTCAATCTGTTTCCCTTTGTAACCACACGCTTCCTCTTATATTTTGTTGCCTCAGTAATTAAGCCCTGTTAGTCTGGCTGTGCTATCTGATGTTTGGGTAGCAGTCTTGCTCTCACTGCTGATCCAACCGAAGTCTTCTTTTGGCCACATGGGTGACGCCGGAGCCCGACTGAGCCCAACCGGGGAGGCGCAGCTGCTGGCGGCAGGCGTGCATGTTTCATCCAGGTGATTTCGCTCCCTGAATGTCCTCTGCATTTCAATTATTTCAGTGTGAAATACAAGGGGATGAGGAAGCGTGAGCAGACAGAGGATGCCACTTATTTTTGGCCGTTTTCTCCGTCTCTGAGTGCATTCTGCACGCTGGCTTTCATCCTCTTGCGTGTCTGTCCCGCCTGGAGCAAAGGGTAATAATGAGAAATAATTCCAGTTGTTTCTCTTGGGGGGGAAAAAACCTCGTCTTAGTCACTGTATCAGTCAGCCCGCTCCAGGTACGCCGTATTATACCCCATGGGCGCGCGATCGGGACAGAGACGGCTTCTTCTGGACTTCCGGGAGAGACTTCCGGCTGCCCATATCTCCACGTTACGTTTTGCTCGGGTCAGCTGGCCTAACAAGCGTTTTATGGATAATCTGGACAGTCTTCGCTCCCAGGCAGCGCATCACTCGGCGCGGAATAAACGGGGAGGGGAATCACCCACACGCGGCTGGGAGAGGCTGCACACACAATCACCCTCAGTCCCATTAACCATAGTCTTTCCCACACTTCAGCCCCCAGCCTCCCATTTGCATGCAGGCGAGGCCCCTACTTTCGGCCTGTAAAATATATGCTGTCAGGGTGATGCATGAACTCACTGCTTTAATTTCTGCCACATCTACAGCTTCATTGCTGGAGGTTTGGCCCAGTTGCCCCAGCCCCCGCTGTCACCCCCAGATCATCTCCGGCCCTCCCAGGTCCCCCCAGCCATGTTCGGGCAGAGCAGGCCACGAACAGCCTCACGTCCCTAGTACCGTCGTACTGAACATTGGGCACAGGCACTTCTCTGGGTTGACCAGACGGTGAAGTAAGCCTGTAAGGTTAGGGAACGGACAGGCGCAACATCAGTATTCTGGGCCTGTGTACCACCGCTGACCTCAGGCTTGTTTATCCTGATTTGCTGTGAAATCCCATCAGGCCGACAGCAGGGCTGATGCACAGCGTCCCCTGGCCGCGCTCGGCACCGCTCTGCCGTCTTATTTGTATGAATGCCGCCCAGTTCCGGATTTTCGTGGGGAGGTCAGTGTGTCATTGGGAAAGAGATAGCTTTCACCCGCTTTGTTGGTTTTACGTTCACAGCTCTCATTTTGGGAGATAATGAGGGAACATTAGCTTTGCAAATTGGGGCAAAATTGCGGTTGCTGTGTCATTTTTATAAACTGCCATTAGCAATAATTGCTGCAGTTACATTGAAATGCAGGATGCTGAAGGACCAGGGGAAATGGGCGGTCCCCCTTGCTAGAGCAGCCTGATGCCTGGGTTAAGCACTCCCCCTAGAGGCCGAGGGAGGCAGTAACGCAGTGATTAGTATACATTATCCTTGCTCCCCATCTATAAATGCTTAGACTTCCTTATTCCATCCCAAAGACTGATATACAAAGAGTGTTCTGCTATGCTTCAGGTGTGACAGTCATGCCACTGCCTCTGGTGGGGTGATTTTGGGATGATGTGAAAGGCGGCGAGAGAAACACTGACAGTTCAGGCTTAATGTTCACCCCTAAGTCACACAGTAATTCCTATAGTGCAGTTACTGGTACAAGGTTAATTTGTTTGGAAATGTGTATTAAAGAGAAGCCAACTAAATCCTGAAGGACTATTCATGGTACAATTAATCAACGTGCGGTGATTTTGAAACCTACAAGATACTGTAGGTTTCAAAAGGATGGTTTTAGGTCATTGACTTTACAACCAAACCCACTGGTATTTTCTGTGAGTTTCTTTCCAGTCAGACATTGACATCCCATGTCCATCGGCACACAAACATCTCCTGCTGGTATCCAGCCTGGCTCTGCCATCTCTGATCCCAACACCAGGCCCCTCATTCAGGCACCACACACACCTGCAGCTGATGGACCCTTCACGGCACGGCACTGAATCCACAGCACATAATTAGGTCCACTTATGTGGCCGACAATTTGGCACACAGCCAGTGTGGAGTGTGCCCCCAGACGGCGAGCACTCAGCCTAGCAGTGTTGGGGGACAGGGGCGGGGGGGGGGGCATGTCTGAAGACCATCTCCATGTAAAATCTGCACAATTTAACCACAAGTGAGGGAGGCACATCTAGGGGGGGCACAAGACAACAGATTTAAGGTTCAAATGTCATGGAAAATATATCTTACCATCACCAGTGCTCACCAATCAGAGCACAGAACGGGACAAGTGACCCATCTGGGTGGAGATTGTTCCGTTTCCCACATCAGGGTTGTCGCCCCAGCTGAAGGAAAACCTCACGGCGCGCAGAAAATCCAGCCAAATGGACAGGAGGGTTAGATTCCTGCTGTACACAAAGTACAACAGCTTAACTCTGCATCAGACTGCAGCGATAGCAGGTCCTGTTCCCTGCAGGCGGCACGGTGCACTTGCAGCGCCAACCGCATTATGGCGGAGCAGGAAGGGCTCCCAGCAGCCATTGCGCCTTTCCGCCGTGCCGGGGTGGCTCCAGAGGCAGCCACACAGCTAGGAGGCAGAAATGTATTCAACAGATATTTAACTGACACACAACAATAATGTCAGCAGATACGAAGCATCCTCCCATCTGTGATCTTTGGGTTGTTGACTGTGGGTCAAGGTTTTGCTTTCACGTTTAGAAGCTTGCAAGCACCCGACGTTAACTAGCCAGCGTAGTGGGGGAATAGCAGGGCTGAGGAGAAAGGGTGTGTCTGAGTGCCGTTATTCACCACAAATTATAGGCCACTGCCCAAAACAGCCCCAAAAAATGACTCCAAATTTCTGAGATGAGTGGAGTCCATGCAGCCAGTTAGGGGGGTGGGTCTGTGGGGTCATGCATACCCCCATCTGAAGGGAGGAGGATCGTCATGCCAGAAAGCAGCACCAGCTGCCGTTGTTATGACAACGGGTGCTTGCAAGAGAATCAATGGTTTCCTGGTGGGTTGATTACGGGCTATTATGTTATTTGCTCAGACATTATTGTTTTAATCTGTGCGTGCTCGTTGCCATGGTACCGTGACTGAAAGATGCTCTCTGCTCCAGGCCCTGATGGCTGTCATTTGCTAGCCGTGGAAAGGAGGTGACCATGCCGCCTGCTGGATGCTCAGGAAAGGGCCTCTTCATGCTGTCCGTCTATCACAAACCTCCATGGCTGGGGATCACGTCCGTGAAGTCAGCCGTCGATCAGAGGGCTTTAGGAGCCATTTTTCACCTGAGATGTCACCCTCGTTCATCTCCCATGCCGTGGATTCTCACCTAACCGGACGGCACACAACACATCCCCTGCTAAGCTGGGGCTGCTGTTTCAGCCTGGGGGGATGGGGCCTTGCCCACACCGCACACCCGTTCTCCTTGGAGCGGGGAGGGTGGGGAGCAAAGGCCTTTGTTTCCGTTTAACATAATCTCCTGCCTTGCGGGGGGGGGGGATACTCGCGCCTCACGGCTTTTGGCGGCCTGTAATTTCTCCTTTTCAATCACGCGGCTCCCATGGCAACCCTATCTGCCGGCTGGCCAGACGCGCGTTGTGAAATTGTTCAAGGGCTGCTGTAATTGGCTCCAGGTTACCCTGAGAAAATGGGCTGCTCCGCATGGGGGGCCTGGGGGAAGTTTCAGCCCCCATCACATTTGGGGATGCCAGGAAGCGCAACGAATTGTGTGGAGAAAGGAGGTGCGAGCATCCCGTGCATCCTGAATCATTATGAGGGTAGTGCTGCGTTCACAGCTGACGTGACGGAGGGTGGAGTGACGGTTTGGCTACCTAATTGCATATCTGAAATTCATCAGCACAAGAGCAGTGACCAACTGCCCAAATTAGAGATAGCTGCCTTCTGAGGAGCTCTACTCATCCCACTGTGAAAGTACTCAGCTGGGCCATGTGCTTCGCCGTGTTCGGCATTTGGCCTGGCCAGCTCACCAAGACGTCCTGGCTCCAGCCCACTCCCTGCGAATCCCCCGGATCATGTGAGCTGGGCTTTTCATTCACTAGCTTTGCAGTTCCAGCCAATCAAACTGTTACATTACCACAGATAACAAGTCCTCATAACGAGTTCTTCCTTGTCACCTACAGTATTTTACAGTTGTGTACAGTATGTGCTATGGTCCAACAGCACCCCCTGTCAGGCTTCTCAGTGAAATGCAAGCGTTTGCCATGTTGGGTTTATGGTGACGATTGGTCAGACCTCATGTCTATGAATATCCTACCTGAGCTGTAATCCAGCTCAATGCGGACGATATCTCCGTCTGTCCCAGGAGAGATGGCCACGATGCAGGCCAGCATGTCTCTTTGTAAGGAGGTACCAACCAGACAGCATCAGGGCTGACAAATACACAAACACACACAGAGACACATACACACATGCCTTTCTGCCTGCCAGTACTGTGTACTCAGGGATGCCATGGGACTGGGCAGCATCATATGCTAGATGCATATCTCACGCCAGATGTATGGCTGACCCTCTATCACGCCGGATGTGTGGCTGACCCTCTATCACGCCGGATGTATGGCTGACCCTCTATCACGCCAGATGTGTGGCTGACCCTCTATCACGCCGGATGTGTGGCTGACCCTCTATCACGCCGGGATGTGTGGCTGACCCTCTATCACGCCGGATGTATGGCTGACCCTCTATCAAGCTGGATGTATGGCTGACCCTCTATCGTGCTGGATGTATGACTGACCCTCTATCGTGCTGGACGTATGACTGACACAAAGGCTGAAGGATCCCTGAAAGCCCCAGGCAACATGATGCAGGAATGGTTAGCGCCACACCACCCCTCCGGCCTCACAGAAATGGTTCGGTCCACAATGCCCCACTTCCCTCCCAAAGCTCTAAGCTTGGCACATCTCATGCAAGGCAACCCTCCCGCTCTGTTTCCATGGCATCCAGCAGCATCGGCCCAGGCGGACAGCGGGTAGGAGTGGCACCAACCCCCCCCCCGGCTGTGGATGCCTAGCACGAGCACCACTCTCTTATCACTTGCAGCCAGATGTGCCTGGCGGGGGCCCCTGTAATTAGGTGGCGAGATCGCAGACTGCGATGGCCGTGGCCGCTTATCGCGCCTGACACCAATCTCCTTGAGTGACATTCCGCCCCGGCAACTCGGATCTGCGCGGAAAGTCAATGCAGGGAGATGGAGGAGGGAAGGATTTACAGCCGTGTTGCACCAAAGGCGGCTGTTCACCTCCGTTGTGTTTTTGTCTTTATTTAATTAAAAAGAACAGCTCTTCCAAATAGATAAAAGATTCATTTTAATGATTCAACACAGAGAGGCAGAGGGAAGAGGCAGTCCGAGAAGAGAGTCGTGGCAGTCACCCGCCGCGAGCGGCACTAGCGTCTCTGCTATCGGACTACGGTGGCCCTATGACTTCCTCTGCACAGGGAACCCCCTCTTGTGTATTCGGCCGGGGCTGCACCAATTGGTGGGGAGTGGGGGTGGGGGATTCTGAGGCCATCTTCGTGAACCGACAGAGTACCCGTCAAGAAGCACTTCATATGCCTGGAGTCAGTTGCGGGAAAATCAGAATCTCCTCAGCAGTACGTCGCTGCAGCTGTAAAGCCCTCAGCTGTACCCAACTCACCCCAGCTGGGGGGCTGTGCGGGGCCAGATCTCCTCAAAAAATCAGATTCTGCATCAATCGGAAAGATTCTGGAACATTCTAGCCCCCGGCTGAAAGCCACCTTCACCAGATCTGAGCTGAACGGACACCCTGTCCGCTGGACTGCACGTTACACCGCAAGACAGATACTGCAGGTGGCGTGCTGTGTCACGTGGGATCGAGGGCCGTGCGGAAGCTCCCTTCACTGGGCATCATCCTCCTGCAGGGGCTGCTAAAGAGCCACCTTCCGTGCAGACACACATTTCCATAAGACAGCATATAGTGCAGCCGGGGATGGGGTGGGGGCCAAAAGAGAGAACAACAGCAGAAATTATCAGACACATGCAGCGTTAAGTGATAGCTTATCTCGCTTGTGCAGGGAGAATGCTTTTGTTGTCACATCCCACCCTCCAATGAACACACAGGACAATGACAGCAAGCCGCATAAGGAGGTATGGGTGTGGGGCACATGCAGACACTCCTCTAGTGTGAGTTATGTTCCGAACGGCCGTTTGTAACTTGAAATGTTCGTAAGTCGTTATTTAACATCATTTTAAGGGTATACGCAAGTACAAAGAACTAGGATGCTGGGAGGACGCACGCTACGCTGCTGCGCGGCGGGAGTAGCGAGCAGAAGTCGTACTAGGCGGAACTGGCGCGCAGAAAAAAAGAATGATATTGCGGATAGGAAACTGGAGCCCAACGAACACAATTTGGACTTACAGTCCTCTTCGTTCGTATGTCTGAAAGTTCGTAAGTTGAAGGTTCGTAAGTAGAGGGGTGTCTGCATTCACTCATGGTCAGAGTTACACAGGCTTAGCCAATGGTACGGTGATACTCTCCTTTCAGTATTAGAAGGAGCACACCAGGCACACATATAATACTAGTCTAACTGCTTCATACTTGGTGCAAGGAAACGGCCAACAAGCTACCGGCTCCCCCTAGTGTTCTTGCTATATAATTACACTAAACAAGCAAACAGTATTCACATACCAGATTAATTTTTTTTTGATGATTTTTTTTTTTGCTGTACAATTGTCTTCTTAGAAAAAAATCAGCACGCAATGACAAACAAATCAGTGAAAGATGGCAGTGCAATATATAAAATATATACAGGAATGGATCAAATTAAGCCAAATTAAGAAACATGGAGAAATATAGAAAAACATACAAAAAATGATCTAGAATCGCTTTGGAGAGCACATTTGCAAGGTTTTTTTTTTCCTGAAATAAAATGAAAATAGCTTTACCTCTTTGTTTCAATATCACATCGTTGCTTCATTAATGTATTTACTTTTCCTGCATCCTGATTAACTAAATCACAATGTGGTACCATTTATTTGTTGATTAAATGCTAATGAGGTATGGCAATTAAAATCCCAGTGTGTGCAACAACTATGATTTTTGCCAGCCAAGCATTCAGGTTGTTCCTGAATTTAAAGCATAATTTAGAGTCACACTTTGGGTCAGCTTTGAGTTACATCACCCTGTTAACTATTCACTACCTCAGGAAGCCGCGACTGATTTTGTGGAAATCAGCAGCACAGCAGAACACTGGAATATAGAGGAGCCCAATCCTGATGCTTCACACATTTACACCTCAGTTTCCCGTCTCCCCTGTTCATTAGCGATGGACAAAATGACAGTTCATGAACCATTTGCTGTATTGTTTGACCCCACTAGATGGCGCTTTCTATCAAAAAAGGGCATAAAGCATGCCCCAAAACAAACCAAAAGCACCACCTAGTGGGGTCAAAAAATACAGAAAATGGTTCATGAAGCATTTTCTCCAACACTACTCTTCACTAATTAATCCCAGATTTATTCACAGCCGATTTAGAACCAGGTAGGCTGGGTGCTTGTGGATAAGAAAAGGGTGAGTCAAACTGTCAACCTGGGGAGTGCTGGGTCTTGTGTTTGTTCTTTTTCTGGTTGATGCGCTTAAAGTCCCATGACATATATTCTGTGTTCTATTTGGTTAAACTATTTTAATTGGCATTTCATGACCTCGGTGCCAGTCATGCTGGCTCCACTGACAACATTCCTAAGGAAACCATATTCTGAAGTTTGCCACCAAACATTTAACACTCATAAAACACACAAACTAAGTGTTCCCCAGTTCTTCATCAAAATGGACCTTTGAAGCAGCACTGGGAATTTAGGGCCATGAGATCTGAGAAAGTCAGTGGGAAAAGTTATAAGCTACTGTGAGAAAGGCAATAACTGTTCTTTGCTGGTGTAGAGAATGAAACAAAAAATAGAAAGAAAGAAAAAGAAAGAAAGAAAGAACAAGCAATCAAACAAACTAAATAGTTGGCCCTTGCAAGGACACAGTGTTTTGGACAAAAGCCGACCACACAGGGCAAATTCCCTTTTTACTTACAGCAGACAAAAATCAACATTTCATCAGTTTTGCCAGGTAAAGGCAACTCTAGTGCAAATCATGGTGGAATTACCCAGGAAAATTCCAGAATAAATGTTTAACTGATTTCACGCAGGCCTGGGAATAGACAAAGTGCTCTATTTGTTTAAGGTTAAAGACTAACTGCTCCAAGAGATCTACTGGTCAATAAAGCAATTTATATCATCAGTAAGCTCTACTGCTTTCTATGGGAATTTACGTCAGGGAGCACAAAACTACCAAGGAGTGTTAGAAAGTCCATACCTACATAGGCGATGAAACATGGGGGATGCCAAGGGTTCTAATAAAAGGTGTCACTTTATTTAAAGCCTACGTAGATTCCTGCTACCATGAATATGTACAAAAATGACTTCATGGTAAATTATAGCCAGAAAAATCATTAGGGACCCAGACATCTGTCCGCAGTGTCCGAGGCCAAGATGGACCTTTTGGAAGAGGGTCCCACAATTACAACTGGACATTTGAGTAAGTAAACTCTTCTAGGCCTCAGAGGAATCAGATGCGACCCGCTTGTGTATTTAGCATCAGAAGGTGAAGGCACATCGGATCTGTAGGGTGATAAAGCCGTTTATACAAGCTCACTCTTTACAGCAGGGAATGTCAGGAACTGGAAGCTCTGGGGAATTACTTTGAATGGAACGCATGTATTTTACCCCCTGAGAGAACGATGGGGGAGATAGTAGGCTGTTTAATGTCACACCAAATGCATGAAGGATCATGCTCCGCATCAAAGACCTGCAGGACTGTTTACCAGTTTTGTGCTGTATGTGAAACAGGTAACAGTGGCCTGGATTCACCATGGTTTACAGCAGTGAGTTGCACCATTATCTGATCATATAATCAGAAGCAACCATATGTTATCACTTCTATGAAGTGCATTATGGGAGAGGACAGCATGACAGTTGTGTAAGTATGATCCCTTATTGGCCACTGCACAAGTACATAGGAATTCATTTCTTCACCTACCCCATCTTGCTCTTCATAGCTTAGAGAGGGGGGTCACATCACAGGGTAAACCATCATGCAGCACCCCTGGAGCTGGGGAGGTTAAGGGCCTTACTCAAGTGCCCCCACCCACGACTGTTCTCTCAAGGCTGGGGCTTAAACCTGCAACCTTTTGATCATAGGCACGGAGACTGAACCACTCACTACCTAGCAATATATCTAACATTAGCACTATATGCTGTACAGTGGTAATCATGTTCAGCGAAGAAGGTGTGTGAAGAGGCCTGCCCTTACACGCCAGTCACTATGCTGTACAGGCTACCACAAGATGGCAGTGTAAGTTTAAGCTTTCACATACTAAACGCTGACCTTTTGATATAATTCATAATAATAAGCACATAGTGATGAATCCCAGTCTGATGAGCATGAAGCTGTGTGCTGTGGTGGATACCAGTACACAGCCAGCCTGTAATCATGGGCCCATAACCACTGCGGGTGTTCATGCCGTCCCCAGGCAGGCTTTCTGTACTGATTTAAGTCCGAGGCTTGTGGCAGGAGAGAGGAGAGTTTAGCCAGTGTGAAACCCAAAGCCCGTGACCCTTTGTAGCTTCTTAACATCTCTTTCATAATTAATGGTGAGTTAAGCAGGGAGCACTGAGGAGGATCTGCCCAGCTGAAGCTGATCGCTCCGCCCTTTCACACCTCTGCAGTCCTGGGTACACAGAGAGCTCCTGGCAGGTGGAGCTGGGCCAGTTTGAATCAGGGCACAGACACCATTCTGCTCCTTCCCCTCACAAACACTCCAGTTAGACTGCAGTTTGTAACAGCTTGTTATTATCTTTCGCTTAGCGAGACATCAGTGAAATAAAATATAACCTGAGAGGTATACAGCGTCCACAGATGGAAGCTCTTTTGGTCCATGTGCTTCGGACTGGAGATTTTTGTCTGCACAGAGTTTGGTAGGGGGCCCTTTTCTGGAAAGACCCCAGCCCTGACCTGGGGGAGGGAGGCTAGGCTTGGGTCTGAGGGTGGGATTGAGAAACTGGGGCTTCCACCTCAGTGCCAATAAAAACAGGAGAGGAGATATACAGCATGCAATACTGGTTCATGTGTGCTGTCAGGATGGACTGTGATACAAAGCCGGTACCGGTTCTGGTGTACTGTCGGGGCAGACCATGGTACAAAGCTGGTACCGGTTCATGTGTACTGTCGGGGCGGACTGTGATACAAAGCTGGTACCGGTTCATGTGTACTGTCAGGATGGCACACGGTACAAAGCCGGTACCGTACATGTGTACTATCAGAACGGACCGCGTAAAAAGTAGGTACCAGTTTAACATGTACTACGGAGATGGACCGCGTACAAAGCCAGTACTGGTTTATGTGTAGCCTACTATCGGAACGGACCGGGTACAAAGTTGGTACCAGTTTAACGTGTACTATTGGGATGGGTCCCGTGCAAAGCCGGTACCAGTTTACGTGTATTGTCGGGACAGACCGCGTACAAAGCCGGGACCGGTTCAGTGCTTTTTCAGTAAACCCGTCTTGCCTCCCTCCTCTCTTGTTCCATCTCTTTAAAATCCTTCTTGCACCACCGACACATGGTTAAACTGAGAACTTCTCTCAGCTTTATTAGCATTGTATTGATAATGGTCAGAAGCCATGGGGGACAATTCACCAAGCCGCACATGGCCTCTCCGTATTTTCCAAAGAATTTTGTTGATTTGTTTGATTGTTTGACGAATTTTCCACATTTCAACACTATTTCTGTTTTACTGAAGCTCAGGTTCCAGCAACAGAGCTCTTCTGAGACCTGTAAAGTAAGGGGGAAAAGTTTCTTAACCGCTACGCCACCTGCTGGTTTTGCTGTACGGTCTGACGTAAAGAGAAGTTCCGGAAGCTGCCCAGGTACGAAGCAGGTTGCATAGGTTCTGCCTGGTACCCAGATCAGCACCAAG
This sequence comes from Mormyrops boulengeri, assembly GCA_026781065.1. NCBI lineage: Eukaryota > Metazoa > Chordata > Actinopteri > Osteoglossiformes > Mormyridae > Mormyrops > Mormyrops boulengeri. The sequence goes on along the minus strand of JAODLD010000030.1, from coordinate 13,548,606 downwards.
TGGTAGCCTACCTACTTTTCAATGTCTAATAAAACACCGCATTACCAAGATTTACAGGGCAGTTATTTGCTTATTTAGGGGGAAGTTATCTTATATCATCACAATATCAACTAACATAAATCTCCTGCCAGCTCACAGGACACGCCTCTGAAATCTACTGCCGAAGACCTGGCAGAAAGATTACCTTACAAACGAAATAAATAAGGGCTCTGTGCTGCCCCATCGCGCCTCGCCATGTCTCACACTCCTTCGTCATTCTTCTATTCATTCTTTCATTGTTTCTATCGGAGGACCCTCCTCCTCAGTGGCACGAGTCTATATAATGAACATCGAAATATTCGGAATGACACCGGAACTTTTGGAAGCGGGGGTATAAGTATTATTACCCGAAAAAAGCCTGTTATAATCAGGCACACTCAATAATATATATACACCTTCATGCATCATTTTAAAGGGACTTAAACATGACAGCTCTACAGACTGTGGATGGCGTTTAGTTTGTGCCTGAGCCGTAGTGCTTTAACCCTCACCTGCTGAAGAAAGTACCACATGTTCCAGGCTGGACTACGATCATCCAGGGAATCGACATACACACAGCTTTTAAACGCCGCTGTTAGTATATCCTAAACTTTTAAATTGCACAGAAGATTTCCGCTTACCGTGGATTGAAATGCACGCATTGATACACAAATGGGCCGTGCTGACGATGCTCCTGGTTCAGGTATTGGGTAGTATACCGAAGGTAAGTGAGTCGGATCGTACTGTATATATCCTATACCGATTACTGCAGTCTGATTCGTCTGTGTGCGGTACTTCATACATGCATCTTGCGAAGAGCTGCGTGTGGGCACGAGACAGGGGACACAGTGCGCAGGATGTCAGTTCACGACAGTGCATAGGCTCACACACCAATCACCCACACTCACACATACATGCACGGAAAAGCACGGTGTCAAACATTTGAATATTGTGGGCTTAAACGGAGAAACAGTAGCTGAAGTTTCATCAGAACCACTTGTGCTGCGATCCCCACGTGGGATTTTTCCGCTGGTTATCGACACAGAGAAACACAACACATCTGTGTGCAGATTCCTAGCGGTGGTGCATTACAAAGAAGTATGTAAATCTTATGATTGGAATGGAGCTCAGATACAAAAAATTCTTAATCTCTCAGCAAATAACAGTTTCAGTTCGGGGGAGTTAAACACGCGCCTGCAATGCACAAAAACAACACCGTCACCACTTGCTCAAAATAACAAGCAGGATAATCATATATCCTTGTATATCATAACATTGTTTTTCTTAGCTTGTAGTAATAAGGGGAGTCGTCAAGAGTTGTAAATTCTCATCTCAAAGATGGACTGGTTGTGATGTTTTTGGTTTCTTAGCCAGGCTTAGGAGGGCAGACGTGTCCCCCTCACATTTCATAATTATTCATTTGGACCCCCCCACATTTAACATAAAATATTAGTTCACCGCCAG
>JAODLD010000030.1:13535413-13545836 GCA_026781065.1 Mormyrops boulengeri | reverse complement strand
AGAAGATCTCTTACCTTGGCGGTCATGAACATCAGGTTGTTGAGCACCAGCGAGGTAGCCTGCAGCGAACCCCAGCCATGTGAACATGTTGCAGAAACAAGCTTAATTTCTGTGTGATAATGAGCCAGCTTGTGGTTATGGGCTAATGTGCCCTTTTGCCAGGCTGGACAAAGGCCTTATTTGTAGGAGCCAATGTGTATTAAATAAATGCATTAGGAGGGAACTTAACTGAAGTGCTAGTTATGCAGAATAGAAGAATTTATATACCGGCCAATGGGGAGGCAAAGCCTCAGGCCATATTGGGTATGTAGTTTCTGCTGTATCTGCATAGCTCTGGTTATCTCAGTGACACGCAGCCTGCCCTACCCTCCAGGTAACCATTGAGGTTATGGACAGCCCCCAGATCGAGCTGGAGATTGACCTGGTTGAGGGCCGCAGCCAGTGGTCACTGTCCTCCCTGGGTTGGCTGGCGGGGAGGACACCATTCCGGCTGCTTTTCTGGGAGTACCCGGAACCCGAGGATGGGCAAGGACACAGGAGCCCAGAGGACAGTGAGCAGGATACGTCAGGCTGGGGTGGAGACCAGGACAGCCATTTAAGGCAGGGTTGGGGGCCCACGGATGATTCGGGTGAGTGTCATGCAGTATCAGCCAGAGGGATCCTGCTGCTCACAGGTCATGATGCTGTAAGATGTGTGTGGTCTCTCCTTACAGGAGGCAACAGTCCTCCCACACAAGAGCACAAGCCCAAAGTGACTGTAAAGTGTGCTTCAGACATGCTTAATTACTGAGGTTTAGTGGGACTGTGGTTTTATTTGTGCCAGGGGTCATTCATTATCCGCGGGATAAGGTTACATCAGCTAAGTCCTCTATGCTGGTTAGTTCTAGTGACCATGTTACTATTTACCCGGTGAACACTGAGCTGACCTCTGGTCCCCTCTTGTCCAGGTGTGGACAGCTGTGAACAGTGGCTCCGCTGTAAGAGCAACTTCCTGCAGCAGCTGCTCCTGGCAGAGCTGCCCAGTTGTCCTTGCTCCTACCCCTCGGAGGTCGTCTATGGTGCCACCAGCATCTTCGACAAGCACCTGCAGAGAGCATTCCTGTGGCGTGATGCCAGTGGGCCCAAGGAACGGCTGGGCGTGTACAGGGCAGCGGCACTGTTCTGCGTGCGCTCCACGCCGTCCCGAGCGGGCGCCCTGCCAGCTGCCCAGCAGTGTTGCTACGACGGGGACCTGCAGCTGCTGACACGGGGTAGTGGGGCTGGAGTGCCTGATCTCATTAGCGCCGACTTTTCCCCAGAGCTGCACCACCAGCTGGACGTGCTGCCCTGGCTCCTGTGCAAGGGCGACTGGAGCCGCTTTCACGCCGCCCGGCCCCCCAACAACGGCCTGCGGTGCACTGAGAACCCGCCAGAGAAAGAGTATGGCCGGCAACTCAAGGAGGCACGCGAGTACTGATACACCCCGCCCACTCCAGAGCCCCACCCACATCTGAGCCCCGCCGTCACCAGAGTCCCACAAGAGGTGGACCATAGGGAGCAGCACTGAGACTCCACTCACAGCACAGGCTGCTCCTTCTCACTCAAAATGCCAGCTGGGAGTCCAGCCTCACCCAATCAGGTGTCGCTCAGATAAGACGTGTCACACTGGAGAACAGGGAGGATTGGGACGTGGAGCCAGCTGGATTTGGGCCCCTGACAGGAAGAGGGAGACCTGGAATGTTTATTTCACTGAGGTTGGCCAATTGTTTTCTTAAAAAGTGTTTACTGAAACAGGTAAAGGGGTATGTGTGATTACCAGTCCAGGGCAGAACAGGACATCCTAACTGAAATCACAAGGTGTGGAGACTGGACTTTTAACAAAAGATTTATTCTCAATTTTCAGGAAGAGACTAAAATTCAGGGTTCGGGTCGCAATGAGTAATTACATAAAGAAAAGTGCTGAAACATGATTAGTAAACAAATACGTTTCTTCTTACATTCAGTCTTAGGAACATCTGGGAATCATATTTATCCTATATAAAAAAAAACATGCAAGAACCAAAGGCTGTGTGGGAGGAGCCAGGAAACCAGCTGCACACGGAGAGTCACGTAGTCCTGGGACAGACGCCCGTTTTTGGAGAACTCCTCCACACAAGGTTACATTTAGATGGAATACTTTTGTTGCTTCTAGAATGTTCCATCTTGGTACAAAACACAGTCCAGCTTGGGAGCATCACTACCATGATGTGAAATTGTTCCTTCAAAAGAGGGATGAGAAACTAATATCACAACTGCAGGGTTTATCATGGAATCTCTGTGAAGAGCCGATGTGTGTGAGGTGTTGTTTTTAAGCTCTAAATATTCTCTCTCTGCTGTCGTGTTTTTCTGAACTGGGAGACGTGGACACCGTTTGTCTTCTAAAGGCTTGAGTGATAGAAGCCCTTACCAGACAAGGGGAGTATTACTCCCCTTAGCAGGCAGCTGGGGACCATCTGACATAGGCCGGTGTTTCGCCATGTGACCAAGTACCTGTGAGCAGAACCAAAGGCTGACAGACAGGTCTGTTTGTCTACGGCTAAAAGCGAGAACACAGGCCTGACCAGGGAGGCAGCACAGCCTGGGTTTCTGACACTGGCACATATAGCTGACTGGCATAGGAAGTGGGACAGGATGTAGAGGCAGCAGGTGACAGTCTCAGGTACCACCACATACGGGGCTGCCTTCATGCCACTGAGGTCTAGAGCTCTTGTGGGCCACAATCAAGCTGATAGGAAACTGGGGCAGAGTCACCTACAGTTAATGACTCAAACTACTAGCTTTGCCAAAGATGGCATCCCACTGGCATGAATGGCACTGTGTGTAAAGGCAGCATGTTTGTATTGTCTGTCAAGCAGTAAAGGGTGTGTACCTATCCATTGTTATGTGCTTGTTATGTCTTTGTATGGTATTTTTTAGAGTTTACAGAATATACTGTGTGGGATAATAAAATAACTAGGAACAAAGCGGGAAGCAGAACAGAACAAACCAACTACAGGACTTCAGTTCGGACCAACTAATGAAACTTTCACAAATGACCTTCATTGCATGTCAGTGGAGCAATCACATCAACATGGCTATTTAAAGTTGGGCGTGTATGGTTGTGTGTTCTGGTGTCGTGATTAAATGTGTCATGTGGAGCTTACAAAACACAGAGTTCTGCATTCTCTCAAATATGTTAATCATGTTCCTGGTATTTTGCATTTATAAGGGCCAAAGGACCAGGGCCTCCATAAGGAGCAGCTGAAAATTCCCAACTCAGAGAGAGAACACATGCTTTTCATGACACCTGCCTGCCCTTGACTTACACACGGGACATGACCGCATGCTAAAACGGAGTACTGCACACTGTGTGGAGATACACAAAAAAAACAGGTGGAAACAACACATACAATGTGTCATGTCCTACACGAGTCTCAGGAAGGCTACAGGAAAACGGACCAGCTACAGGCATGGTCAAACAGCTCCCCTTACAGCTAATGCACAGTGAGCACACAGAGAAAGACCAACAAGTCCTAATTCTGTGGATAAACACAAGCACTAAAATTCGGAAAGCGACTCAGGAGGCTGAACACCCACATAGATTATCCTTATCACTTATTTTTACAAGTACAAACACTACAGGTCAGTTGCACAAACCTGATTCTGGTTATTACCCAGACACATGACGCCAGGGATGTTTTCATGTTGAATCAGCTCAGACTCCCTGGGCATGGAAGGGGGAAAAAAAAGGATGCAGGACCCCCATATTGCTGAAATTTCACATTTGTGCTAGAGCATTCAGAAGATCAATAGAACACATTCATGTAAACATGCGGGATAAGGCAGCAATAACTCCCTGGTCAGCTTGAGACATACAGTAGGCAGCCTGCAGCACTTACCAAGACCCTCATTCCCACTGGGTGCGAATCACTCGAAGACTCCACTTCACTCCATTTTGCTAATTTAAATTCTCCTTATTCTGACCCAATGATGTGTCCAGCTGTTGGGAAAACAGTAGGCAGAATATCAGGCTTTATTTGGGTCATTTGGAAAAACAAACCCTTTCGCTAGGAATGTGGACGACATGTTGAGACAAACAAACACAGAGCCAGGGGGAAGCTCATTTCATATGGCCGATTACACGCCATCAAAGGGGTTGATAAGAAAGAGACCATTATCTCGACACACTAACTTCACACTCGCGCATGCATTTCTTTTAAAACAACATGCCGTTAATCAGAGCTCTGTAACTTTAAACAAAGATCCTGTGGTTTAAGTAACCAACACCCATTTTTAAACAAGCATACAGCACCCAGTTACACCAGAGGCTTAAGAGAAAAACAGCAATTTAATAAAGCACTCCATTCCAGTTTTGCACAGGAGCTTTGATTTGCTCTCCCCCAGACAATAGCTCACGGCAATAACTGGATGTTGTTCAATTAGTAAAATCTACACAATTGCTGTCCAAAATTACCCTGGCAAACAGCAGACATCTCAACTGCACTGTCACTCACAGCGTGCATAAACACGGGCGAGGCTGTCGGCTGTGCGTTATAGTGCAGTGCAGAGCCACACTGGCAACTGCAAAGGAACCAGCTCACTCTCAAATCACTCCACGCCATCCAGAGTGAGCTTCCTCCCTCCCCAGCAGGGCTGTCTGGGCGGGGGCTGTTCCTTTGATGCTATCTCCTACACCCCAGCCATCATAAGTGTAAAGCAGGGATCTTAAAACTGTATAACAGGCTTGGGATACTAAGCTTTGTTAGGCTCAAGCTGAGCCACACTACAATCATACCTCAGGCTGCTGGAAGCACTGTGACATCTCTGTTTTTTCCTCTGTTGTTTTTTTCCTTCTTTTCAGTATAACTTCACTGCTCTATATTTATTATACTGAAACTTTTATGGTGGGGTGGCACGGTTGCGCAGTGGTTTGCACGGTTGCCTCACACCTCAATGACCATGTTTCAAATCTACATCTGGGTTCCATGTGTGTGGAGTTTGCATGCTCTCCCCATGTCATCGTGGGGTTTCCTCTGGGTTCTCTGGTTTCCCCCCACAGTCCAAAAACATGCTGAGGTTAATTGAAGTTGCCAAATTGCCCAAAGCTGCGTGAGTGAATGGTACACGAGTTTGTCCTGTGATGGGTTGGCGTCCCATCCTTGGTCGCTCCCTGTTTTGTGCCTATAGGCTCCGGACCCCCTGCAACCCTGAATAGGACAAGCAGTTATAGAAGATGGATGAAACTTTTATGTCTTATTGCTTTCACTATTTTTTTATCCAGTGCTGACCACCTTGCATTCCACTGCAGGTTATAGCTGGACTGTATACCTTGCATGTGACACTCTTGAATTGTTGAATGGACTTAAACCATTCACCACTGAGGCATATCCTGACACCCAGCTTTTTCCAGTTCAGGCCAACACTCTGAAAGACACAAAGCCCCATAAAATTAGTTTCAGGGGCCGGAGATCATTCTCTGGGTCAGAGGTGAGTCCCAGTTTAATTTATGGAAAGCAGGGTGTCAGTCAGCACCTCCTAAAACACAAAGGGTCAGAGATGGCTCACCTGACAGGACTCACAGCGATTCCATTCTCTGAGCCATTCCAGGGTTAGCTGCAAGGCAGTTCTCATGTTGACAGTCCATTCACAAGGAAAGGTATCTGCCTCAACTCTGCTTACACTGTTTGGCTTCATTGTGTCTGGTTTGTTTCTTCACCACAAAGAGTCTCTTGTCTGACAAGTTTATATACAGGAAACAAAGGAACAAAGCTGATCTAGATGGTTTCTTGAGCAAACCCAGCTGGATCACAGAGAGAGGACCAGCAATGGATAGAGCCACCTTAGCACAATCCTTTGTACAAATGGTGCCCGGCACATCTGGATGTCAAGAGGTCACGTGGCTGGGCTAAAGCTCAGACGGGCAGTGATTTTCTTAAGCAGGCGCAAAGTGTTTTCCGGGTCATCACTATCGTTTACGAGCGTGTAAATACTGCCACCTTGTGTACAACTTAGGGAGCAAACATCGGCTCGAAGATCGTACGGGAAACCAGCGGGAAGGCGATTGTAAAAGGTGATCTTCGACTAAACGATATTTCATTCTGTCGTTAATGCTTGTCGCTTTACAATATAAGCCGTTATGCTAAATATATGTAAGGGAATTTACCGTATATAACGTACTATACGGTTTAAAATTAAATATATGAAACAATTGACACTTGTAATACTCGTAAACAAAATGTTGTCTTCTGTTCGTAATCACGGTACTTTTGCCAAAAGCCGGTGGACGTCGTGCTACACCTTCTACTTCGGACTTTGACCAACTGCAACGCACATGGAGGTGCGGCTGAGCTACGATGACATTCTAATAATCACCGTAGCAGTTTAGCAGGACGGTACGAACCACGACATTACAGGTAAACGTTACTGAAATAAACGGTGAAAATTAAGGACCACTAAGGCCCCAGCGAGGATCGAACTCGCGACCCCTGGTTTACAAGACCAGTGCTCTAACCACTGAGCTATGGAGCCGAGCCACAGGTTCTGATAGAGGCTCCATGCCATACTGTAAAACTCCCAGCTTTTTAAATGAGCTGATATTACCATATAGATAAAATTATACGAATAATATGAACACCCCAATAAGCACAGGCAGTGAGCCAGGACTAAGTGGGAGGTTTTGCTGACTGGGTGGCTTACCAGCACTAAATAACCATCATGGCTACTACAACAGCTGGTAAAAGGGCTTTCAGCATGGAAACACCTGTGATTCAGGGTACGCAGGGGATCCGTGTCATGCAGGGGTTTAATTTACCCCCTCTGTACAAGAACACCTTCAGAAGTGGGCCTGGTTTTTACTTTAGGCAAACCATTACTGACTGGGTAAAGTAACCAGAAAGTCCATGTCAGGAAGGATACTTTGACCTAGGACAGGATTTGTAAAGTAATATGTCAATTAAAAGGACCTGGATTTCACTTAAGTTCTTGTTGTGCTCTAATTGGCGAGTCTCATATAATCATGAATGTGTCACAAATGTTAATGTGAAACAGCTGGATGAGTCTTTCAATCAAGGAAACGAACCAGTCAAAGCACAAGAAGACCTATTTAGACCAAGCACAGGAACATTTCGGTTTTATAGTAGTTGGTAAAATGTGAAGTAGCTGAAAGTGTCCTCTGTGACATGGATTATCTGGTCACCCTATGACTGGGACACAAAAGAACTTCATAAGAAAGAGGTAACAACCTTTGCAAAATGGATAAAATGTGGATTTATTTGTTGTTTATGAAGGTATTAGGTTAAGAAGTGGTACATGATCAGCTGTATACACTAGCCTAGCATGCTTGAACAGTGTGCATGTACAAGTCTGTTAGCGCCTTATGCTAACACAGGGCTATCCGGCTAGCATGCTTCTATCGGCCCGTGCTGTGGCAGGCACACCTCCAGGCCGAAAATCCATGCCCCAGCTTTGTCCCGCAAAGCTGCTGGCAGTGGCCCCCCTAAGCGGAGTTGCTGGGCTTTGTAGAGTCGGTGTTCCCGCACACGACCCCCGCGTCCTCATGGTGCCCGCAGTTGTGCTGGTCCACACCGGCGTGCTGACACTGCAGAAGGCTGGTCTCCGAGCCCTGGCACTGCACGTCGTCCAGCAGGATGCGCAGTCGTCGCCCTTCCCCAAATTCAGCACGCTTGGCGGCCCTTAGTGCCATGCCGAAGCCCAGCTGTCTGCAGGCCACGCTGGCGCTGCGCTGGTCCCAAAGGTCATCACAAACCGTACCCCATTCGCCGTTTACGAAGATCTCCACCCTCCCACGGTCGTGCTTCCCCTCTGGCTGGCCAGCCAGACGCAGGGCCCCGTTCCGGTGCTTGCCTTTCCTGCGCCGGCCCTTGCGCGCCTTGGTGGGCTTGTGTGACTTAGCCAGGGCGGTAGTGATCGTGGCGGGAGTGCTCCTCCGAAAAGCAGGGGTGGGAGTGCCTGGGGTGGTTCTCCTTAAGGGAGGGGTGCTCCTTCTTGAGGCAGGGGTGGTGGTGGCGGAGCTGGTCTTCCCTGAGGTCCCTGCTTCTGCGAGCAGCTGCACGTTTTTAAGGAACGATTCAGTAGTGGTGGCCTGGCTGGGTGCAGGTGACGTCACAGCCGCCTTGGATGGTTTCACCGTACGGGCCAGCTTGGAACGCTTGGTCGGAATTGCCACCCCAATCAGAGCTGCGGAACACAGGCCTTACTTATGGACACTTAGGGTGTGCGACCATTGTGTCTCAGCGCAAAGCGTAAACATACATCATGTGACTGGCACAGGCTAGCTTCCCGAAGCTGTCTGAACTGCACTTACTTTCCTTCGGTTTGAATTTAATGAGGCTGCCTTTCACTTTGACTGGAAGAGGTTCGTATTGGCATTTTGTTGGTGGTGCTCGTCTGTAAAAACAAACACAGCATTACAAAATGGTCCCACAGCCTGTAATCAGGGTGAACGATCAGGCTACGACCTTCAATCCAGATGACTCAACAGCAGCATTCTGATTAACATGTACTCTCCACACCAATTTCAAAATGGTTCCCAGCTGTCTCTCAGAAGCAGAAACATTCATTCTTATGAGAATGTTTGGGCTGGAGGTCAGGCTGTCGTAATCACATCTAACGTAATCGCGATTATATTGCACATGCACAATAATCAACAGGACTTTAGATGACGGGTGAAGCATCTGTCCAAACGCCAGCTTTTCGGTACTCTACGAACGTTTACTTACACCGACAGTTTGGTACGCATATTAGTAGTACATCTATAATATTAATGAGAGGCGTATTGTGATGCCCAAAAGTCTATATAAATTCATGTATTTTTATGTTTAATAACTGTGTCTGTCCATAAAAAGCCATAAAGTTATCTGCCTGCTACCTCAGAATTTCCATTGAATAAGTGTTTGAGAAAATGTTTAGGTTAGAATCTGGACTTATTCTACCTTGATTGATGGTGCCAGTATGTGTGTTCGTGCATGTTGGGCTTGGTGGGACTAGTGTTATTATTGTAAACTCTGATAATCGAATTTAATAAACATAAGCATCCACTGAATTTATACAGACTATGGACATTTGAGCATCACAATATGCATCTCATTAATATTTTAGACACACTACTAATCTGCTTACCAAATTGTCACCGTAAGTAAACGTCTGTAGAGCACCGAAAACCCGGCGTCCGGACTAATGTTTCACCAGTATTCTAAAGCCTGATTTATATTGTGACGTGATTGCGGCAGCCTTAGCTGCAAGGATCTCCCTGTTTTCTGAACTGGTTCTTTAAATGTTGTTATCTCGTCATTTGACTGGGGCTTTCAGAAATCCAGAGGAGGAAAATATAGGCTAGGGGATGAGTATTAGTGAAGAAAACAGGTTTATGGCTGCCCACAAATGTGGCTGAACTGGGAAGGACAGTAATGGACCGGCAGTTACTCACCGTGAGGGATCAATCAGCTTGTACACAACACCTGAAAATGATGCTGCACTCGGGACACCAGTGGACATGAAATACAACTCTCCTGTGAACATCAGAATGCCCCGTAAGACTTTCTGTTTAACATTAAACACTGCAGAGCACAATGAGAAGAAAACACAACCTTTGGCTCTCAGGTTACCTTGGATCAGTTTAGCCCTGTCAGTTTTTATATTAGTAAGTGTGGCAAGGAACGGGTTGTAAAGCAAAGGGCTGTCTATTCCAAGAAAAGGCTACAGTATGAATCTGATTGGTCAGAAGTCACATGGTTAATCAGGTGACTGAAAACAACTGCAAAACTGCTTGGGTAGATATACCTTGGCAAACACAATAGCTGGACTGGCTGGATTTCAAAAATGTGTCTTTCTGGATGGTGCAGAGATGTTTTCTTAGTGAGACGAATTTTTCAAAGATTTGAGATAGGAGCCTTTGGCTACGTATGCTCCTGAGGACTTTTTTAAAACCTCTGGAAACTCCTACTGAAGTTCTTGGTGTTATCCAAACCATGGGAAAAATCCAGAATAATAAAGGTGCAATAAAGGTGTGGAGAGACTTTTCCCTTCATCCCACCTGCCTCATCCTCAGCAAAGGAGATGATGTACTGATAGTAGTTGTTGATGAGGCCTGTAAAAGCACAGGTCAGACCTTGGCCCATGCAGATCTCATGGTCATCCCACTGGCTTGTTACCTTGTTCTCCTGGAGAGCCATCATGCGCCTGGAATGCACAGGAACATCTGAACCCCCAGATCCCAATACAGCAAAACAAATTCAAATGAATCTGTAGATCATTCACAGTAAGATGAATGTATTTCAACTTTGGTAAACAAAACAAGATCAGCACACTTTGGTTTCGTTACCTGGGGCGCCCCCCCCCCCCCCCCCCCCCGCGCCAGGACGAGCCCCAGAAGGAGACCAGACAAAAAATAGACAGGGAGGGGGGGGGT
>JAODLD010000030.1:13513617-13528615 GCA_026781065.1 Mormyrops boulengeri | reverse complement strand
CCCGCCCCACAAAAAAGCCCCCCCCCCCACCCCCCCCCCCCCCCCCCCAGTGGAGTGCCAGGGGACTAAGGGGGTCTTTTCTGGGTCATGGGCCGAACTTCTGTTGCAGGGTCGGGTAACACTTTTGCTCCGTCTTCCCACGGTCAAAGAGAAATGGAGCCGTTTCTGTGGGGTGGCATCTTCCATTAGGTCCAGATCGGCCCCAGGGCCAGAGGATGCGGCAGAAGGCAGTGTGCTCTCAGTATGTCTGGGTCGTATTTAATATGGTAATTACCATGTGTATCGGTTTCTCTCCCATCAGAACTGGTTAGAAACACTCCCTGACAAGGCATTTTCCAAAATGTAGTTGGACCTGTTTCCTTTATTCTCCACCAAATGCACCCCTATCTTTTTAAATAGGAATCAGCTGAGATGTTTATATTTCTGCATTCTTTGAGGTCGATGATTTATCTAGCCCTCACTGCATGTGGCGGATCAGGTTACTGGTGAATTTATAGACCACTTGGAGTCTCTAGGTGACCACCCATATTTTTATTTAGCAGTGTGCTGTTAGAAGTGCTGGTTTAGACTTTTGATTTTCTTAAACACATTTCGAAGTATCTGATTTACTTCATGTATGTAGTCCAACTGAAGATGATTTAAAAGATATTTGGGGAAATGGGTGTGCACAGACTAAGGTAGTCTGCATTTCATGGTGGTCATATAGAGGGCAGACCTAGCGGTAGGGACTCATTGGTCAAACTGCCTTTCTCCACTTGATGAACATGTATTATTGGCTGCTCTAGCTGTCAGGTTTCACCTATTAAATTCCCTCCATACTGGACTTCAAAGAGTGCTCACAAATAAGCTTGTAATTGGCTTGTCCCGCGGAACCTTCCAGCCACTCCAAAACACACTCTTGGAAGCATTTATGAGGACAGAAGCTTGGATAAAAGTTCTTTCCCACTGACTTTTACAACAAAACCACTGAATGACCCTGTTCTGGATTGAGAGTTGCACTGTAAACCCTGGAAACCCCCCCCATACAATTTTTATGTTGACATTTATTTTTTTGCTTGCTTTGATTTGTTTTAAGCTGTAAACAAAATTTAGATTTAGATACATTAAATATTTAGCACATTCTAAAATTGGAAAAATATAAAATTCCAAATGAAGACCTGATGACGTTCTCTGACTAGAGGTGCACATGGTTGCCCGTCTGACTGTTGTTTGTGCTGCCCTGCCTGTATTGGTAGAAACGGTCCATTGCACTGCATAGGAGAGCCACTGTTTTGTTATGTTAATAAGCCCATGCAGAAAGACCTTCTTGGTCAGAATGAATGGACGGGATTCTATTTTTGAAAGGCCCCCACCCCCTGCTTCACGGCTTCATTCATTTACTGCAAATAGCTGCTGCCATAGAGATTTTGCGGATTAGAATGTAGGCTTTTCAGGTTTCCTCCTTGTTTCAGAGTAAAGGAGTTTCTCATATTGCCAAAGTGGCTGCTCTGTCATGACTACGTCTGGGTTGGGGACATCTGGTCTGCTTGGGTAGCAGATAGTGCTAAGCTTCTTTGGAGTGGATATCTTTGGCACACCAACAGTCCTGGTGGCCCATATGGTGGCACGATACAGGCAGCAGGACAAGGAAACTCAGGAAAAGAATACCAGTGACACTTCTATTCCAAACCGCCTGTTTCCATACGTGTTATTGATGTCACCATGAAAGTATATTCAAGTATGCTGTCTACTTTATAGTGGATTTGGTTACACAAATCCAATATGCATAGCGCCAGTGTTAGTTCATGGTGATGTGGTTGACACAGTCTGTTTACATATCTGAATGTAAGATCTGCTTTGTTCTGGAATCTCATCCTACTGTTAAGCTGAGGGATACTCCCCTCAGGAGTACACATGCATTTCATCCTGTTTTTATTTCATTTAGGAAGAATTCATGTGATAGTTTTGCCCTTTTGTTTTTTTCATGTGGTTTGAAGAAACCGGTAATTGCAAGACTACCTTGAAACTGATCTAAGTGATCCATTTCTCAGGGGATTACCAGTGTCCAGGGTCCATTAGCAACACAACGGGGACACTAGACATGGAGATATCTTGTCTACACTGGGAAGACATCCCTCCAATTTGTTTTACACTAAAGGAATTCCCTAGCCTGTTGGATTCACTGAGAAATTCTAGTGACAATTCTATTTCTAATTCTATTTCCTTCTGGATAAATAAAGTATCTCTACAAAAAGTGATGAAGTAAAACAGTCATGACTGCAACAGATGACACCAATACAGCATAAATAAACAAAAGGGTCATATATAAACTTTACACCTTGAGGTTGGAGAGTGTGACTCCAGGCTGAGCTAGTAGGTTCCTAGGACATTGTGGCTTCTTGTTCTTAGGGGAAACATAAGCTGATTGGAAAGGAAGGAGGTCAACTAGAGGATGGCTCAGACCAGCTGCTCTCCCTGCATGTTTGGAGAAGGCTGGAGAAGTAGTGGGGGTGGGGCACCATGGTAACAGTTGTTATCATCCAGCTGACTGCTGGCAAATCTGGTCCCAGGAAGAGAAGTGGGGCAGCACTGAGCTCTCTCGAGAGGAAGGGGTGTTTAAAGGACTCTTTTGTTATAGCACATCAAAGGAGAGAAAGCCTGCTGTCATGCATCTGCTTATACAGGAACAGTTAAGTTTTTCTCAACTGTCCTACAAGTGAGCATCTACCATGCCATGTTGGAGAATACAGGCCCTTTGTGAGATAGTGTGTTAGGCTTTGATATGTTTATTTTGGCTGCCTACCTGGGAGCCACAGAGAGGAGTTATAACATGAGCTGCCCATTCTATTTCACCCTTTCATTTTCTTTAGGGATGCTCACGAATGTGTTCCTTGGGACGCTATATTACCACCATGATAGGTGTCACTAACGCCCATTTGCCTTGCAAATTCACTATTAACATTTTAAAATATGGTAGCAGGGCTTAAATTAAGTAGTGATGGACAAAATGACGCTTCATGAACCATTTGCTGTATCTTTTGACCCCAGTAGATGGTGCTCTCTATTCAAAAAAAGGGCACAAAGCATGTCGCAAAGCAAGTCAAGAGGATCGTCCAGTGGCGTCAAAAAATACAGCAAATGGTTCATGAAGTGTCATTTTGTCCATCACTAAAATTAAACTCGCCCACTTGCCTAAGGTGAGTAATTTGAATGAAGAGCAAGTACAAAATCTGAACACTAGCCTAGTAACTAAAAATAAAAAGGCATGTCAGACATTTTGTATGGAAGTAGCACATTTGGCATTTGGATTAATGAATTTATCCAGGACAGGAATAACGTGCAGCTTCTCTTTTCAACATGTATCTGTTCTCACAAAGGACTTGAAGTTGTGGTTAGATTTGGAATTAGAATATAAACTGAGGTTGACTTTACTTATGTGCATCTTAGTTAATAATGAATATTTCAGAAGTTATTAATTTTAAAGGGTTAACTGCAAACTGAGTGAATTTTATGCAGTATGTAGTATCACATGGTAAGTAGTTAAAAGATGGATGGATGCAGCGTCACATTTTAATAAGACCTCCCTTTGAAGCTTTGTTTAAAATGTTTTCATGGATAATGGTTTCCCCCTCTGCTTCAAACTCTCCTGAACTGTTGTTTCCTCTCA
This sequence comes from Mormyrops boulengeri, assembly GCA_026781065.1. Lineage (NCBI taxonomy): Eukaryota > Metazoa > Chordata > Actinopteri > Osteoglossiformes > Mormyridae > Mormyrops > Mormyrops boulengeri. The sequence goes on along the minus strand of JAODLD010000030.1, from coordinate 13,524,969 downwards.
GCAATACAGAAGACCCTGAATTCACTACCGCAGGAAAAGAATGTAGCATGTGAGTCCTTTGTCAAGAACTGTGGATATTCCTGTTGCATTTCTGGTATCTCTCCAAGCACAGGGGTAGGGCTAGTGAGGGTGATGTGCTCAGAAGAGAAACACACCTTACGGCCCTCAACATGGTCCTTTCTGCAGACCACCTCAAGCTGCCATTCCACTGCAAAAGTGCAGTGGCATAAAGAGCAGGGGTGATGCTGGATCATGGAATGTTGTGGCTGAATGGCACGCTGGAGATCTGAGCCACAGTAGATCAAAGGAGCTGACGGCATGCTCTTATCTCTCTGCATTAAACTTTCATGTGAGCCATTTATACTGCAGAACAGAGAGCAGAACATTCATCACATCTGCTGAGATTCCATTCAGGGGAACTGAAGTCATATTCCACATCGTTAAAACGTGTCCTCATTAGTGCGGTGGAAGCTGCTCTCCTCAGCTGAGAACTGGTCCCTAAGGATGATGGAATAGCAGACGCATTCATGGTTTCCCACAATGCAGTCTCAACACAGCGCTGAGACTCCTGCTCAGTCTGACAAGCAGTGACGCAGAGGCACGGCAGACAACAGGGGGCTTCTGGAGTTGCGACAGACAGAGTGCTAATCTTTTTGTAATACTCTAGCCTTGAGAACAGTACAGACATTCACCTGCAAATAAAACTTAAGCTCTGTGAATGTTGTAAAGTGGATGTTGTAAAGCCAGCTGTCATTTCCTACCAGTAATCTCCGTTCAGATGCCTGTAGTGACACGTGCGTCTCATTGACACTGTTTTAATGATGCTTCATTTAACATGCAGTTTCATAAACACAAGCTCCTCGTGGAAGATCTCTCTTTGCATTCCTTCAGTAGAAAAAGGTATCTTACACAAGAACAGCTGTGCTCTCAGGGTTCTCCGTACATTTAATTGCCATGTTAGAAACCTGACCATTTCTAGACACAGTGCTACAAGGGACCGAGAACCTCGTAGAGTAGATAAATGGCCAAGCAGTGTAACTCTAGGGCCAAGTTCTCCTTTAGACATGAAGTATTGTTCTACAATACAAATCTTTCGTGTTTTCGTTAAATGTATTTACTTTCCTAACAGGTTACCAAAACAAGGAAATAACTTCAGTTCAACCACCAATTTTAGACAAATGTGTGAAGTGAAATAAAACTTTAGTTCCTCCCTTTAGGAACATGAGGTTCCATATTCAAGAATAAAAGGAGAAAGAGGATCACAGATTTGCATCTGCGGTTCTTTTGTGGTGTATTTTCTCACACTTGTATACTTCTGAGCCAGACAGAAGCAATGTAAAGTAAAAGTTCTAACAATTGAGGACGACTGTCCCGTCTTCTTGTCCAAACCATGGAAGCCAATGGAACGTGTCAGGTAAACATGTCAAGGCAGAGTGAATGGGTTATGCAAGATCCGTAAGATGTTCTCTATGATGCATCTTCTCCAAGAAACCTTGTTTATCAGGTAATAATCTCCTGGAAGATACAAAGGTATAGCAAACAGATAGAAGGTAGAGACATTCCTGTTCAGATGAAAGCCTTGTAGATGGAATGCTGCTTACTGCAAAACATGCAGTAGCTTGGATTAGCGTCACTTGTGTCGAATCTCAGTGAAACAGCTGACGGCTAAGAAGTTTTCAAAGTAGTGAAGTTTACTGTAGGTAGGGCCCGCAAAAGCAATGCTTCTTTCATGCAGCTAGAGCAGTGACCAGCACTGCACAGGTAGGCACAAGCCAGGGAATAACCTAGGGTGGGGCATCCAGCCATTGGAGGGCATACATACAATTCACACCTACCGGCAATCTGGCAACTCCAGATCACCTTAGCATGTTTTCAGACTGCGGGGAGAAAACCTCACAGGGAGAACATACCAACTCCAAACATGTAGACCTGGTGCGGAGGATGAAAACCTGGTCTGTAGAGGTGTGAGGTAACCATGCTAGTCACTGCACCACCATGCTACCCCACCAGCTTCAAAATTGCTTTTAATTCAGAAAGGTTTGCAAAGGGAAGCTGGCAGCCAGTTTTACTGTGAGCTGCTCTGAAGTTACAAAATTGGTCTTCAGGCCACAGGGATGCAGGAGGCATCCTGCTTCCTTTCACTGAAGCAGAGTGAACTAAAGTACAGTAAATATGCAGCCATGTGTCACGTGGCACAGGTCATAAACCAGGCGGTGAGTCACCTGTGTGGATTACTGTGGCCAGCCTGTAGGCAAGGATAGAGTTGGGTCCAAACAGGTTGAGCTGGCTCCTCTGGATAGCAGATTCCATGCTCAGGAGAAGACAAGAGCTAAAGGTCAGAGTCTGTTCTTGGTTTATCGGGCAGGAAGCACCAGTGAATATGTCTAGTGAATGAGCCCTAGTGACCACCAGGAGGCACTCTTCTGCATATGCATATACAGGTGGATTGCACAAACTCCAGCTCAGAGCATTACTGTGGACAACAGTGCTAAGGGTCAGATCCTTCTGGAACCACAAATCAGCATCTCACACGAATACACTGGTCTACACAACTAAAATCATTTGCATATTTCCAGATCTCTTACCACTTCATCTTGATACTTTCCCGTGATACTGGAATCCCATCATGCATCACACATAGTGCGTTTAATAATGTACGTATGCCTTTCATGTTCATTGTTAAATATTTATTTAGTATTCTGCTCTGCTTTTTAGTAAAATCATCAGGAGCAGGTCTTTCATTCTAATTTTCAAAAAGTAGCGTGAGATCAGCACAGCCCTCTGTCGGTGCAGCCGGCATAAAAGGGAGTGCGATAGTATCTATTAAAATACTGACCTGATTCACAGGGCTCCAATGACAGTCAGGATACTACTTATGTAACCCTGTTATCCATTATAATCAGAAACGACTAGGTTACACTCAGCTTCTGCTGGGCCACTCTTTCCCAATCACTCCTGCTGGCCAGTCCTTTTCAGCAAATTTATAACCTGTATTTTTAAAAAGGTGAAGGAGATGAAGGCATGCACATACCTCCAGAAACAACAAGACAAAGCTTCACATTCTTTTCCCCAGCACAGTCTTGCTGATTGTTGTGTTAAAAAGGGAGCTAGCTTAAGTAGATAATTAATAAACCTGTCGGGGAGGCCCTTTCATAACTCCAGGTCAATACATACTGTATGAACAATATCATTTACATACTACTCTTGTACTCAGATTTGACTATAATTTCTAACTAGTTTTAGGTTGCTTTGCAAGAATTAGGAAACCGGAGGCAGGACACAAGAAGAGGCTTCAAAGCAACACAAATATGCAGACAGAAAGTATTTTGACTGCAGAAAGCAAATGTCAACATGAAACAAAGCAAAATCCCAGACAAGTCTGAGAAAAAGAGGATGTATGGTCACCCTACTATAAGTTACAGGCTGCACATTGTATACCAGCACTCTTCACAATGTCAAATCATGTTCTCTGAATGCTCTCAGGCTATAGGCTCAGCTTTCTCAGACTGGGAGCTAGCCATCATACTGCCAAGGACAGGCCTAACCGTTGTTTAGCCAATTGTGTGCAACAAAGGATTGCATTGGTAATCCAACTGAGTGATAAAGATAACCAACCATTTTAACATACATTAATTGGTCATTAACTGTTAGCTTTTCAGGATGAAAGTCATTTGAAGATTTTAGACATTTTTGTCAAGAAGCAGGGCTATGTGACTACACATCTGCCATCTCGATTCAGTAGAATTGATATTTTTCCCTGTCCGTTTTTTCCTTTAGATTCAAGTTCCAATTATGTCAGGCAGCTGGAAACCAAAGTTCGGATGTTACAGGATGATGACAAGCTACTATCACAGGTAAAAGTCCATGATACTATGAAGCTCCCACAACAGAGACAAGGCTACTTGTTCTGTATGTGTTATTTAGAGTGAATGTCAGCATCTGAAACATAAGGGGTTTGGCTCATGTTTCTTCTGGTATCTACGTCATGGATGAGTGAACAGAACACTCTGTACTTTAGGAAAATTATCTTGTGTTGTTTAACTACTCTCCTGCTCGTGAAGTTTTTATATAAATGTTTACAGATACTGTATTAGCTACATTGTTTCATATTGCACAAGAGTGGTACACATTTTTGTAAACTTAATGCAAATTAAATTAATTACTATATAACAGAGATGCTGTGACATAGTGAAGCAAAAATGTGGCTTGGTCTGTGGGGCTTAGGTTGATTCAAGTGATAAGATATAAGATGGGGAGATCCCTGTCAAGTCATGCCGGTGGAAACTGCTTACTGCCCAATCAGATTAAAGGGCCCCCTTGAGAAGAATGGAAGGGTTCACCCACATGACCTCAGGACTCTCCTGCATATTATCGAGGTCATTCATAGTTTCTGTTCTCTCCTCTCTCAGCCACGTAGCCGCTATAGTTTGCCAAAGATGTCAACAAAGGTAACCATCTGAGAGCTCCGCTAGCTTGGTGTGCCTCTATTGGTGTCCGGGACTCTCTTTTCCCCTTGCCTGCAAAATGCTTGTGACATGATCTTTGCTGCAGCCAGTCCACAGCAAAATGATGGCCAGTTTCGAGAGCTTCCTGCTGTAGTGAATTGCTTTGTGGGGGAAATACGTGGCTGCTTGTGTTGGTGGGGGGTCAAATAGATATTGTTCTCACTTGCTCACACCTCCCTTCGTGTAAAGCTTCGCCTCTCCCTTCACACGTTTTCACGTTCTCTTTTTCAGAATGTAAACAATACCCTTTTGATCATTTTTGTATTTCTTTCGGAGCAGATCGGAATTCTTGACTTTGTGAAGATATTGAATGGGGTTATGTAAGATCAAAAGCTAATCTCACTACTGTAACCTTCAGGGAAACATTATAGGCTGTCGGTACATGCACGCATGCCAGCACAGTTATTTGACGGTGACTGACTGAAGCAGTGATGGAGATGTTCTGTCTAGTGGAGGACTGTATTTCAAAAAAGAACTTCCTTTATCCCGTGATGGGAACATAATCTGTGTTGTTATTTGCCTCTGGATAGCGTTGTGTGTAGAGAAGAGTATGACATGAAACCATCGAGAGCCCCCTTAGACCATCTTCTTTGTCCTCAGGGTAGCACCACTGGACTGAAGCCACTGAGGAAAGGTCTACCTCTGTGCCACTCGGAGTCACAGCTATCCTCCTTGTCCCGGAACCAGGAAGAACCGCAGAATGTGTGTACTACAAACAGGACACAAAACAAAACAAGCTTACATTTTCATTCTTAATTCTGAAAGATAAACTGGAAGTACTGAACGTGCTGTGCATACACATCACCTATGCTGTGATTCCTTGGCAGGGCAGTGCCAGAATCGCACCCAGCAGTGTTTCCGCTAAGGCCGGACTCCCGCCAGCAGCCCAAAAACCAGAGGCTGTGGTTCAAGCCATGAAGGTAGGCTGGTGGAGCCAGCTGTCGCACGACAAAACATAATAAAACTTGGCCTCCAAGCCCTTGACTAAGCTCTAGCAAGACATATCTAGTGTGAACATGGCGTTCATCTGCATCCAGATTGAAGGGTGTGGAATGCCTTTAAACAAACTCTGTACACTATAGTGATCAGGAATTCTTTTTTTGAATTTTCTTTTATAGTATTGCAGAATTATACATGCTTCTCTTATGCAAACATGATGTCAAGTGGAAACGTTCTCTCTAGATTTCCAGTTTTCTGGATGAGTCAAAGCCCTTAGGCCATGTATTGATAAGTTTGGCTTATCCCTAGAAATGTCACCCTTCTGTCACTGGCCTTTGCAGGTGCTTGAGGTCCATGAAAACCTGGACAAGCAAATTCCTGAGGATTACGACGCAGACCTCACAGAAAAAGAGAAGGCCATTGTCCGAGAGATGTGTAACGTACGTAGAGTGCTATTTCAGCTTTTTCTTCTACACATCCTGATGCTGTTTTTTGACCTCTTCAGTTTTTCAAGGTACATTTGAGGCATCATGTCCACATATGCACATCTGCTCATAAGATATTGCTATCCAGTGATTTCTGCCACATACAGTTCATCCATTAACCATTCACCACATTAACCAATTGAAGCACCATGAAGGTTCCTGGTAATATTTCCACTCTGCCCAGGGCCTGTTGAGCAGGCGTCACATTTATTGTTGGTCTGTCAAATGTTCCACACATTTCTTCAGCTTGTGTCTCACTTCCCAGCTCATGGTCAAGCAATCTCTGTAGAATATTCTGGTTGGCTTTGCTGTGCAGGTTGTATGGCGCAAGTTGGAAGATGCCGCCAGCTCCCAGCCTTCCATCCGGCAGCATCTAGCAGGAAACCAGCTCAAAGGTCCCCAGTAAACTGATCAGAGGAAAAGTATACAAGAACCAGGGATGGAATGTCTACGAAAATCAGATCTGTTTCCACTGGCTACAGACTTTGCTAGATTTTGACTTTTGTGGACTGTAATTCTCAACTGGACCAAACCATTCATCAGATCTCAATTTTGTAACTATCAAGGGGTCCAGACTGGCAGTTAGTTTGTGTTATTTTATTCTCCAGGTGTTGGTTGTAGGAATACAAAGTGCCAAATCAATGGTTTTATCCTTCAGTGTTTATCTTTAGAATTTCCTGGTCATGGTCTGGTCCTATGCTCCATGTGTAGCTGACTATACTCCATAGAGTTTCCATGCTCTGTTTGTTACTCTGAAGTCACATAAATACCCAGTTTCCACCAACGTCGTGCTGGAGCTGGATAGCTGGAAAATTTGATCGATAACAGACATAGTTTTGTCTAATATCATCGGTGCTGGCAGTGAAACAACTTGCCACCGCTTATTAGCAAAATAATGTTGCATCTTTTTTTATTTTGTGAAAACCAAAAGATCTATTTGCTGGCCAGATTTAATAATGAATGATAAACATGTCGCAGGTTGAATAAATTAAATATTGTGGTGCTCGATTGACACGATCCCTAAAAGGATGGCAATAAAACAGTCTTTAAGAGAGACAAAAGTGGATACAGGCAGTAGATACAGATCACAAGAAGTCATACTCTGAAAAATATGAGACTTTCGTCTCCTTTAAGGCTCTTTTTTTTCTCGCTTCGGCAGCCTTTGTAATGTTTCCGTTCTGTCATTTAGTGAAACCAGTGGAAATGCAGGTTGGTTCTCAAAAGGCACCAATCGAGAACCAGCCCAGCAACTGTACCGGCTCCGTGTTGCTGGAAACAAGGTAAAAGCTTCAGTCTGCAAGTTTGCTTGAGGAAGGTGTCTATCATGAATGCAGAAATCACTTTAAATAGAAAAATATATATACATATCAAGAGCATCACTGTCAGTTTTCTATTTTAGTAGAGGTGGATCTGTGCATGCCAGTTTTCAGTATGCGTTTTGTTTTTGAGAAGCACACAGTCTGAGCGCAAACCTGAGGGTCTGAGGCAAAGGAATGCTGGGTTAACATTGTAGCCAGCCAACCAGAGCCCTGCAGATTTTAAACGGAATTAGGGTGACACCTAACACTGGGGTAACAAAGAGTTACAGTCTGGAACTTTGGACGAGGGTAATGCTTTCAGAATGAAATATTGCTCTGAATATACGGAAGGGCAACAGCCTCTTCCTACATGAAATGGAAGATTTGCCATGGACTTGTTTTGAGCATAAAGTAAAGCGATTTTTTTTCCAGAAATGAAAATGGTGGTGGGTATACTGGAAGCAAGGGTTGAGGACATAAAAGGGACAGATGTGATGAAGATGTAAGGATCATTGACACAAAAAATGGACAGGTGTGATGGAGATGGAAGGGCCATGGACACAAAAGGGACAGGTGTGATGGAGATGGAAGGGCCATGGACACAAAAGGGACAGGTGTGATGGAGATGGAAGGGTTATGGACACAAAAGGGACAGGTGTGATTATAAGATTATGATGCAGCTCTAGAATGCAGCCTGGATTCAACATGCATTTGTCATTTAATGGTACAATTACTTCACAAAAAAACAGCATAGAAATGAGTTTTCATCTTGCAGCACAGGCACCTCAGTACCACAGAGCAGGCCTGTGAAGTAGGGGGGCTATCTTACCCTGATGTCATCTGTTTACGGGCATTCCTGACATTCCTGCTGCCTAGAGACCTCCAGCAGGGATAACCAAAGTGCGTCCTCCTTTAAGCCTTCAAAAACGATATAAAAAGTGACCTTTGTTATACAAATGATGAAACAACTACTGGCTTCTTCTATCAGTCGGTATGAATAAGGTCATTGAATGTTTGTCTATATCCACAATGTGACGCTGAGACTTGTATTTCACGGTTCCAGTGCATTCAGTTATACCACGTGTGACAGATGTACTTTCAGGGCTTAAAGAGAACTGTCATGACTGATTTCTTTTGAGTACTTCGAACTAACATTAAGGTTTATTAAAACCTGGCACTGTATGTAGCTAACAAAATGGACTGATAATTTAGCATCTTAAAAAAACAAAATATACAAATGACTAATTTTTCATGATTTGAAATAAAAACAACAAGTATTTCTTTATAGTACTTTTGTCTCCTGTAAATTATTCACACATCCTTCTTCTAACCACTTATTCTGGTCAGGGTCATGGGGTGGTGGGTGTAGATGGAATGTCCTGGAAATTGTTTTAAATGAAAATATTTTATCTGTACTGCAACATAGATCAAAGGAAACAATGTCGCCATCTGCTGGCAATACCAATCAATACAAATTCTGCTTTAATTAAGAAGGACTGGTCAACGGTCAAGCAGGGTGTTCTATCAGATGTGAACCAATGAGCTGATTTTAAGGCCAGTACCCATTAAAATTAGTTCCTAGCACAAGACCACCCATAACAGAAGTGAGAACGACACAGTCATGGCATCTGTGGGCATGTAGTCCAATATGCAGTTTTCACTGGCTATCATATTCAACAACCCAATTTAAAAATGCGGTTAGTGCCTGAATACAGCCAGAAAACTATTTTAGTTAATATAAAAACCACCACTGTATGAGAACCAAAAGCACAAATCTGATAGAGAAAACATTCCGTAAAAATGCTACATAATTTAATTATCAATAAAGTAAACATAACACGTAAATGCATAAAGAGCGGATTTCAAAGTAATTATCAATCTTAATGAATGTCTAATGAAGCACATGCAATGACGGTATATTTCTATATAGCCATAACAAATGTATACATGTAAGTATTCCCTACTAAATTTGACCAATAAGTAAGCTTAACCGATAAATACAAGTACTAACACTACTTAATGGAGACATAATATGTTGTATAATACTACCAGAGGTATGAATAAGCAACTCCGATAATTTAACTAATATAACATTTTATGATGGAATATGAGTATTAAAACATTTCCTTTGAATAAATGTCTACTAAGGACACAGACTACTAAAGACTTAAATAAACAAATATTACGAAGAACGTCGTATACAGAGCATATTTTAAAAAGCGCCTACAATGTCCAGCATATGGTTATAATATCACGTAACGCCCCATCGTATTGCACCAAGTTCCGCCTTACATGACGTAAAGGGAGTACGCCCAGCGTTCCTTTTTAGCTCCTTTGATTGACGTTTACTTAAACAAATCATGAGCGTTATTTCATGGCCTTTTAAGGTAATTTCATGTCGCCGAAGAAGACGACCAATTATAAGACACCAAGGCCTTGCCGTTTATTTTTGTGTGATGCAAAAAACTTGATAGATACGCATGGTTGATTGACACAAGGTATGGACCTATGAAATTCCATAACAACCGGGGCGGGTCCCCACGTTAACCAATAGCTGTGAAAAGCGAACGGATTTCTGTCGTGCAAATTATGGGTATGTATCCGCTGTACCGCTCTCTTGGAAGCAGCAATAATATGGGCTGGTAGTGAGAACCTGCGGAGGCCGTTCAGAGGCAGCATGCTAGGCTGCACATTCCGTTCCGGTGGTTGAAGAGGACTGAACTCCAGGCTGTCAGGAGGACCTGCTGCTGTCAATCGGAAGGTAGTCGACTAATATTTTAGAAAAAGATTGCAATAGGGCGCCGTCGTAGTCGGTGTGTTGTGCGGCTATTGTGCCGCATTCTGCTGCTTACTTTATGTGGACGATCCGCCTGCAGAAATGCTAACTGGCTAGCTGCCCTCCTTCAAAGTTCATTCGCCGCTTTCTGTTTTACTCACGATCATCCGCTCGTCTGTGATTTCTTGACTGGGCCTTATTAAAACACGTTTAGTCGCGGGCGAAGCAGGTCTCGGTGACGTGCGAGCTGTCACGCCAGATTTTTAAAGCTGCCAGTGCTTAAGCTGCTCTGGTAGATAATTACATGGATCGCCTCTGCGCCTGTATGTCTGTCTGTACGCATCACTCTTCGTATTTGATCATTTTTGTAAATGCACATTGTAACTTAAGTGTATTTAGTCTTACTGCTGTTCGGTATATTAGAATAGAACATATTATTCATTCTTCTGATCGTCTTTGGGTTTTACCCAGATGATTGCCCCTTGTCTGCTTTCCTATTGCATATAACACCAGTAACCAAAGATGTAAGTCTTGTCACTAGCAAAAAGAAGGTGCAGTTATTTAGGTTTACACTTAAAATGCCCCAGGTGTGACGGTGGATGGCAGCTTGCAATCCCACGTGCCCTTATGTCATCAGCTTTACTGACCGCGCCTATAGACTGTGGTCCATAGTGGAGGTCTGGACTGCTAAAGAGGGTGGAGTTCCAAGCAACTGACAGGGTGTCAGACCTGTGCTCTCCCTTTAACCTTCACACACTCCCACACTCTCTATACTTCAACACTTGGCCATGCTCAGAAACATCCCCATTCATGGATCTTTGATAAATATTAATTTATGCCTACTTAAGTAAGAATGGATGGGAAATTATCTAAAAAATGTCCATTTTCTGATGATCTGGGTCTAAAGTGGTAATCTCACAGCTCTTTTGGAGTACATGGGATGGAGCTCATTTCATGCTTTTCGTTCTGATTGGATGAATGCTTGGAGCTCCGCCCCCTCCTACTCCCTCAGCAGCATCATCACAGGAAAGGCCTGCTGGTGCTTGTTGGCTAATGGCCAATTCAAGCATGTCATGGAGTCGGGGAAAATTCCAGACTAAGAAGTTAATGGGAACAGACACGGAAGGAAACATCTTAGAAGACACGGTTTACTGTGTCTTTTCAAGCATATATCGTCCAATTCATTCACAGGCATACTTCTTAGTACAGAATTTTGCACATTATGCAAACACTCAAGCAGCATTTATCAGCCACTAAGAGCAGTACCTTTAATCCTGCACGTCCCCTGACGGCATCAAATGCCAGCACATCCAATGACAAATCAGTTCACACCTACACTTGCACACACA
>JAODLD010000030.1:13479017-13502665 GCA_026781065.1 Mormyrops boulengeri | reverse complement strand
CCGCCCCCCCCCCCCCCCCCCCCCCCCCCGCCCCCCCCCCCCCCCCCCCCCCCCCCCCCCCCCTGTCTCTGAATGTCACCGGTCACAGCTAGGGGGAGGGAGTTCCTCCGGCAAGTGTCCGGTATGTTCGTAAGCTGATGTAAAGACCACAACACTGTGAATGAATTATATATTGAAATCATATTACACATTATTTAAATAGCACAGCAACTGTTCAAGTAGAAATATTAAATGAGGAATGCATCAGGCTAAAATCCAATTGGACTGAAACAAAGTAATATGACATTTAATTTCTATAAATAATTACTGCCCCAAAAATCCCCAGCGGCTCGCCTGCAGGATATCAAACTTCTAATGCTCTTAAAATTGTCTGCCATCTTTTATTTATGGCATTTTATATACTTTGTTACTTCAAAGTCCCTGGAAACTCCTCATTGTGTCTGCTGTGGGTTTCCTATAATGGAATTGCATTGTGTGAAAGTGAACTGAAGTGTTTTTACATTGTGAGGTTTTAATAACAAAATTTTATCTGCCTTATATAAAGGATAAGAGTGAGAATGGAGAGAATTAATTTCGCCTGGGTCTGGAGATCAATGGAAAACTGGTCATTTGATGCATACAACCACCTAACACAGCTGATGTCTGATGGTCTGTGTACAGTTCCAAATCTGATCCCTTGCCTCTGCCATCAAGATCCTGTTGTTTCCGTGCTGCTGTCCAACATCCAGTGTAAGAGGTAGGCCAGGTCACCAGAGTGCTGCTGTGCCACACGGCATCTCGCCTGACCGCACTGTGCATCCACCTGAATGACAGTACCACTGGCCAGGCTTGGTTTTAGGTCAGGCAGTGATGTAGATGCGGTCCCACTCAAGCCCCCTCCCAACCCACAGGCCCTGTTTAAAAGTGCACCCCAATGGAACGCGTTCCTTTAACCACAAGGTCAAGTAGAAATATTCTGGCTTTTCAAACTGTCCCTCTCAGAAAACGATCCAACACCTTGATGTTGCTTAGAACACCACTGAACAGGGCCGTATCACCAAGAACAGCACCCACCACTGTGATGCAGCACAGAGCACAACATTACACCAATCAACACAGTGATGCAGGATAGAACTGAATAAGGCCACATTGCCAAGCACATCACCCAGCATTGTGATGTCTCCTAGAACACCAGTCTACATGGGTACAAATCCCAGAACACCATCTAACACAATGACGTTGCACTGAACATCACAGAACACCACTCAACACAGTGATGCTGCATTGAACACCAGAGAACACCATCCAACACAGTGATGCAGCACAGAACACAACAGAACAGAACACCAATCAACACGATGATGCAGCATAGAACACCACCCAGTACTGTGATGTCACCTAGAACACCACATGACACAGTGATGCAGCACAGAATACAACAGAATGCCAATTAACACAGTGACACAGCACAGAATTCCATGAGATAAGGAAAACGGCAGTGATGTGGCACCTAATATCACCTACAACCTACTGTTATTATCACTTGATTAAAGATTTTACTTTAGAACAATTCAGCTACATTTGGGATGTTCAGCGGAGATGAACAAAATCTTAATGCATATTTAACAATGAGTCAAGCTTTCATATTGGTTAAATGTGTCGGCTCTGGTGTTATTAGAGTGCCCAAGAGGCACATACACACAGCTAGAGTGGTTTTTACTGCATTCTGGCATCTCTTTTCATCTGCATGATCAGTCTGCAAGAGCATTTTGAAGTCTGTAAACAGAAGCCATTAACCAGCAGAGGGCAGCGATGGACAGTTAATGAGAGGAGCGCCTAATTATCAACATCGCTTGGCAAGATTCCAAGCCAGGGCGTAATGCCCCATCCACACACTGTAGTTGCACTACAACCAGCCAGGTCAAAGGTCAAAGCATGCCCATGTTCATGTTTGTTTGTTTTCAGCTGTTGCTTTGTGTGTTTGTGCCAAACGCTGGGATTAGAGTGTCATTTGGGTCCATCAATGCCAGCGATTCTGAATGCTGTACCTCGCTGTCTTTAGCGGGTGAATGGAGCTTGGAGCTGGTCAGTGCGAGCATCCATAGTGAGTTCAATGTGTGCTAAAGTCACCACGCATAGGATGTGTGTAAGACCTTGGGAGTCAATCTTCTGGCACTCACACAGTAGATAAAACTGCAATAGATATCAGGTCAACCGTGGTGTATCAAGCTGTGGTATGGGGATGCATGAAACAAGCAGATAGTCCCAATGGAGACAAATTTATACTGGTGTAGTGTGGAAACCAGAGATGATAAGGACAGACAGGGCTCTTGGTCAATTGACCTTCTGCCTGATAGGAGGCGCTGTGTGTCTGTAATGCAGATGAAATTGTAGAGCTGGCTGCCAAGATGCACACTACTGAATGATTGCCTGGCTTTGGCACCGTGGCAGGCTGAGTTGCAGGATCAGCACTGCCTAACACTGGGCTGAAACATTACACCAGTTACACCTGCACCACTGAGAAACACTGCTGTGTGATTGGTGTGAAAGAGCGTGGAAGGCAGAAATGAGACCTGTGTGTAATTGCATCATACTCAAGTCCCACCCCTTCAGCTGTCTGTCCAGGTTCTGGTATGAACACCCACAGACAGGCAGTACACAGTGTAGGCAGGTACCCCTAGATCCCTTGGTGGTCATATCCTCATGTGACATTCAGTGATGAAGAATGAAATGATGAAGACCAACCCAGAGAACCTTGATTGTTTCCATTTGGTGAAGGCTGTGATCAGAACTCAAGTCTGCTTAGTCAGAACTGGTCAGCTGGAAGGACAAGACCTGTTTGGATTTCTCTCCATAACAGTATCTACACGATCGATTGGCAGACAGAGCGCAGGCCACATGCTCTCCTGGGAATATCAAGCTTTCCTAATGGTTGGTAGACGTGGGCTAAAACTCTCCAGGGAGCCTCAGAAGTGGGCTTGCTTTACCTGGCAAACAGTCAGGTTTAGTCACATGCCATTGCCATTTCTCCTTCCAAACAATCCCATTTGTAGCTGTATTTTCAAGGCCTGCGGTGAAGCACTCGGAAGGGACCTGAAGAAATCCACCAAGCCACTGGCTTCCAGCAGGTTGGCTCCCCACCTGGGAGGCAGAGTGAGCTAAGCCAGATATTAGTCTGTGGGGGAAGCATGACCATGGCTTTTAGTCTTCACTTTCCTCAACCCTGACAAAGGCACATATACAAAGGGCAGTCCTGTTTTTAAGGAACTCGCCAACTGCTCCATGGATCAGCAGCACCAGCTGTGATGAAGACTGCCTGGTGTATGCCAAGGTTTTAAGGTAAACACAGTTATTTCCTGAAACAGTCGATAAGCAAACATTCTACTGCTCTGAAGTTTTCCTTGTAAACAAGGCATTGTGAATTTGAAGCATCCATCAATGGAGTTCTCATTGTAATGTCACAATCTTTTTAGGTGGGGGGCCTCCATCATTGGAGTTCCATTTGTGATTTCACACCTTCTGTAGGTGTGGAGCCTCCATCACCAGAGCCATAACTGTGATGTCACAGCCTCTATAGATGTGAAACTTCCATCACCGGATTTGAGATTGTGATGTTACAGCCTCTGTAGGTGTAGAGCCTCCATCACCAGAGTTCAGGCTGAGATGTCACAGCCTCTATAGATGTGAAACTTCCATCACCGGATTTGAGATTGTGATGTCACAGCTTCTGTAGGTGGAGCTCAAAACACACTAAATCACAACATTCAGTAGCAATTTAAAGTCTTCCAAAAACTGAAGAAAAAGACAATTGTCACCAGTGCATTCAAAGAAAACAAATGTCTGACATGTAAAGTACGATGCAGCACAATATTTCTTCATAACAAGACATTTTCAGTTATGCATTTGTCTTCATTGTTTTTTCTATATACAATTCATGTGAAATTCATGAATTTATGAGTTTAAACAGAATCATTTTAGTACTTTGCCTTTTTCAAAAGTGTAACCTAATTATATGTGCTTAGTGTGATAATGACCAACGTATACATCAGCGAGCAGCACCTCCTCATTGTAATGCCATTAATTATTCTGAACTAAAGTCTCTCTGATTAAACACCACAGAAGTGAATAAGTAAATTCTAGAGTTAATTATGAACGCAGCTGAGCTACTGAATGTGTTAACGACTCCTAAATAAACCTATCATTAGCATTTTTTTTCTTTAAAGGAATAATTGAAACTTTCATATAGTTAATTGTGCTGAAGGGGTTTCTCACTCTTAAACACATGTGGAGACCATCCAAGGAGAACTTTTAAAATACCAAGTTTGATTTGATTAAAAATGCTCCACAATGTTAGGAAACTAAATTAACTAACTTTAAATCTCATAATGGTCCAAAATGATGTGTACCACACAGGTAAATCGCACAAAAAGTGCTCTCCTGGTACCTGCCTTGCCCGCCATACAGCTATATCATCACAGAAATCAGGCCATTCTGGTAGCTGCCTCGCCTGCCATACAGCTACAATATCACAGAAATCAGGCCATTCTGGTAGCTGCCTCGCCTGCCATACAGCTACAATATCACAGAAATCAGGCCATTGTGGTAGCTGCCTCGTCCTCCATACAGCTATAATATCACAGAAATCAGGCTATTCTGGTAGCTGCATCTTCCTCCATACAGCTATAGTATCACAGAAATCAGGCCATTCTGGGTAGCTGCCTCGTCCGCCATACAGCTATAGTATCACAGAAATCAGCCCATTCTAGTAGCTGCCTCGTCCGCCATACAACTAAAATATCACAGAAATCAGGCCATTGTGGTAGCTGCCTCGTCCGCCATACAGCTATAATATCACAGAAATCAGGCCATTCTGGTAGCTGCATCTTCCTCCATACAGCTATAGTATCACAGAAATCAGGCCATTCTGGTAGCTGCCTCATCCGCCATACAGCTATAGTATCACAGAAATCAGCCCATTCTAGTAGCTGCCTCGTCCGCCATACAACTAAAATATCACAGAAATCAGGCCATTGTGGTAGCTGCCTCGTCCGCCATACAGCTATAATATCACAGAAATCAGGCCATTCTGGTAGCTGCATCTTCCTCCATACAGCTATAGTATCACAGAAATCAGGCCATTCTGGTAGCTGCCTCATCCGCCATACAGCTATAGTATCACAGAAATCAGCCCATTCTAGTAGCTGCCTCGTCCGCCACACAACTAAAATATCACAGAAATCAGGCCATTTTGGTAGCTGCCTCGTCCGCCATACAGCTATAATATCACAGAAATCAGGCCATTGTAGTAGCTGCATCATCTTCTATACAGCTATAATTTCACAGAAATCAGGGCATTCTGGTAGTTGCATTGTTTGCCATATGGCCATGATATCCCACACACACATTGTGTCGATCATGTTCCTCTGGTCCCTGTAGAAGGCAACACACTCACGCTAAGACCCACCAAGGAAACACAGCAATGAGCTGAAGCAGTCTGCCTATTCTCTTCCTCCCAGCACCCCCGGCAGGGACGGTCCAGGGAAGTTCTGCTGCATCGAAGTGGGGGGTGGGGAGAGGTCCTGATGGCAGGGGGCCTGTGATTTACATATGCCTGCTGCCGGCCAACAGAGGGTACTGTTGTATTACAATCGAAGGGATCTGAGGGCTAGGGAACTGCAATCACGGCAGAGCGACATTTCTCTTTACGCGGTGCCAGCCTCTTTGTTTCAGTGGCACTGTGACGGATGCTGGTATAGCCGACTTCACCTCGGAACGCCTGGAACCTGGATGCAGGGACAGTTCGGCTTCTGCCCTAAATAAAAATGACAGACAGAACAGCCCAGACTGATGCTGGTGATGTCTGAGGGCACGAGGAAAGTGTTTGTTACATTCTGGTCGCTGTGGCAGGTTCACCAAAAAATAGAACAAACCCAACGACGAAGCAACAGAAACATTCAAGAGACAGTAACATCCAACACAAGACTCCAGTCACACATAAACAACAATGTCAGTATTAAACAAGTCAGTATTAAACAAGTCAGTATTAAAACAGACCCAAAGCACAGAAAAATAAACCATCACTACTCACTCTGTGATATGATGACAGTTGCTTTCAGAAGCAAGATACTCATCCAAAGCTTGATTTTTGATGGTTTACGGAGATTATATACATATGTGTGATCAAGGATAAACTAAAAAGAAACTTCAATTGATCGATCAATCAATCAATCAATCAAACATTCAGTCACTGAATCAACCAAGCAATCAATCAATATTTATTCAGTACAGTGCATTTTAACAAAAAAGTTGTTACTAAGCATGTTAGCTTCTGGAGGGAATCAGAAAGCAGAAAAACAATCTTCCATTATATGGGGGAAACCAAAGATCATTCCCTGACCCCTTGTAAGAAAACAACAGAGTAATACTTAGGCAAAACAATATGTTTATGAATCCATAAATCAGAGATTACACTGTGGCTCACGTGCAAAATTCTGTCCCAGACGCAGACGCAAACAATGATGGAAAAACAAATTATAAAACTGAAAATAAAATATTTTCATTCGCAAAAAATCTTACAATCACTACACAGAAAAAAAACAGTCATTCAGTGGCAAGTTATTCATTGTGGACTTGGCTAATTTTTTGGACATGTGTACGAAAGCATTTATATGCAGCGTGGAATCATTAGAAAGCTTGCATATGTCTCGGCAAACTGAAGATTCTCAAATCTACTGCTGATTCTTAGGACGTTTAATCTGGCGTTTTATCTATCTATTAAATCAAATCACTTTGAACACAAACGACTGGCCAAAGACTGATGTTTATGTGTAAGGTACCGCCTGGCATTAGGTGTTAAAAGAATGCCTGATGTTTGCTTAATTTAGACCGTGTTTTTCTAAATCTGTAAAAATCCGTGCATGTGTGCAATGACTGACATTCAAAGAGTATTATTACTCTGAAATATTGCAATCTTCTTAATCTACAACAGTGTATGCAAATTAATAAGAAGATACACAGATCTTGAGAACTAATTTCTCCCAAAGACTCCCCTTTCCTGGTGATGTTAGCTTGGAAACCAATGAAATTTTTTGTACTAAAGGAGAATGTAAATGCACAGAAGTCTGGTGAAAGAGAAACAAAAATATTCCAAAAGATTATGGCCACCAAATTAAATAAGTTGCTAGGCATCATTTTACATCCAATCAGTGATTAGATGTTGGAAAAAGGTGGAAGAAAATAGGTGATCATTTGAAGGACCCTTTGAGAGTGAGGTGTCAGACTGAACCCTGGCCTGAGCGAGAGGCTACTGAGACGTCCATCGCTTTTGTTTTAATCGTGCCAAGGCCGCCATACCTCCTGCAGGCAAAGATCCTCACAGGCTAACATAAGCAGCTCCGCTGGACCTCAGGGTCGAATTCAGGCCACAGTCTGTGATCTTTGGGCACTATAAGGTTTTGCAGTCTCTCCAAAATAATCATGTATGTAATAAGCAAATTACTGGGGGGGACGGCCAAGGGTTTTTTTTTATACACAATGGTTGGAGTAGGGCTGTGCAGTGTCAAAGCTGGGACTTTAAATAATGGGGTGGGGTTGCCTTGTGTTTGGCCAGTGTTTTATTGTATTTATTTATGCAATCAATTTAAATATGGGTAATTATTGTTGATTTCACTGTACACCAGAGCATATTAAAAACGGCAAGTAAAGCAACTAACGCTGATAATCATTCATCTCCTTGACGGACACAGTTTGTAAAAAGGGCTCAACACCTCTAATCATTACATAAATTTGTCCTCGTCGTCAGACCTCTGCGTTTTCCTTCGACCAGCAATGTAACGGGCGCCGCTCCAGCGCTGCCGGCGCGCGCCGATGCCCCGACCGACCCCTTCCCTTTCCTCTCTCCTGTACACGTAGTGTTTTGGAGAAACAGCGGTCCTAGTTCGCTTTAAAATTGTCATTTGAAAAATTATTTATTTTTAATCAATGAAAAAATAAATAATTACAACAATCAATGAAGGCTACCAAAAAACAGACAAAGCTGACAGTTGTATATTTGTCGGTCCACGTACATATCTTGACGTGAAAATTGAGCCTACTTTAAAACCGGATACGTGCCTTTTTGTGAATATGTTTAATTTATAATATTCATACATATGCATTTGTCTGGAGCGGACTATTCTATTCGATAAGCATGAGTCATAATTATACATTGGAGTTTTTTTTCGTCATTTTCTAGTTTTAGATAATTGATTACAAGATCAATTAACGAAGCATTTTAATCGTTTATTCTAAACCTTATAATTTTCATTTTATCATTCTATTAATAACATTCTAATAACAGATTATATCTGTACATTCTATTAATAATAACACAAAACATAGTAATCTTCTTAACTGATTTGGAGCACATTATTGTCCCTTTCCTCAATGAAACGGGGCGAAATATTTTACATGGATGCTAACCCTGCGTATATCCTTTGGCTTATGGATATGCGCGTTTGTCGTCTGGCGATCAATCTTAACATTAATACGTATGCTACATATTAAGGCAAAATATTCAGAAGACAAAATAAAATCTGTTTATTCGTCATAATTTTAAAATGCAAAAACCTTATTATTTTTTTAAAATCACATCATTTTTGTGATCTGCATTCCAAAATGCAGACGTATTTTCCGTTTGTTACTGTTTAGTTGTTGCATATTTTAAAGTATTTTGCTTTTTTCTTGTCGGCTGGAAAAAACTTTGGGAAAAAGTGTCCAGCGTTTTGTCTGCGGGCCGTTCATGGTCAAACGCAATACTGTTACTGGCCTCAACGCTGAATGCAAACGCGGCGTGGCTGCGTAACTGTAACTGTCAGGAAACGGAGGGAAATTTACATAAATAAAGCGTAAATAAAAACACCGAGATTTTAAAGAGGGAACGTCTTAAACCCTAATAAAATAATCCTGCATACAAATCAGCAGCTTCTAGTCAAACGTAGATGAATTCACGTTACATCATGAGGGTCATCACAAAGATGTCATGTAATGATGAATGTCATGAAACAAATGTGTCTAAATACTGTAAACGGCCACAAGGTCTTACACGTTGACAAACCTACAAATATTTTTATGTTCTTATAACTGCTGCAAATATGTTTGTCTCCAGTCAATAGGCACATTGCATTTAAGGTGCATTCATACGAAATGAGTCCCCGCGGTCGACGCAGCCCTTAGAGACGTGCTTAGCTGTCAGCCGCTGACCGCTGCAGCGCCTCTCATCCTCTAGCTGTGAAAGCCACCACTAGTCGCCCCCAGTGCTCCTGTAGCCTCTCACTGCTTCCAATTTCATTCTCACTAGACTTAACGTCACGTCCGCACTTGAACTTGAATTTTATCCCATTGTACAGAGTCAGCCTCAGCCACAGAGACACAGCGAGCGCCCAGAGAAGTGGGACTCCGCCATCTTCACAGTTAAAAGAAGAGAAAAAAAGGCTGCAGATCTTCTTTTACTTGCAAAGAAAGGTGGAGGTCCTTGCGCTCCTTAGTGCACGACAAGGGAGCAAGTGTGAAGAGTTAGAGAGGCGGCACTGGGCGATACAAGCGCTGAGTGGAGAAGAGGATCCCGAGATCGCCTGGCCAACTTGAGAGGACGCTGGATTCTTCTTCCCAATTTCATAATTGTTTTATTTTTATTTAAGAGGCACGATTCCAAGTCCACACCTCATCTACAGCCTTGTAGAAGACTGGTATTCAGCGTGACCAAGCTGTCAAATCGCAGTACAGGACAGCGATTTTGATTGTACAGAAAGGCAGGGAGAAGATTACAGAGGTTTGCTCACGTCTGTCACTCACAGGCGTAACACATCACGGATATTTATTTCCTGCTCTTTGCAGACCTCTCTCATCACACACCTTTTCTAGATGTTTTGACTTAGAGGACACTGAAGGGGAATCTGCGCGCCCCCAGGTCGGGTCATCGGAAGACCAGAGTGGTCTGCAGCCTCGGCGCGAAGGTACTTTCCGTACTGCGAGCGAAGGAGCCCGGCTGGAAACAAGGAGTTCCCAGGAAAAAAAAGTTACTGCAGGAAAAGGGAAGAGTAAAGCAGGAAAACCATCGTACCCAGTGCAGGTCTCCGGGCAATGCCAGTGTAGATGCGGGGCAATGTCCCGTCGCAAGCAGGGGAACCCGCAGCATTTGTCGCAAAGAGAGACAATACCGCGTGAGTACCTTTATTTTTTACAGCTTCTGAGAGGCATGCAGGAGGCGAAACAAGATTAAAAACCTCACCTGTTTCAGGACTTCTCCGTGTTTAAAATCCGTATAATAGGAATGGCTCTCAAGTAGTAGAGTGAACCACAGAAGCGTGTCTAAACAACACAATACGGAAAATGGAGACAAATATGAAAAGATATTACAGTGATTTTGATAAATGCCGCGTGATTATATAAACAGAAAAATATTTGCGCATAATAGGCGTAAACGAATGTTATTAATAATATTATTAGCATTGCAATGTAACATTTTATCTATTAGTAAAAATAAAATGATATATTTAGATACCCTTGAACAAAACAAAGACATAAGTGTCTGAGTAGTTTAATTCCACGTTATTTACATTGTAAATTGACCAAAATTGTGCGGTGCTGGTTAGGCCCTACAAGACTAATAAAAATGTCTGCATGCAAGAAAAAAAAATAATTTAATGGAATGCCTTCTGGTTTCATGTTGTCTGTATTTATAATGGGTTTTAATTGGCCCCGGACTGGAAAACAGTATACTTCCATTTGGTGTGTGTCATCTAAGTGCATGAGAAGTATTCTCAATTTACACACACAGGACCATGATTAAACTGTACTTATAACCAACTCTTCAGTGGAAAGTAAAACTCAAAGACTCAGCACATTTCATCTTTGGCAATCGTGAAACAATTTGAAAATTATTAAGTATTATAATAATTTAGTACAGGCGCGATGTAAACAATACCACCATCACTTAGAGCGTAAGAAAACGGAGCAGCTGCTGAAAACACACCGCAACCAAACTTAAGTGTTAAGGGCCCCGCTCAAAGCACGGTTGCAGACCTTGAATATTCATTTTATAACAACCTTAAATATATAAATGTTACTGTTTGTTTTTCCCAGGAAGAGTAGAAGGAAATCTTCAATACAGCCGGAGAATCCGCCTTTGTTTGTGTAGTTTTTTTGTTTTTTTTAGATTGGCATATTTACTATAATTACTTACCACATTGAGATGCATTGCTCTTGTATCTCAAAGCAGATATTTTTTAAACTTCTTCCAATACACTCACGATGACTACGTTGACGTTAACATTTTATGGAAATGCTGCTACTCGTTTAATCGAATACTATTTACGTGAAAAATACTCTTTACATTCATTTCCAGTCGAATTTATTTGCTTCTACCCGAACTCATTAAACTAGTAGCTTCTTTCAAGAATATTTCATTTTAACTTCGGGCGAGGCCGCTGCCTGCATCAAAACTTACGCACACTCAAATTATTGCAATTCTCTGGGGTAAAAATAAGATGATCTGCTTGATAAAGAAGCAGGTATTTGCTAAATGTATTTTTTAATTTTGAACGTGCTATTAATTTGTGTACGTGTTATTGGGAGGTGCTTACACGTAGCTAAGGTACTACGAAGGGCGGATAGTTGTAAACGAGACGCAAGGGCAGAAACGGCATGAAAATCGTAATTCCTGTTGATCTGATTACATTATGAACATTCACACAAGTCTGTATGAATTACCAGATCGGTAGAATGCATGTGAATAATTCATGTTTAAATGAGCTCTTTTAATTGCTAGTCTTTGCATAAAGTCACGTTTCTTCATGGTTACTCAAATAAATGTAATATTGTGTTCATATACCTTATGAAGTAGGTTGCAGCTTTTGACTCTGTCTCATAATTATCAAGAGAAGAGGAGTAACAAATTTAAGAAGACCAGGCTAAAATCAGTCAGGACACTTCAGCATTTTCCAAACATTTCCAGAGCATGGTCTAATCCAGCTAATTCATAACAGTTGAGCATGATGTAATCTTGGTCGGATCTGTTTTGTGTTGTACTGGGTTTTAAGCTCGTATTCTGCACATTCTGTCCTGCCTTCCATTCCTTTATTTGTAGGCTAATGGTTTTTGGTGCATTTTTAACTGGGTACTACGTCAGCTCTCATAGTGGGGGCACGCTGCTGTCGGGGCGGGGGGGGGGGCTCCTCTCTCCATGCTTACTTATTCACTTACCTTATTTACCTTGTTTTGCATGGTCCAGCACACGCTGGGCCTGAAAGAGGGGCAGCGTGAAGCCTCGCGGTGGTCATCTGGAGGCCACTGGCTCACGTGAGACACTCCGAGGCTTCGGCGACGGCACGGGGTGCCGCACACGCGGCGGAAGGCACCCGCGGAAAGCGGCTACTGCTTACAGGGTGCAGGGTGACCTGTCAGCACACCGAGACGTGCCTTATTATTCCGGAGGGCCACCACCACCTGGGATGTCGCGAGTGTGGCTGGGCGTTGGCTCACGCAGACCGCAAAGTATTTGGGGTTGCCGTGACGGCGCTCAGCTCCAGTGGCCCCCGGGCCCTTGGCAGCGTATAGCCGAATACACAGTGGGGGCCACCATCCACCCGTTTGGCTTGTGTCTGCTTAACTGCTGTGACAGGGCGGCACTGGACTACATAGGCAGGCCTGAGTGGCCAGCTTAGCTGTGCCCAGCTCATTAATCAGCGAGCTTGCTGGATACTGACAGGTACTGTGCTTATTTTGAATGTTAGCGAACAGACACAGGAGTGTGGGGTTGTATGCACGCAAATCCCTCAGGTGCAACACTGGTGCTCAGCCTCAAAACAGGAAGCTATTGC
The DNA here is from genome assembly GCA_026781065.1 of Mormyrops boulengeri. NCBI lineage: Eukaryota > Metazoa > Chordata > Actinopteri > Osteoglossiformes > Mormyridae > Mormyrops > Mormyrops boulengeri. Next base: position 13,489,829 of record JAODLD010000030.1, on the reverse strand, counting down.
ACTTGTGGGGGTGGGGTGGGGGAGGCAAAAGCAGGGCTGCAGGGCTCATTGGGAGTATCCCCCCCCCCCAAAGGACGGTGCACTGAAAACAGGGCCGACTGTCCAGAGTGTGGTGGGCATCACACCGACAGCAGCACTGAAGGAGCCCCTGAACTGAGACTGATCAGTAGCTACACAACACACAGAAGATCGTGAGTCACACACCTGGGGTGCGGAACCCTGCTCTGAAATAAATTATTCAGAGCACATGAAGAAATGTTCAGCCTAACTTCACTCGTGACTAATTAATGCGACAGCCATGGGAATGCGACGCCGTCAGGGCGAAATGCTGAAAGGTACTTGTGGTCACATTTTTATTAAAATATCTTATTTCAAATTTAATCTAAGATCGAAAGTGTAACCTCAGGTTTCAGGGGAGGCCTTGAGAAAGTGGTAGAATACATGCACACACCTGCCAGTCAACACGTCGCTTGCGGTATTTAGGTCTTGCTAACCGCTATTCCTTCTGTGGATTAGCTTCAGGCAGTGCTTTGAGCAGCACATCTGAGCGTCTCGGCCGCGTGAGAGAGCCGGCGCTCATGTTGTGTGCAGGCAGCGTCCGCTATGCGCTGCAGCTCCTCGCGACACGGGCAGCTCTGCAAACAGGCGCTACACCAGCGGCCTTTTGCGCTGGTTTTTAGGTGGACGCATTAAGGTAGGTTCTCTGAGGATGTGGCACCGAAACACGGCAGCTGAGCTGCACAATCGCACGCTTAGGCCTTAGCTGCAATCAGCCTCTTCGCCCTGGAGCCTCTCCTCTGTTACGAAAGCTAAATGCAAACTCCCATTTTGCATTCCATCTTGTTTAAACGCTGGCATTTATATGTACCGAGATCGAACTTTCCCTTAAATTTATTTCTGACTAAACACGTTTTTGAATGGCGAAAACAATCAAAAGACTATATACAGATAAATTCTGTACTAGATTTTGTAAAAGATAAAAAAAAATCTTGACTTTTCTGTATTATTGAAACGATATGAAAAGGATGGCATTCTGCAGAATTGATGCGACTTTTGTGGGAATAATTTGGTATGTAAAAAGTTCCTGACAACATTCCAGGCAGATAAATGCATCAAAAAACAAACCCTTTATGCAGCTGGGGAAGGAGTATTTAAATGATGTCGGCATGCCTCTGGATTATAAAACATGTGTTGTGTAATTTAGTTTAATAATGTTTGCCATTAATAATATTTCAAAATGTGCACTGAGTTTGTCCTGTAATAAATGCAAACCTATGACGGGTTTAAAGCTTTGCAGCCTGATCACCAGAAATGCACAGTAGGCGGGACTCAAACATCATGCCTAGTAACTGCCGCTGACACCTCTGTGCTTCACACTCATTTCCATACTCACAGATTTTTTTTTTTGTAAAAGAAAATCTTTTTGTTGCATTCAGCACAAGACTCATAATGGTGTTTTTTTTGGGGGGGGGGGGGGCCGTTTAAAAATTATATATAATCTTATTATATATGTATGTGTATATAATTTTCCATATGTCCTGCTGTTAGTCAATCTCAGTGGTTCCTGAGGGTGCAGTTGCTGTACCTAATTTGACCTGCTAGGGGGAGCTCTGAGTCTGTGAGTCGGGCTGCTGTGTTGCTGTATGGGTATTTACATCTTGTAAATCTTTCGTTGCGCTGGGGGATGGGTGAAGAAACTTGTAGGTGGCTTTTGACCACTGTCTACTGAGATGTTTGTGCTGATATGTCCAAAACCGCACCCAGTGCAGAAGAAAGCTGCTCATGTCCTCATGGGCAGCGGGTGCCCGGCCTCTTCCGCGCGGCCACGCGGAGCCACTGTTTCTCTCGCACGCTTCCATGACGTTAATCTGATCCTCACCTACAGGTCTTGAGCTTTATGGAGCCTTATTTTATTTGCTAATTTTCAACCTCTTCTGGCATTGGCAGAACAGTACAAAGATGCCCCAGTTTTTACTTTGTTTTCAGAGTGTCAGACTGAATTGCTCTCCATTCTGAAGGCTACTGTGACACAGTGTGTACAATGGAAAAGTTACATTTGTAATTGTGTGGCTGTGATCTCATCTCAAGGTTGACATTTGTAGTGTGTGTGTGTGACATCAGTGTAGATTTTACCTTTAAAAGTACTCCTCAAGTTTCCCCTTCCTTAATGTGCGAGTTCAGCTCTGACACTCGGTGTCTTCCTTTGCTCTGGGAGAAGAGGATCAATTTTCTGAAAAGCAACAAAAATATTTCTATACATTACTGATTTTTTTAATGCTGGATACCAAGGTAGCAGCATCTAAATGCCATACTGTGGTGTCCAATCCAATGATAGTATTAAGCTTCCACTTCTATCCTCCTTGCCTGTCTCCCCTTGCTGCTGTCCTCCTGTCAGTCTCCTCCTGCCCGTCTCCAATTGATACTCTGATCCTAATAGTCTTCCCTTGCCAGTGTCCTCCTCCTGCCCATCTCCCTTTGTCTGTCTCCTTCTAGCAGTCTCCCATTGTCAGTCTCCTCCTGCCCGTCTCCCCTTGTCTGTCTCCTCCTGCCCGTCTCCCCTTGTCAATCTCCTCCTGCCTGCCTCCTCCTGTCAGTCTCCTCCTGCCCGTCTCCCCTTGTCTGTCTCCTCCTGCCCGTCTCCCTTTGTAAGTCTCCTCCTCCCTGTCTCCCTCTGTAAGTCTCCTCCTGCCCGTCTCCCCTTGTCAGTCTCCTCCTGTTCGTCTCCCTTTGTCAGTCTCCTCCTGCCCGTCTACCCTTATCAGTCTCCTCCTGCCAGTCTCCCCTTGTCTGTCTCCTCCTGCCCGTCTCCCCTTGTCAGTCTCCTCTTCTCTGCCTCCCTTCTCAGTCTCCTCCTGCCCCCCTTCTCAGTCTCCTCCTGCCCATCTCCCATTGTCAATCTCTAGCCCATCTCCCCTCGTCAGTCTCCTCCTGTTCGACTCCCTTTGTCAGTCTCCTCCTGCCCGTCTACCCTTATCAGTCTCCTCCTGCCAGTCTCCCCTTGTCTGTCTCCTCCTGCCCGTCTCCCCTTGTCAGTCTCCTCTTCTCTGCCTCCCTTGTCAGTCTCCTCCTGCCCATCTCCCCTTGTCTGTCTCCTCCTGTCTGTCTCCCTTTGTAGGTCTCCTCCTCCCTGTCTCCCTCTGTAAGTCTCCTCCTCACTGTCTCCCTCGTCTGTCTCCTTCTGCCCATCTCCCCTTGTCAGTCTCCTCCTGTCCGTCTCCCTTTGTCAGGCTCCTCCTGCCTGTCTCCCTTTGTCAGTCTCCCCCTGCCCATCTCCCCTTATCAGTCTCCTCTTGCCTGTCTCCCCTTGTCAGTCTCCTCCTGCCCATCTCCCTTTGTCAGACTCCTCCTCTCTGTCTCCCCTTGTCAGTCTCCTCCTGCCCATCTCCCCTTGTCAGTCTCCTCCTGCATGTCTCCCCTTTTCAGTCTCCTCTTCTCTGCCTCCCCTTGTCAGTCTCCTCCTGCCCATCTCCTCTTGCCACTGTCCTCCTACCCATCTCCCCTTCTCAGTCTCCTCCCACCAGTCTCCCCACTCCCAATGTCCCCCTGCCCGACCCCCTTTGCCAGTTTCCCTGATTGTGCTTAGAGCTGACTGCTGGCCTCGGAGCCCAGCTGTGCCATTCTATGGCAAATTAACCTCACCTTACCTACACCTCTCCATTCTCCCCCATTTTAATTATACAGAGACAGGCATGCACAGGTATCTAGGGCTGGGCGCCAACCTGGTTACTCACACGGAGGCCTGCATTCTGAACCTAATTGCCTGTATGTACCCCAGCTATTAACATACTAAATATAGACTGTAAAAAAGTTACACACAAATAATAATTTAATTTGATGTATTGACAACAAGGGATGCATTCCTGGCGAAAAATGTATCATTACTTCTTGTAGTTCTCCTAATTTTTATGGCTTATCCCTGGTGCGATATGCTACATCAAAACATACCTACATGTTTGTGTGTTTCACACATGCTGTGATGCAATTGATGATTCAGTTGTCCCTGAGTAATTCTTTGGGTCAGTATGTGTTACCTATAGATTGGGGGAAAGCTGTGGTATCAGGGAAGCCAAATCACGCTCCTCGGCGCAGTGTGTCCGAACGGCCCTCTTCTTGGCCGGAAGCTCATTGCTCGGGCGGCTATGTGAGCTACACCTTCCACTTTCTACACAGTTAGAATTTCTGTACACCCCTCAACACACACCCACTGCACTAATGTTTATTTCAGAAATGCAAAGGGCAGCTCATAATTTCATGCAGGATTACAGTCACATTTAAAACATCATCAGCCAACTGTAAACATTTTATTAGTTCTCATAGTCTGACAGTAAAAGGCCCCTGAATCGTACCCTCCTACTTTGTTATGTGGAAGATGGTGTTTTTGCAACATACATCAGGGCCTGGAGGTGCAGGCTGATTCTGAGCAGCCAATCAGGCATATCAGTCTTTTTACAACAAGTTGTGACTATGACCATGTGTCATGTGATCTATCAATGTGTCAGTCTCAGCTCCCAGATGCTGATTGGCTCTGCATCTGTGAAAGGTGATCCGGTTCTCCCTGTAGATTAATATACTTCAGTATGTGTAGAGAGTAAGTTGGCAGTGGGGTGTTCATTTTTAGACACTAAATCTGCACGGCCCCTCTTCCTGACACCAGCGACGGAAATCCTATTACTGCACTGAGTCAGGACACACCAGGGCCGCCTCTTATCCGTCATCCACAGGTTTTGGGTTTTGTGATTTATACTGAAAATTTAAACTGACGTGTAAAATCCATCAGAGTAACACAGAGGCAGGCAAACCTAATACTGTGTGAGCTTTATGAGCAAATCGGTAAAGAATATATATATATATTTCTGTCTGTCTGTCTCTCATCGTTTAACTTCATAAAGACAAACAGCATTTGCAGTCAGTGACAGAGGACCGGCAAGAGCTAATGAGGGCACTGGGGAAATCTTTGCCAATATGGTGCTTTTAGGAAGGAAGCCAGAGACTGAAGGAGAGGCCTCAGTTTACCTGCCTATGCCGGCCACGAGCCGGGCAGTCCATGTTGACTGGCAGGGGTGCGGTAATGCAGAGATGGCTCATTCACACCCCGTCCTCTTCCTCACGGCAGACCCTGACCATGTGGACTTCATCCCTGCCGCGGCCGACACCCCCTCCCCTAACCTCGGCTTCACCTGCCCGCTGCCTTCCGGAGTGGGCGACCACGACCTGCTCACCTGTGGCCAGTGCCAGATGAACTTTCCCCTGGGGGACATCCTGGTCTTCATCGAGCACAAGCGGAAGCAGTGCCAGGCTTTGGGTGGGGGCACCGGCTGCTACCACAAGATGGGGGAGCCGGGAAGCCCCTCGCCGCGGCCCGAGCCCAGGAAAGTGGTGGAGCCGGTGGAAATCGGAATCCAGGTGACGCCCGAAGAGGACGACGAGAGAATGCTGACACCTACTAAAGGAATCTGCCCCAAGCAGGAGGGCACCCCCGCAGGTAGGTCTGTCCCTGTGTGGTTCCGGTCACACCTACCCCCGTGATAAACACAAAGGCACACTCTCGCTTGCCCTCCCGTTGTGTGCCATCGTGGGAGGCCGTGGCAGACATCGCCACGCGTAAGGAAGGGCCAAACCGCTCCCATTCAGGAACGTCAGGCTTAAAAGGTGGACAGATCATTAAAATTCAGACACTCCAGAAAGGGGATTAGGGGAGCCACTTGCACAGCCTGTCAGCGGACCGAGCTGCTGTGCGGCCCGCTGGATCACCTGCAGCCGCTATCTCACATACTTAGGCATATTTACTTGGGAACAAGACAAATTGCAGCATACAGGCGGGTCACACGGGCGGCTGGGAAGCAGACAGATCAGGCAGGGCGCAAGACAAACAGCAGATGCAGTAAAATAACCCGCGTGAAGTGGTTTGCGGACTCCTGATTGACATACAGAGAGCTGGAAAGAGACAGACATTTAAATAGTAGCTCATCTAAAAATAAAAGTGAAAACACCAGAGCTGGATCTAATTTAACACACCTGCGACAGAGGCAAGTTAACACACAGTACAGTTTACAAGCAACTGGTTCCAAAATCATTATTCCTGTTACACAAATATATTATTCATAAACAACATATTATGTACAGTAATAACTGGCAGTAATAGCAGGATGAATTTGTCATGATGCCAGTAGTTTAAAATGTATGGCTGTGAAGTGATCTGTGTTCAGATAAATAATTCACAGGTTGAACCACTGGATTTTTGGGCATGTCCTCTATAGGTTGCAGCATTAATTATAGCAAAAAGTGAGCACTGGAGATTTAAGTAAAAGGCCACTTTAAATGGATTATAATACTGACACTTGAATATTAAAGCAGCCATTGTACAGAGGGAAAGTTCTAAAGCCACAATAAGACTGAAGAGAAGCTACTGTATCAACTCTGAGGCAGTAATGCTCGTGTAAGAGGAGATTTATTTTCATTAAGATTCATTACTTTATAATTTCATGTTTACTTTATTATTGATTCTTTATGTAATGTATAAAAGATAAGGGAACTATATAACGCTTTGGAGTGGAGTGATATAGTTCTGGTTGTTAGGAGCCGGTACTCTTTTTCTGTATGGGCGTTAGAAATAAAGGAGAACTCCGTCTTCCATGTTTAAGACTGCATGTCATCTCTGCGTCTTCTCTCTACCCACGGCCTGAAAAATAGTTAACATTGAGACTCCAAAAACAGTGTTACACTCGTCTTTCCGGAAGTCTTAGCTTTAAGTGACAAAAAAAAACCTCTGATAACAGATTTTTTTTATATAAAAATCTGACAAGTAAAATATAGCTTTGTAATTCAGATGATAATCCTTATGAAAGAATCTTACACCTTCCATAAATGAAGCTTTGGACAGGAGGAGAATCTGGTGTCAGGCAGAAAGACAGTGAGATGAGATGTCCACAGAGGGCGATTAAACAGCTTAAATGCCAGTTTGTGCACTCAGCTAAGGACATCCTCCACAACGCACATTCATAATTGCCTCCCAGCAGGTTAAAGCATTCGAAAAGTTTTCGGTTCCATTTGTTCTGATCGTGGAAGGGAAAATCATAAACACTCCAAGCCAGAGTTTAAAAATAGAGCCGTTACCCCTAGTCTCCAGGCTGCCATCATTCTTCATGAATTAGTTTTTTTCATATATCCATCTGTCACTTTGTAGTGAAGCAATAAGATAGAGAAGATAGAGGTTTGGAGCCGTAGACCGAATCACAGAGGCTCCTCCTCCCAACCCGGGGCTTGTACTTGTACATACAGAAATGCCTCTCAGACTTCGATCCCCCTTCGCTTAGACAGCCCAACCCGATGAGAAGCATTTTCCACACTTGATCACTTCATCCGTTTGTTGTTCTCCGTCTAGCTAGTCAGTCTCTTCCTGCCAGTGAACGGCACTCACTGGCTAGCCTGGTGTGAGAGACTGTCACTGGTCATAAGATGAATGACACTAGGACGTGGGAAAGGTGTTCAGGTCTGAAGATGCTGTATATCAAACCATGAATTAGCATTGGGCGGTACCTAATTTTAAATTCCGTTATACCGGTCTATAAGGTATTTTGATGGTAAAATTCACCGAATAGAGGGACACAGAAAAATTTGCCAAAAGGATGATTTTTTTATCAGCATGATTTCAAAATGCCGCGGTATACCGTGTTACCGTAATACTACCTAACCCTACCTCTATACCGGATGTTACATTTATATTACAGTGTGTCGACTAGGCGGTACAGCGTAGGATGAGGAGATCAGGCAGACATGTTCATGGTTTGAGGATACCGTCAGTTTTTATTTGAGATGCCTCACACGTAAGGTGCCAGCTGTGAATATTTAATGCAATAAAACATATTTGCAGTGACATTTACCTGGGGAAGATGCACTGGTTGGATCGGTGCACATCTCCACCGTGTCCACTGTGCAGTCAATCTGAGGCTAATCTGCAGGCACGTCGCAGCTGAAGCTGCAGAAGGAATCTGATGTTAATGATGCTGATTGAGCCGCCGAGGGTTTGGGTCGGGGGAACCCGCTCAGACGGGCTGCTAGAAGTCATCAACCAAGCAGATTCTGCCCCTTTGTGGTCGCTGGCTGTTTCTCCGTGTGGAGGGGTTCCAACTCTTTGTAGGGTTTACTATTTCAAAGTCGGCCATTTCATCGATTAATTAAATTAACTGCGAGAGCATCTTCCCACTCGACATCGGGTCAGAGGGAAGCCTTAAAGAGCAGCAGCAGTGAGGCAGAGGAAGGAGTGTCAGTCAGGGATAGGCTCTCCTTATGAGACTGCCAGGATATTAAAGGCGTGAAAGGAAAACACCAGAGCACGATATTAAGGCTGTTCAACATGTAGCCATGCTGAATGTTATTTGTAATTTAGTCGTCTAAACAGTGCCTGTAAAGTGGAGGTCCTTTCCAACCAGCACACTGGCTGAACGTAGGCTTGGCCCACTGTAAAGGAATTTTACTTCCTAATTCCAAACCCTCTGTTCCTACTTGTTTTTTGATCATCTGCCCAGAGAGATTTGTTTCTGCTGAAGGTGCCCTCTGGGTCACCTGCCAGCCCTCGGTGCCAGCTCTTGGGCCGATGAAGACGGGTGCTACTGTTCCGGTTGTCATTTTCCTTTTGAGTATTAATTTTCAGCTTTTTATTATGGGGGTTACAGTTCCAGCATTGTTGTGAGGTTGTAAATAGGGTGGGATGAGAGGTTTGCAATGTCGCCCTACAGCAGGGACAGAATATGGCAGAAAAGGCTGTGTAATGCGCACACGCACACACACACACACACACACACACACACGCACGCACGCACGCACGCACACACACACACACACATGCGCACACACACACCTGCACGCACACACACATGCACACAAACACATGCGTGCACTCACACACACACACACACACACACACACGCACACACACACACACACACACACGCACACACACCTGCACGCACACACACATGCACACAAACATATGCGTGCACTCACACACACACACACACACACACACACACACGCACATGCGCACACACACACCTGCACGCACACACACATGCACACAAACACATGCGCGCACTCACACACACACACACACACATTCTTTCACTCACACACACACACTCACACTCACACACACTCTCTCTTGCTATCTGACACTAGTTCACTCTTTTACACTTGCTAACAAACACATGCGCGCACTCACACACACACACACACACACACACACAGATGCACGCGCGCACAAACACACACGTGTACGCAGAACGTTAGCTGAAGGTTAGCCTGATTGTCATGCAGAAAAGACTCAGACCGCAAAACCGATGTTCTTGAGATGCTGCGGGTTTAACGGGCTTAACGGGTTCTGAGCGGTGATGGATCACCACGCAACCTCGCATTAACGCCGCTGGTGGCCGTTTTGCTGCCTGACTATGATGTGACATCTGCTTTGCTCGGCTGGTTCTGATGGCTATTCCCTTATCTCAGATCGTAGACGTGTTCTTGTGTTTGGTGTTTATTCCTTCCACCCATTGCCGTTTTGCATAACCACAGAATGTACCTCTAGAATCATTAATAAATTCCGCAGTACAGTATTACATATATGGGCGTATTAATATCTGCAGTGCTACATCGTGACAGAATGACTTATTCCTGTGTTGGGTTCACCAGCCATGAAAGCCGGTAGCAGGCAGAACCCAGAGAGTCCTTCCTAGGAGCTACGCTTTGGGGTGCTGGGTCCACCTATGTAACCTGTGTCTGCGTAGCACCACCGATGACAGCCAGGAAGCAGCAGTTTCCTGGGCCCGGCAGCACTGCGAAGTTCACTGCGATGTTCACTGCGAGGCGTGTCTTGCTGCTGCGGTGCATCAGCGTGGGCCGCCTTCCTGAGGGCACGGTTGCACGTGACCAAGTGCAGCACCCCACGGCGGGGGGGGAGGGGTCGCTTCAGCTAATCGCTAACGGGTGGCAGGGCACATGCTGTACATCGTTAATATTACGGACGCCCCCTGCGGCAGAGTCGCCCCTTTGGTGAGACGCGTACTTTTCCTGAGCTTAATCCAGACCCAGGAAACTGCTACCTTTATGCAGCGTTTGAAATCATTTCCAAATCCCGCTTCTTGGGCCAGGTCCAGCTGCTGAAGGAGAGCGAGTATCGTCAGGCAGCTTCCCCCATCAGCAGGCCTCAGCGACAGAACGTGGCTGCGCTTCTTAGTATCCTCAAATCCCTTTTACATTCTTGCCTCGTTGCATTTTTTTTTTGTTAATCACTTTGCATGCACTCATTTAAATATTAAAATTTTCTTTAATCATCAAAGCCAGTGAGCCTCATGCATATTCATATGTTTCCCCCCTCTCTCTGGGCATTACAGGTTCATTACCTCCCTCCAAAGCCAAGCCGTCATTACCGAAACCCATGGCTTTAATTACGGCAGGCCGGCGCTGCCGTCTCTCGCCGGCTAGCATCTCACCTCCATAAGAGTACAGGAAACTCATTTCTCAAGTTTAAAATAACTTTACATCATTCTTATATGCTCACTCTACTTTGGAAAGAGAGAGAGAGAGAGAGAGAGAGAGAGCGAGAGAGGGAGGGTAAGCGAGAGAAGCGGTTCTTTGGCTGGAGCACTGAATATTTGTCAAGAGGCTTGACGAAACTTTCATTTGCATAATGACTTTGTAGTTCTGCATTAATAAAATTTGCATATGAAGTCGTGTTAATTACTCCTGATCAGGCTTTTTTGCATTCATGCATGGTAATTTTCTGTGACTTGTGAGAATTGTTGTCCCAGCATCAGGGCCCTG
>JAODLD010000030.1:13462306-13478917 GCA_026781065.1 Mormyrops boulengeri | reverse complement strand
CCCCCCCCCCCCCCCCCCCCCCCCCCCCCCCCCCCCCCCCCCCCCCCCCCCCCCCCCCCCCCCGCGCCCGCCCCCCCGCCCCCCGAACCCTGTGTCTGTGGATCTTTACCTCACGCCTGTAACATCTCCTGTAACAAGTGCAACACGATTAGATCCAGGAAAGGACTAAACGCATCAACAAACAGCCGCTTCAAATCCGCCCCTTTATTTCAAAGTCGACTTTACTGCCAGGTGCTTGCAGTTTAGATGGTATGATTTCAAGCAAGAGTGTTCATGTGGAAAATGACACGATTAGAGGCAGCCATTTTTTTCAGTTTTCATTATTGCAGCCCCCTTTAGTGTTGAAGTACAGTCTTCAGAGCAAGTGAACAGTGTTTGTATCACATGTAAGCTGGAAGCTTAAGAAGAAATCGATTTAGTGCAGGGAATTCGTACAAGCAGACTGTTCCAAAGCACTTCACAGGAATTTACACACATTTTTCTAGAGGGAATAAAAAAAAAACCAAACTGCTACTAACAGGAGAAGTAAAAATGCTGCCCTAACCACTTTAATGACTTTAATAAATGTACGAGCGACAGCTGTAAATAATCTGCAAAATTAAACATTTTAATTGTGGTGGACAGCAGCTGGGCTAAGCGATCATGTCAATGTGGTGAGCAGACCGGGCTGTTGGAAGTGTGGGGCCCACAGTGGGGGGTTGGGTTGGGTTGGGTTGGGGTGGGGGGACACAAGGGGGGCTCCTGATATGTCATTTAGTCTCGCTTTAACAGTCATCTACACTTTGAGAATAATTTCAGCACTTACTGAAGCCAGACGAGCAGCTCCTGTTTTTGTGTCTCGGAGGCCGCTTGTCTGCGTTCGTCAGACACTCTGCAGGGTGACATGCAGAATGAGAGTGAGATTAGGATCAAGCACAGCATTGCAGCTAAGTAGCAGGGCTTCAGGTCTGCCAGCCAGGAAGTGCCGGAGAGAGACGTTTAAACTGTGGTCACTGTGGTATTTTCATCTGGGATCAGACTAAACTAAGAGTGCCAGCATTTGACTGCATTAACCCTGTGTGGTGTCAGACAGCGGAGCAACACGCAAAGCACTTTGCCGCTTTTGATGGTCCTCTTGTTTTTTCTTATGACTTGATATTTGGGGCTGTGCATGTTAGACAGTTACACAGTGAAGTAGGCTGTGCACACTCTGCAGTGACATGGGGCTGTGTTATGCAATGAGACAGTGTTGTATGTGCTCTACAGTGACATGAGGCTGTGGTATACAGTGAGACAGCGCTGTGCATGATCTACAGTGACACGGGGCTGTGTTATACAGTGTGGTTGTACTGGGTGCACTCTACAGTCACATGAGGCTGTGGTATGCATTGAGGCAGTGCTGTGCGTGCTCTGCAGTGACATGAGGCTGTGTTATGCAGTGAAGCAGGCTGTGCATGCTTTAAAGTGACATGGGGCTGTGTGTGCCCTGTGATGACGCAGACACAGGCCTGTGTGAGTTCTGTCGTGATATGGGGCTGAATGTCATGCAGTACTGTGTGTGCACTGTCTGTGCTCTACAGTGACACGGGCTGTGTGTGCATTATGCAGTGAGGCAGGGCTGTGTGCAGGTACTTTACGGCTGATGTATAGAGAATCATGCTTCTCACTATGCTGTCATACACTCTACTTGAGCACCAGTGGACAGCAACCCGAATCATGTCCGTGTCGCTGGAACGTGGCTAAGACGCTGCGGCTAATTCCGCTAGCAGAGCGCCCAGAGTGTAATGCACATAATCACATTAGACCCTTGACCTCGGCCGAGACGTGCCTCTGCTGCCGTATCACAGCTCAGCGGCTACACTGATCTCCGACCGGCTTTGGCTTTCCGTGTCACTGAGGTTGCTGTGTGGACCGGCAGCGGGGGGAGTGTGACGCTTTCAATCACAGCCGTCCGACATCCCAGTCCTGCAACTCCCATCCCTTCCTGGGAGAGCGGCGCAGCTCTGGGACCGCTGTGATCTGACATCCCACACGAAAAACGAGGTGGATGAGGCGGCGTGCCCGAGTGTGCATGAGGGAGGCCCGTCCCGCTCGCCCCGCTCGCCACCGCGGAGTTCAGAGCGGAGCTGTTATTCAGGAAGAGAGCCAGCAGGCGGGATGCGATTATCAGGTAGTACAAGGCCTGAGCTCCGGCTCGGCCGCTGGAGGAATTAGTCCATCTCGCTGCTCCCTCTCACACGCCGCCAGCTAATGAGGCCTCTCAGTGCGGAGCCCTGCCGCCAGAAGGGTGAGCCGTTTAGTGCGAGAAATCACCACTTAACAAAAGCTCATTCTTCACTCCGCTGCCTGGGAGGATTAGGGGTGGTGCTCAAATAATGCAAACATTTTTTGCACGGGTGGGGGGGGGGGGGGGGAGGGGATTTAAACTGCACTTACAGGGAGGGTGGCTGCTTCTGACAGAGGTGAGAGCGAGCGTGGAGAGCGCCTGAGAGGATGTCCCTGTGCTGAGCCCGCTTGTGCACATCGGATCCTTTCAGTCACAGCGCAGAAGTATCCAGCAATGCTAATGTTTGCCCCCCCACCCGTGTAAGTCCTGCTGCGGATATGGCAGGCATGCGGTCGTCGCTTTCTCACCTTAATTGCTCTCGTCTGCGGAGCCAAGGAGACACGTTCCATCCAGGATCGGGCCATCCGGGACAGGATGAGGATACAAGTCCGCAGGTGACCCCCCCAGGGTTGGAGTCAGGCTCTGACTGGTAATTTTCCTCCACCCTGGTAACATGTTAGTGTTTTTCAAACATTTTCATTGGGTCCATATCAGAGCCGCCTACCATGATGTTTTGGATGCCTTCCTTTCAGTGAGGAAGAGCAGTTTGCTAGGTACTAGAGACCTGGAAGAGTGAGACAGAGAGTGAGCGCACTGCATGCACACAGTAACAAACGCTCCTCCGTTGGCACAGCTGCTCCCCACAGTCGGAGCCAGCTCCTGTACATGTATGCAGACATCTGAAAGAGATTTTACGGGGCCTCCTTCACCCCCAGCAACACGCCCAGTGCCCAGATTTTTATAGGCACATTTGAAGTGAACGGGACGCCAGGCCCAGCTGGGCTCGTCATGCTCTGTGTTACCCAGAAACACAACTGTGTTTCATGGGCCCCAGACAGACTCCTGGGGAGCGTACTTTAAAGCGGCTCTTAAACGTCACCTGCGACACGGGTGAAGCACTCAGGCAAGAAGAACATCCTTTACGGGCTGCTGCAGAGCCCCACCTCCCCCCCCCACCCCCACCTGTCACAGCGCACGCTGCGGTGCGGTCAGCGTCGCAGGCACGAGCTAATAGCAGAAGCTCAGCAGCCCCTTCCTCCCTGCAAACTGACCCTAGTGCTTTTGAACCCATTGGCATGTGTGCAGACTGCATTTGGAGCCATCGATTTGTTTGGCGTAGCGGAGGAGCGTGATTGGGGGAGAGATGATGTTGGAAAAGCGTGATTGGAGGAGGGCCAGCGTCGCCTGCAGGCCACATGTGGCTTTGAAGGCCAGTTCCATGTGGAGGGGAAGACCAGGGCTTCCTGCAAATGGAACCAGATTGGAATAGTTATCGGGGGCTGCTTTTGGTTAGTGTGGAGCCAGGCGAGCTGCTCAGAGCCACAGCCCTCTCCGCAGGGCACGTCGGCTCTCGCCGGCATTGCAAGGCCTTCTTTTTCCATTTAGCTTGGTTTTTTTCTCTGTGGCTGGGAATGAAAGTGGAGGCAAGAGGCATTCCCCGCGGAAGCCTTCGGTGGATGTTTCTGGCAGAGTTTTAGGAGACAGATCCTGGGTCATCGGCCTGTTTTTCAGGCCTTGGCTTTTTGCAGAGATAGGTGCGTGCAGTGTGAGATGTCTCTTCAGAGAGACTGTAAAAAGTCAAATTAAATGGCCCTTTTTTGTTACTAAGTTATTAATATTCCTGTTCAGGTTAAATGTCACATTTCAGCTCATAAAAGAGGAATATGAGTAAAAAATGTGAATGAAGTTGAAGGGGAAGAAGCAGGCAGTTGGTTGGCCGCCAGTCAGCACAGCAGCAGGCAGGAGGACCCGATACAGTTATGCAGGCTGCATTTCTGTGCGTTTTCTATGCAGTTAGCCAATTAAAAATAATGAAGTTGTACTTTTTTGTAGCGTCTGGATGGGGTGAGCTTGCTGGCTTGCTGTGGTCCGACAGCAGGGGGCTGACAAGCGCAGGCGGTGCCAGATGAAGGCTGTTCCGACACTCGTGAGCTGCCGAAACACGGCTGCAGAGCACTCATGTCACTGCAGTGCGCTAACGCTGCTGCTGTTTTGGCCCCAAAGCCACGTGCCGGACCAGCAGCCGCACGGCTGGTTACGTTTACAGGCGCTTGTAAAACAGGGGTCCATACTTGTCCACGTCTGATGAGGAAGGATACTGCCGGTCGACTGGGGTGGGCCAGACACCACAGCCAGGTGCAGACACTGACCTCAGATCAGCCTCCCTGACGACACATGCTGTGCAAGCACTGCGTTGGCACAGTGTGATGTGCAGACACTAGACTCGAGCACCAGATTGACAATGTGTGTGGTGTTTAAAGCTGGACTCGCACCATGTCCCGTGTAAACACTGAATTGAGACTCTGTGTGAAAAGCGGATCAACAGCATGTGCTCTGCAAGCACCAGTTCAGTGCTGAGCACTGCGTAAAAACACTGGACGGACTTCGCTGACGGACTTCGCAGGTTGCTGAATATTTACATCCACCTGCTTGCTGACAGTTTGATCCAAAACCATTTAAAGTATTTCCCCATTCATCCAACAGGATGGTGTGATATCTGGCACTCTGCAGGAAACTACCTGCATTTTTTTTTATATAATCCTGGAAGTGCTAATCCAGATATTTCCGAAAGAGGTAGGTTTTTGGTCGTCGTTTGCAGGTACCCAGTGCCTCAGCAGTTCAGATGCCTAGAGAAGAGTCTCGATGTTTGTCTTCCTTGCGGCTTGAGGGATGGTGGGACCAGTCGAGCGGTGCTGGAGGATCAGAGAGAACATGGTGCAGTTCAAAGACAAACTGTATGTGGCATTACTGCAGACGAACGCAAGTAGCTCTTTTCGTATCACCAGCAGGTTACTCCAGGACGGGGTGGGGGTACATGCACTTTGGTTTTCACCCCGCAGACTGAGAGCATGTCTCAGGACCTGAAGCAGATGTACCTGGTGAAAAGCAGGCTGTAATTCGACAGCCAGCAGGTGGCCGGAAATTTCACTGGCACCGGTTATTTAATCCAAATCTATGCTTAGACTCACACATGACAGCTAGCATAGGTGCTGTTTTCAGAGCTGTTAAACTGAACACCTTATCCTAATCTACACAAGAATACAGAGCTATAATACAACATACACACATCATGTTCCTCCTAAAAAAAGACGGCCATGCTGTCACACTGTCCACGTCCACATGCTGCACTGCTCTAATGACAGGATTATACAATATTTACCTCCTTCTTCACCTGTGATTTGGTGCGATGGGATTGGTCCCACAGCCGACGAGAGCCTTCCCCATCTCCTTGGGATTCTCTGGGCTGTGGGGTGACGCCTAAACATCAAACATTTCAAAGGGTTTATTACACAGAGTCCTTATTGCCAAAGGGCTTAGTGGTTTTTACAGTGCGTCTGCTAGGCTTGGCTCTCTAGGCTCAGGCGAGCCCTACGCTAATCCGCTGCTCTCTGTAACACACGGCGGGCTCGTGTGGGTTGCAGCCGGCCGTCAGCTGGCCCCGTCCTGCCTTTATACCTGCAGAGGAACACATCTGGTCACATCTGGTTGCTTGCTGAGCTGTTCACTATGTAAAGCATCGAGCTGCGTTCCTACATATTCATTTTGAAAGTGTGCTCAGGTTACATAACCCGGCCTCAGTGCCCGATCCACATCCTGGTCTGCCACGCTGAGCTCATTCACATGATATTATGGCTGCCTCGGTTTGCCGCCATGACATTACATTGCAGAGATATTACCAATTTAAGGTGAGGCTTGTGAGAGTAGCAGATCGGACTCATTGGTAACTAAGTTCAGATGGCCAGCCAGACCACCACGATGATGTCCTGTAGGGCCCCTGCACCTGACCTGGGACCAGGCTGCACAGTGACTCCCTGGTTTTCATTCCCAGGATGCAGAAAGCTGAGTAGGAGTAAAAGCAGAATGACTTTGGTTTGTGATGGTAATTGTTAAAGCTTATGAATAACAGGAGGACCTAAGTGTGAGAAACAGGCAGATGAGAAGACAAGCTTCTGGGTTTACAATCCAGGAATTACAAAGAATGCCGGGGACCCGGAGGCAGGCCGGGGCGAGGAATGTCCGACCCGAAGGCAGAAGTTGGCAGGCCGGCGACTCTTAGCTCTAACCCCAGTGACGTCCCTTGCCCTGAAATCTAGGACCCAATGCAAGGGCATAACTTTGGGTTGAGCATTGGGGGCCGGGGGGATGGAGTTTGAGATCTCCACCCATTTAAGGATGTCTGGGGGGAGAGGGGGTGGATTGGTTGGTTTTGATTATTGGGGGGTCACGACCCCCCCATACCCCCATTAATTTACACCCATGACCCACTGTGCTCTAAATGACCGTTTAACATGTGTCATGGCATAAGAAGACCAAGCTAATACCCTCCCTATGTTGAAATTTGTCCATCGGGTTTTACAGTCTTCACCCCCCATTTCAATTCCATGTGAGAGATGGATGACTGGGGGCTGAGGGCCTGGGAATCGTGACGTTCACAGAGCCGGGGGGAGGCCAACAGGGTGCAGGCGCTGTTAGGATGCGAGGAGCCGGCGGCCTGACACTCTAACAGCCTCCTGTATAGCAGAACATGGGGAGATGAGCCGCGTAGCACGGCCTGCTGTAATAGCCCTGATTTCATTTAGCTGTTTAACCTGTAATTCCAGCAATATTTATTGAAGAGCGAGGGGAGAAAACTGGGCCATTAGACACTGAGGATGAATACATTGAGATGAAAATGAGCACTCCTAACTGCTAGTTGACCTTTGCATTTTGCAGCATTTTTTATTAGTATGGGCCGCAGTAATTACTGCAAATTGAATCATAGTGAAAACTGAAATCATTCCATAATGAGCATTTTTATTCGTTATTGCACTTTGAGGCCGTGCTCCGAGGCATGTGTGGGTGCTGGTCCGCCAGCTCCCCCTGTCCCAGTGGATCGTGGGTAAACCGGAGGGACATGGAGCATGCCACGGCTGGCCATCGGACACAGAGCGGGACAGCGTCTGTGCTCTGGCGGCAGCGGGGGAGGTGTTGGCGTATTTGTGCCCATTGTCTTTTAAAGACATATGGCATGCAGTGTATGATGGGGCAAGATGCAAATCGGGGAGGGGGGTCTGAGTTGAAAGGAGCTAGTGAGTGGGGGGCAGGTTTGAACCGCAAGTAGCTCTGTTGTGAGGATTAAGGGACCGACACCACGATGCCCCAGGCTGGAGCCAGCTGACCTCATTCACGCAGCAGGAACAGATATACATATATAACACATGTATTACACAGACACAGATACCCAGCCAGTGATGCCACAGCTCATTGTTAAATGGCACATCCTGAAGCCACTTATTGTGCCGCGATATCTTAAACTTTCACGGTTAGGCCGAGTCCCACCTAACCCTGACCCACCGTGGCACCTACCTCTCCGCTCGTTAATCCAGCAAGCAGACGGGGCCAGAGACACAGACATCGCTTGCAGCGCACTGGCCCCCCAAGCGATTAAAGCAACGCAAGTGTCCTGAGAGTGCCCGGAGTCAGGCCTGGAAGAAAACCAAGGACACATTTAGAAGGAAACTTCCACCCTCTGGTGGCCTTTTACAGTGCTAATGTTTGGACTGTAGTGAGATCACATATGTCCATACTTGTAAAAACGCACCAGGCCTTAGGATCCTTGACAGCTAATGCTGTTTTAAATAACAGTCAGGCTCGAATCAGACTTCATTTTCCTTATTGAAAGGCTGAGCCAAACGGACGCAGCAAGGCAGTGCCGGAAGGGGACGGCGTGCGCGAGGCGGCTGGCCGCACTGAGCTGCTGTGGGCCGCACGCTCGTCTGTACGCTGTCCAAGCCTCTGCCGCTGCCAAGCAGCGTGTGAAACGCAGCCAAAGCAAACAGCGGCAGCCGGCCAGAGCGACGCTGCCGCCCCACTAATGGAGGGGCTCCCAGACCCGACGCGGCATAATGGCTTAATGAGAGCCAGGACGGAGTCCCCACAGTAAAGGCTGCAACGTCAGGGTCTGTGAGGGAATCGGCCCCTACAAATCAGTCCCATATAACAGTTCTGCTCCCCATCCTGAACATCTCTGCTTTTAAGGCAGAAACCAAACAAACTCTTATAATGACAATGAGTGTCAGAGTGCCAAACGGATGAAGACTGGCTTTCTCTCTCCGTCTGGCAAACAAAATGACGTGGGCTAATGATTCTGAAATGGTGCTTTAATCCTATAAATGCACCAACAGCGACTTGGTCCCAACAGGAGCACAAATCAGCTCTGGTTTTTTTGGCTAAATCATTAGCGAGCAAACATACAAAAGCCCAGCGCAGGCTTTGTCTTCAACAACAGGCTTATGAATGGCGTCTTTGGCCGAGTCGTCACATTGGCTATCTGACAGCAATGTGGGGCAGTAGTGTCAGTAGGAGGTGGATGGGAGGGGTACACTGGGATTCTGCCCCAGCGTTTGGGAGGGGGCTCACTGGGATTCTGCCCAGCGTTTGGGAGGGGGCACACTGGGATTCTGCCCCAGCGTTTGGGAGGGGGCACACTGGGTTTCTGCCCCAGCGTGTGGGAGAGGGCACACTGGGATTCTGCCCCAGTGTTCTGGAGGGGGCATATTGGGTTTCTGCCCCAGCGTTCGGGAGGGGGCACACTTGGTTTCTGCCCCAGCATGTGTGTGTGGGGTAGAGGGGGGAGGACAGATCACAAAGTTCACGGTTTGGTACAAACTTCGGTTTTAAGTCTATAATTCGGTGCAATTTCAGTAAAGCAGGGAAAACCAAATTTGTTTCTTGAATTGTTTATTAAAACTGCAAACACAATTAGAAATAGTTATAAACCAAACAAAAGGCATTATGTCTGAATAACAGAACCTAGGAGTTGCCTATTTGCACATTGTGAAAATATGTGACATACATAAAAATTCAAAAATAAGACTGCATGATAACAATCATAATGAGCTATGTCCCATCTAAATCCTGTGCTTGCTACTACAGAGCATGATTGTATGTCCATAGCAACAAATATCCCTATAACCGGGGTTCTCAAACTTTTCTATCAAAGGTCTACATCACATTTATGTTTAAAATCAGCGGACAATTTTCAATAACAAAACAGCATTTCATGAAATTTAATGAATTAACAATAACAATCGATACAGACGTCAATATATACCAATACTGGGAACTTTGTAACGCTTGCTGATTGTTTCGGGGGGTTGGGGTTGGGGGGGGGTATGACGAGTTATATGTATGTGAAGTTTGGTGGTTCTACATTGTATTTCTGTACTTCAAACCATGTTAAGCCTTTTTATGTTAACTATTTTGATTCATAAGATGTATTATTGGCTGGGTCCGGATTAACTTGTGGTTTGAACCCGTGCCCTTTAGCATTAGTTATTTTGTAGCCTGGTCTTAATTTTCTGGCAAAGGTGCCGGAATTGCCATATCCGAGTTCGGTATAACAGTCAACAGACATTCTTGGTTTTATCAGCTTCTCCAGTGTTGGTGTGATGTATTGGCCAAACACAGTGTTCCAAACTGCTGATTACAACTGACTGTAATCAGCATTAGCTGTAACCAGCTCACAGCCACAATTAGCATAATGTTTTCCATGTTGAACATCTACTTGTGAATTTAGGTTTCGCCTTTGTCAATAAATGTATTCATTAGTTTCATCGGCGTGCCAAACCGAAAATGATATAACCGTATGGGTCATGATGAATACGTGCCCTGTTGCAGCTCTAGTGGGGGTGTTGGGTCTTCTGTGCTAACACACGTCTGGCCCCCTTTGACGTGTGCAGTTGGCTTTCAAGCACTCGGTTCACCGCCAGCCATACATCCTGCCTTTCTGGAAACTTAAGATGCTTATTAATAGGTCTCTCAAACACAAATTGCTATGTGTCCTGCAAGCTTTGAGGGATGCTGCCCCACACAGTGCAGTATTTTGGGATGAACACTTGTCAGTATCATTAGGAAGTGGTAAATAACACAGCAGGTCTGATCGGGCCCACTGCTCCAATCAGATCCACTCTGGTCCACTGCACTAGTGAGGCCTAGTTTGGTCCACAGCATTAGTAATGTCCAGTTTGGTCCACTGGAGCAGTGGGGTCTGGTCTGGTCCAGAGCGGTCCAGTGGAGCAGTGTGGTCTGGTCTGGTGCTGAAGAGAACTGAGGTCTTCTCTGGTCCAGTTCAGGGGAGCAGTGAGGTCTGGTCTGGTCTGATTCAATGGAGCTGCGAGGTCTTTTATGATCCACTGGAGAAGTGAGGTCTAGTCTGGTTCAGCAGAGCAGTAATGTCTGTTATGCTGCACTGGAGCATTGAGGTCTGGTCCAGTACACTGGAGGAGGTGGACTCTGTTCTGGTCCAGTTGACAGGAGCAGTAAAGGACGCTGGAAGCTTTAGGTTTTGTTCCCTCTCCCGGCCCGTTTTCATATGGAAATGCAGAATAATGGGGTGATTAAATAGAGCTGTATATTAAAGCACAGCTGACATTAGAATTAGCATAATGTGCTCTAGCCTCAGGCTGCATACTTTATTTGCCATCTGCGTTGGACTCCTGTCCCCATGGGAGGCCCTGTGCTGAGCGCAGGCGCATGGCCGACTCCCTCCGTCTATGGAAGGGAGTGCATCACTCTTAATTGTGGGGCACAAACAAACACTGCCCCCCCCGGCCCGACTTCTGACAGCCTGTGGGAAATTGAGCCAGTTCAACAGGCGCAAGTCTGACGGCCGCAAGAGGCAGGGGACCCGTGAGATTCTGTGTGGCTGCTTGTGCCCGAGAATGAGCAGCAGCGTGTGTTTGTTTGGGGGGGGCAGTTCTAGCAGTAATCAGGCTGACATGAGGAGCCGCTTTTCCAAAAGACTGTACCGCTGACCTGAAAGGGACCAAAAGAGGGTTAATCAAGGCTCCCCAGCACGGGCTAACGGGCCAGACACACAAAACGGCCGTTGGGACCCCCTGCACCCCCGAGAGCCCAGCGTGGAGACACACTCAACACTCAAACAATTAGCACAGCACATGTTAGCGTTAGGTCAGAGCTGAGAGCTTCCATTTAATACAAGGGGAAATGATTTGCAGGCGTACACACTGCAGCACACGGTTCTGTAACCCTTTCAAGCGGGGAGGCCCAGGCTGCTTGTCTGTGGGGCCCTAACAAGCCCCCTTCGCATTGCCGAATGATTTCACACTACGCCTTCCCCACCCTGCAGTTAGCCGCCGTCGCTCGGCGACAACGCGGTAAACGGTGAATCACACTCTGTGCTCCTGTTTCTTTCCTCCATCTGTCCGCTGCATTCTGTAAGTGAGCATGTCCCCGTAATTATCCTAAACGAGTCAAACGTAATAATATATCAGAAGGAAGAGGAAATGTCAGCGCGCGCTTCTCCTTTGCTCCGGCCGCTGGCGTCATGGCGGTGCGTAGAAAGCTAACGCAGGGTAGCGGAGAGCAGCCCTGCAGCCATATCTCAGAGAAACACAGTAAAACAGAGCAGAGACACTCCCGCAGGGGAGCATCGCAACAGAACAAAATAAAGTAGCACACACAGCACGCGAAACAGCACACATCATAGAAATACCGCGTATCGTAACACGATGCGACATCCTTGTACATAATCACACAAACAATAGCTGCACTAGGTATGCAAATATATATAATAATTTTATGCAGACACACAGATACATACACAGGGTGGGCCCTGTAGGTATACGGCTTTTATTTTACAGTACCGATACATTCCTGGAGCCTGTCCCTGACACTGTGATAAACTTTAGCACACAAATACACACAGTTAGCATCAATGTCCATAAATGCTTGCGCGATTGAACTCCTTCAAATCATCCACTGTGTGGGGCTTCCTCTAAAAAACCTAAGAGACTAAACATGACTCAGTAAATACTGTAAACTAAGAACTGTATACCTAATTTTAAAATTAACTTTGTAAAATGAATGTACTTGTAAAAGGGCACCTTTACTTCATAAAATTATATATGTATAAAATAATATATATATAAAATGAAATTGTACTGTATCTGAATCAGTATATTGTGCCCCAAACTCTCAGATTACAGATTAAAGTGCCAGTTTTATTGTATCATATAAGGTCATGTTATGTGTTCTTCTTACCATTTGGCGTGCAGCTCCAAACCCTTCCTGTGAAATCCCCACCGCACTGTCACTGTCCTGCAGTGCCTTTCACACCTACAGGCTGCTTTAAATACCTGAACTTGAAGAGATTCCTTAGCAGCTTCGCCTCACCACTGCATTTTTTCCACTCTTCATTATCAACCATTTATCTCCTATGTTAAGCACCGTTCACTGCAGGACCGGGCGATATGGACCAAAAACCATATCTCGGGTATTTTTAGTTAAAAAGCGACATGATATATATCTCGGTATTTTCTATGAAGTGGGCTAAATATTCAGTTGTAAGTCAAAGCCACATATGAGATGTCACACACATTTTTATTTAAACTATGGTCGAAATCAGATGCAAATGCAGGATTTGCAAATATAATTTTAGCATAGAGACTTTGCAAAAATAAATTGCCTATATCTGTTTTGCATAGGTCAAATATAGCAGCTACAACATAAAAGCATTTCACTTCAGCATGTCCAACAACAGACCCTTTTTCTCAGTTTATGACATTGCTCTTAATCAGAAGGTGCATGTTTATGAAGAAAAACAAAAAGCCATTTAAACCTAAAACCTTTTTTGCAAATGGCTCTAAAGCAGAAGCTGAAGGACCATTGAAAGAGCAGTTAATAAATGGAAAGATCCTCGTTTTAAGGTATTAGCCTTCAATAGAATAAAACAAATATTGAGAATCGTGATTATTTTTAACCTTAGAGCTGTCTGGCAATTTCTAAAACAAAATGAAACAAGTTACAGTGCCCATCGGTTTTCCTGCGAGAAGCTAACCAAATGTTTTGATTTTAGCTGTGAATTCTGTGATTCTGTGCAATGTCATGATTGAAGCTGTCACAGTGCTTACAACCAGGAAGGAATACTATCCATTTCTATTAAACACAGTGCTCAGACTATGTCCCCATATGAATATCAGAATAACACATGCATTAACACAAAGAAATAGTGCATCACAACCTTAAAAGGAACGCTGACACATTAAGTGTGACAGGTCTAATTTTAACACACAATAACATACGTTTATATCAATATAAATGGCACAGTCTCATCTTGAAAATGTATTGATATGCCAATATACTGCCCAGCTCCAGTTTGTTGTATTATTAGTTGTTTATGAGAGGCGAAAGTCCTTTATTTGTAACTGATAACAATGTACTTAATCTGGAACGGAGCTGTACTTCTTCAGTACAGAAGCACATTTTAAAGTTTATAGTTTGACGGAGTGCTTTGGATTCCACAGAGATTCTGTGGGGGATTCTACAGTAACTACCCAATGATTCCATGTTAGTGCTACAGTAAGTCCCAAGTGATCCTTTTGGGATTGTGCTGTGAATCTGCAGTGATTTCTCAGTAATTCTGCAGTGATTTCTCAGTGATTCTGCAGTAATTCCATGACAAAGCATAATTTATCATTTAAATTGTCTTGATTGTTTCGCAAAACACCCTGAAGTAAATTCCTTGTACGTAAAAGTACTTGGTGATAAATAAATGATTCCAGTTCCAGTTCCGTTTCTGATAATTATTCCAGCGTTTCCACACTTGTATCCCCCCAATCTCCTGTCCAGCATTCACACAACATTAAAATGGTAACACTGTATCACCTTCCAAAG
The DNA here is from genome assembly GCA_026781065.1 of Mormyrops boulengeri. Taxonomy (NCBI): domain Eukaryota; kingdom Metazoa; phylum Chordata; class Actinopteri; order Osteoglossiformes; family Mormyridae; genus Mormyrops; species Mormyrops boulengeri. Next base: position 13,464,936 of record JAODLD010000030.1, on the reverse strand, counting down.
CAACTAAATTTTCAAATTGTTGTCATGCTACTGGTGGAAGGATTCTTTGATGTCACATGCTTCTCTGAAAGCTCACTTTCCCATGGGTCTGTGTGTGCCTGCAGGTAGGGACGAGCCATCCAGCTACACCTGCACCACCTGTAAACAGGCCTTCCTCAGCGCCTGGTTCCTGCTGCAGCACGCCCAGAACACGCACGGCCTACGCATCTACCTGGAAGGCGGCCCCACCGGCAACGCCCTCACGCCCCGCATTACCCTGCCCCCGGCTGTGGGAGCCGAGTCGCTGCCGCAGCCCCCCCTCACTGGCTTCCTGGGGGAGGGGAGCCCCTTCCATCTGTTGCGCATGGCTGCACCACTCCTGCGTGAGCCGCCAGGCTTTGTGGAGAACCGCCTGCCTGGCACACCCCCCTTTGTGAGCCCCCCTCCTCGGCACCACCTGGACCCGCACCGCCTGGAGCGCCTCAGTGCCGAGGAGATGGGCCTGATCTCCCAGCACCCCAGTGCCTTCGAGAGGGTGATGCGTCTGACACCCATGGCAATGGAGTCCCAGTCCATGGACTTCTCTCGCCGGCTCAGAGAACTGGCGGGAAACAACAGCTCAAGTCCGCCGCTGTCACCGAGTCGCACAAACCCTATGCATCGCCTACTCAACCCCAACCCCTTCCAAGCAAGCCCTAAGTCGCCATTTTTGAGCACCCCTCCTCTGCCGCCCATGCCCCCTGGGAGCAGCACCCCGCCGCAGGCGCAGGGTAAGAGCAAGTCCTGCGAGTTCTGTGGCAAGACCTTCAAGTTCCAGAGTAATCTGGTGGTGCACCGACGCAGCCACACGGGGGAGAAGCCCTACAAGTGCCAGCTCTGCGACCACGCCTGCTCCCAGGCCAGCAAGCTGAAACGGCACATGAAAACGCACATGCACAAGGCTGGCTCGGTGACCGGCCGCTCCGACGACGGCCTGTCTGCCACCAGCTCCCCGGAGCCGGGGACCAGCGATGTCACGGGCGAGGCTGTAAAAAACAGGGAAGGCGACTTCAGAGGGGAGGGCATTGGCCCGGACAATGAGGAGGAAGAGGAGGAGGAAGAGGAGGAGGAGGAGCTGGAAAATGAGAGCAGGCCGGAGTCAAGCTTCAGCTTGGACTCTGACTTCTGCCGCCCGCGGGAGAATGGTGCCAAGCCGCCGGCTCTCTCCCTCGATAAGATGGTGGAAAACGCATCCCTCAACACTCTGCAACAATACGGGAACCTGATCGTTGACAACCGGAAAAGGCTGCCCTTTTCCACCAGGGGCCATGAGGGCCCACAGGAGAACAGGGACAGACACTCTGAGAGGGGGGGGCTCGAGCCAGTGGAAAGGACCACCGTGAATGGTAGGAACTGTGGCTCGGGGGACTCGTTCCCTAGCCTTTTTCCACGCAAGCCCACACCCATCACCAGTCCCAGCCTGTCCAACTCATCCGCTAAGAGGATCAAGATCGAGAAGGACCTGGACATGGCTACGGCACCACTCATTCCCTCGGAAAACGTCTATTCACAGTGGCTGGTGGGCTACGCCGCCTCGCGCCATTTCATCAAAGACCCCTTCCTGGGATTTAGTGATTCCAGGCAGTCGCCCTTTGCCACCTCTTCAGAGCACTCCTCGGAGAACGGCAGCCTGGCCTTCTCCACACCTCCGGGGGACCTGCTGGATGGCACGGCGAGCGGGGGAAGCACACCGCACCTCGGCGGGCCCGGACCGGGCCGGCCCAGCTCCAAGGACAGCCGTCGCAGCGACACGTGCGAGTACTGCGGCAAGGTGTTTAAGAACTGCAGCAACCTAACGGTGCACCGGCGCAGCCACACGGGCGAGCGGCCCTACAAATGCGAGCTATGCAGCTACGCCTGCGCGCAGAGCAGCAAGCTGACGCGGCACATGAAGACGCACGGCCAGCTGGGTAAGGAGGTGTACCGCTGCGACATCTGCCACATGCCCTTCAGTGTGTACAGCACCCTGGAGAAGCACATGAAGAAGTGGCACGGGGATCACCTGATGACGAACGAGGTGAAAATCGAGCAGGCAGAGAGGACCTAACGCACAAGCCAAGGGCACGGCTGCACGCCGCCTCACAGATACTCATACTATAGTTTAACGTGACGCCTAAGAAGCTGCCAACTGAGAAAAAAAAGAAAACAGGAAATGAGAATTAATGCTGGTCTAATCTGCCTTGTCTGGCTTTTGTTTCAGCACTCTATCAGAGTATGAATTAGCAGTAATGAATAAGAAATTCGTCATGCCTTCTAACTGTGCAATAAGTTCTCTATTTATTGGGTTTGTTATTTTGGCCTCTGCAGATATATATATTTTTTTTTAATTTCATTTGTGTTTTGTTTTTAACTGTAATTGCTGGGAGTTTTGCTGTTTAAACCCAGACGATGTCCTGAGATTTTAGCAAAAACAACACAGTTGTTTTTAGCCAACCTTTTAGCCGCTGCTTATCGAAAACCTGCATATTTTAAACTACACGTGTCACTTCTCGAGGAAAAGCCGGATCTGACGACAAGATGTAGCTGTGAGAATGCCGCCGTGTTCAAGTGAGCACACAATGACTGTAAACCTATCAGGTCTAACTGGTGACGTACCACTGAACATCATCTTT
>JAODLD010000030.1:13412127-13428624 GCA_026781065.1 Mormyrops boulengeri | reverse complement strand
TGGTCTCCCGTAGTCCCCAAACCTCTCAGTCAGCGCGGTCTGCATGGTCTCCCGTAGTCCCCAAACCTCTCAGTCAGTGCGGTCTGCATGGTCTCCCGTAGTCCCCAAACCTCTCAGTCCTGCAGTCGAAGTCTTCTTGAGAACACGGTGGATTCACACGCCCCTCGCAGATGGTCTGATGTCACTGGAGGGGCCGCATCGCTCAGCCGTGCCACTAATTAATGAAATCAGAGTCTCAGTTATTAGCATAAAAGAAATATGATATATATTTTTACAAAAATGTGATCAAAGGGTTTACGGGGTCATGGAGACCCAATCACACATAACCCTGTAGGCCTCTCGCAAGGTTCTGCAGGCTACACTTTAACAGTAATGATATTTGTGGTGTAATCATGCATATATATATATTTCATTCCTACAGCTAGGATGGAGTTGTACCCACTAATGTATTCCAAGTCAGACCAAGTGCAGCTTGCACAGAAAAAAAAAACGCTTTGGTTGAGTAACCGTAATAATTAGAAAATTATTTTGATAGCCTGAAACAATCTAATATATTACAAAATTTTATTAAAATAATATCAGATCAAATTAACTGCTATTCCATAATGAATTAGGTAACAAGGTAGGCAGATATTAATCACCCTGCCCTCCCCCAGGCCAGAGACACTGGGGGTGGGGTTATTAAGTTAGCTCTATGGCTCGTTAGGAGTCAGAATCTGCTGGGGGGAAAAAGCACTGCATACAATTCACTGTCTTGAACACATGCTTTTTCCCTGCCATTTCTCTATGTGCCTTTCAGGTATATTCCATTGTAAATATTTTGACATTTAAATCAATAACTAATACTCGGCCTTCCCTTGACCGGACACGCAAACCAGAGCCCTTCCCCTAAACTTTCTATTGCCATCACTTCTTTGAGAGGTGCACTGAAGCTAGACATACAGCTACCAGAACGTTCCTATATGAAAAATGACGAGTCAAGGCTGGCTGGCCAATTGCCTGTTGAGTAAAGCAGTTCTGTTGATGGAATAATGTCCTTGTTAGATATAACAAAGGAGGAGGTTTGAATGATTTCCCTGGACTGCCATAATAGGGGCCCGCTCACAAATCAGGCCAAGGGGTTTAGCTGGCACAAAAATGCTCTCGGTGAACCTCCTTAATAGAAAACACGAGCCTTATCTGCTGGTGCAAGACCTATGGTGCCATGTAGAACCTTCCATTTGTAGTTTACTTCAGAACGCCCACATGATACCTGGAGTAGAGCCACCAGATGCTGTCTGGCATGGAGCCTCTGGATGATTCCTGCTGTAGAATCTAGGGATTCTGTCACATCTAGAACTTCTGGATTCTGATTGCCGTAGAACCTGCAGATGCTGACTTGCATAGAACCTCCTGGTGGCACCCAGGATGGAGCTTTTAGATGCAGCCTGCTGCAGAACTTACAAATTCTCCAGATGATGCTTGGTTCTCCAGATGACGCCTCATATTCTGGGTGCTGCCCGGAGTAGAATCTCGCATTCACGGTCTAGTGTAAAAAGCTCATTATACTGTTGGGTTTGAACCTTGATGCTCATTCACACCTCCAGCTAGTGCAGAGTATTAGTGGGACGACCTTCAGTTTGGTGCTGGCACAGGCTGAGACATGGGGACAATGGAGGAAATATGGTCTCTTTTTGGCGGGGGACAGCTATACCCCTGACACCTAGGCTCCCCCCCACACCTTATGAGGGGAAAAGGCATTTCGTATTTTTAATTAGTAATTATTTTGGAGGTTTTATGGCTTTATTTTAGCTGTCACAGTGAGCGAGGAGAGAGGATTAGCGACCTCGGGGGGAAGGCAAGTGAGGGAGATGCAGGCAGAGGGAGGACAGCTCATGTTTGATCCAAGGGGGCTTTGCAGGCCAGGGGGTGACAGCTGCACTGTCTTCAGCCGGATTTGAATTTGAATTCTATCTAACGACGCAGCAATGCACGGACTTGGCAGGGCAGTCTGCTAATCTTCTTGACACAAATGCCTGGGCTTTTCTTATGTGCCCTCACAGAGATTTGAGTAATTAAAGTTAAATTGAAGGAATAAAAAATATCCTTCTTGTACTAAGGCTGTCTTGCTAATGCCAAGTGTGAATAGTCAGGGTTGTCCTTAGAAGTCTAATCCCAAATGCTTTTTCTCCTGCCACAGGCTGCCAGGCCCTGCCGATAAGGCCAGAGCACAAGGCTCTCATCTTACAGGCATCTGTAGGCGAGAAGAAAGGAAGATGACTCCAGGTGGAATTCATTAGCCCCCAAGGTACATCAGACCAGTAGGACAGATCTGCTCAGGTCAGAACACTTACCCTCCAGCTGGACCCTCCGAGCAGGAACATGAAGTTTCCCTCATGAGTACCCTCTTCATATCTAAATACATGTCAGCGAGGATTCCACACTGTAGCAGCTCATAAGGTACAACTGCTCCCTCCTTTGTCTGCATGCAACCCAGGCACCTGCTCCAGTATACTGAACGGAGCCAGGTCCTGGATGTAGCACATGGCAGAGAAGGAAAGAGGGGACCAATGGTTGCCTTCCACTGGGGTGTGACAGACTCAAGTTGACAGAGGAACTTCACTGCCCTGATCGCACCCCAATACCTGCAGAGTGACAAGGACTTCCGAAACAAACACACAGGACAGTGATCTCATGCACTGGAATATGTGTTTGTTTTTTTTAATCCTCCCTCTTCCTCAAATGCTATTAATGATTTGAGTAAATGGACAATCACACATGCATTGCAGAGGTCAGTGTGTCAAGGGGAGACATTGGTGAGCGGCCTTCTAGAAAGAATTTGCTGGTATTCGCGGGTGATCACTGAGAAGAGGACTGGCACAGGCAGCTGAGTATGTAGACTGGGTAGGCAGTGAGGCACTCCGCAGTATACTTCCACACTGTACCACTGTGCACTACATGCACCTCCTTTCCTGGGAAAGAATGCTACCATCAGTTTTGGATCATGTCTGCCTTCCCCCGACTGCTACAGGCCTTCACGCTGGACAGAGATCCTGTCTGAACAGCTCTATTAATCCCCAAGACCTTTGAGGTCTGGCTCACGATGCCACATAATGCATACCTGTCTGGAGTAATTAATTCTCCCACTGTCTGTCATTGCCTCAGGCCAAATTCTTTTTTGTGGTTTCACCTATCTTCGCGCCTCCTGCCACCCAGTGTTCGGAGACCGCTCTAACGGGCATGTGCAAACCACAAGAAAGCTACCTTTCTCCTAGGCGCACAGCTACCAAGCAGAAGCAAGCTTTAACCCCATGGCGAACATTCGGTTAGCAAAGGAGACAGCAAAAGGCAAGGCGCAAGCAAAGAGGAGAGGGAGGCGAGATTAAAGGGAAGGTGAGAGATTTTAACATCAGCTTTCAAACGGCACTTGGCCACGTTACCGGTTCCACACTCACCCCGAGCTTCTCCTACACACCCACACGCCAGCCTTCCTCTACTCCTGAAAAGACAGACCAGCACCTGGAGTAACACTCTCAAGCTGCTTACGCCGAGAGAAAAACATGCAATTACTGCTAGGAGATGAGCTCAGCATGCTGCGTGGTGAGGGTCCACGCACACAGCAGTGCGTGAAGAGATTAGCAGCACGGCCAGACTGCAGAACACAGGAATAATCATCCTGTCACAGCTACCGGCTCAGGCTACCAGCAGCATGTCAACATCTTCTGTTCTCCCTGCATTAAGACATACCGACAAAGATTATGTAGGCGAGGAAGATTTATTAATAGATTTATTAATAAACTGCATGCTTAAATTCAGAATTGAATGCATTTGACATGACTTCTGTGATTTATAACTTATGACTTGGTCAACAAATCTGTGTACTTTGTGGTCTTCGGTGGACATATCAGGAAGACATTTAGGAGACAGGCCAACAGTACAGTGGTTCAATGTAGGTAGAAGCCGCATCCAAAGTTCTCATCCATCTTCAAGTATTAAAAAAACAAACAAAAAACAGCTGACTATATGCTCTTGGTTCAACTCAGATCCTACAGGCTGACATGTAATTGGCTGCTAGTAGTTCCCAGGTGTGCACTCTGTGACAATCATGTGCACGAGCAGACAGGGACGCACTGTTCAAACTGAGAGCATCACATCATCACAAAACAACATAGGAAATACTATGTCGGAGGATGGATGAGTGGCCACTCAGTCTTTTCTACCCCAAACTCGAATCTCAAACACTGTCGAAGCTATTTGTGGCAAACTAAGGCATTAACATAATGACATCACATAGTTTCCTTGAAAATTCAACAGTGGATAAGAGCATACCCAGAATTCAACGTTACCCTTTATTAAATAAAAAGTGCAGAAAGAAGAGAGAGTTGATAACGGGCAATTTTACAAAGGGGAACAATTTTCATCAGTAGATATCACCTTTTATTGGAGTTTGAACAAATGATATAAATTCCAGAATGGGTCTGAAGGTATCTTGTTTTTGGTATTTGGTTCTTGGACAGACACCCCTCTCCAAAGCACCCTGTGAATTTAATAGGATATTCAGGTTAATCTGATATTAACAGCAGAGCCAGGGGCTCTCTAAGAAACCCTAATGAGACTCAGTTACCCATAAAAGTAATATTCCCATGTTTTATTTGGTTCACTATGTCATATTAACCCACCCTGTGCAGGCTTCACGTCTCTGTCCAGCAAAAGATATGTGGCTATAAACCAGCATTCATACACCACAAGTGCTAAATATGTCAATATGCTAAATGTTTCATAAACTGTCACATACGTGTGTGTAACAGCACCTAGTAAAGACCACATGAGGATATTTGACAGACTAGTCCAAGAGCAGACTCACTAATCAGCATTCAAGTGCGATTCTGAAGAAAATAAACATGGACTCTTGCATTAATCCATGCGAGGTGCAGCGGTACTGGTCGGGCCACAGGAATGACGGGCTTCCTGTCTGCAAATCTGGCACGGTCCAAGTGGGAAACAGCAGTGACACGGCCGTCAGTACATGTGCCACTGCTACTCGCACCACCAGCACCACTACTCATTACGTTAAGCTGACACTTAATTATAACTTTCATCTACTGCCGTTTCTGCTGCGGTCCAAAAACATTCAACTCCTGTCCAAAAAATGTGCAAGACATTCATGTCACTCTCCAATTAGTCAGAGAACATGCTTGAATTCTGCCTCCCACGTGAAAATAAAGTAACAGTTGGAGGTAACCAAAGAATAAGTTGTGACTATGATTCCTATTGTATTTCGATGGCAGATGGGCAAGACCCAGACATACTGAACATTTTGTGTTTAGAAAACAAAATTGCTATAGTCTAAGTAAAATAAATGCAATTCTAAACATAAATTTTTTTTTATTCGCATGGGATAAGATAACGATTGGTGCACTGATCGTTTTAAAAAACATGCAAAAAAAAAAGGAAATCAGACCTTGTGACTTGCATTAAGCTGGCTGACCGGCAAAGTTAACATCTATGTTCAAGTGTAACATGTAAGGACATGTTTGCAAGAAATGACCACAAATCTATAACAAAGCAGGAAACTCAAGTGTTGCCTCCCAAGTGACCAAGAGAATATCTGTTTATCACCTGAGAAAGATGAATGGGTAGCAAAATCTCTCAGGAAAGCTTTGGTCTTTTGGCAAGGTGGTCCGCGCTTGTGTGAGAGTAGTGTCATTATAGCGCCAGGTTTGGCTGTGATTCTCCGATACTCTTGGAACCTGTTCCCGATGGTCAAGCCAGGTCCATTTCCTGCTTAGAGAAGCAAAGAGCTCTGCTTGTATTCACAGTGCACGGCATGCGTGATCCCGGTCTGAATTTTATGCTCTGTTACTGTTGAAAGGCCCAGCAAGGCGACAAACCACTACCCATTGGTCTGTGTCATAAATGGCTGAAGCTTGCAGCTGAAATTCCACTTAATGATCTTTAACCAAAATGTGCATCAGTATGGCTATCCCATGTTTTCCTGTACACGCATAAAGCCGTGGTCTCAAAAGCAGCCCAACGGGACCGGAAAATAACAACACATTTACCAGCTCATAAACAAATCACCTGATTCTGCTTATCACTGCTCCTGAAATGTAGTAAACTCTGATATCCAGGGTTAATAAGCGCACTGGGAGGCACAGAATTCACTGCGGCGGTAATAAGCGTCACGGCCAGCAGCTGCTGAAGGGCTGGACGTGGGACCAAAAGAAGGGTATTTATCACGTTATTGACTTTCTGACTGCAGTGTCATGAACCCTTTTGTCATAAAGTGGTGCACTTAGAGTAAGAGCGGCGATCGATGCGAGGCAAAGCTGCTGTCACGTCCCCCCCACAGAAAATCCCTCCTGTTGCAGCACTTACCACACGGTGAATGCACTAGGAAGGTAGCGTACGGGGCCTCTACAGCTTGCCGCCACTTCAGGACACACAAAGACCCCAGAAGAGGATGGGTTGGGGTCTATTTGAGTCACAAAGATAGAGAGAAACAAGGACTTTTCGCAAGTGAACCATTCTGTTGGCATTTGCATTGTGAGCCAGGTAAACACCTCTCAGCTGGCCTGCTGCCACCTGTGAGGTAACAAGTGGAGATGTATGAAGTTCAGTATCTCCAGGAGTGCAGAGAAGTTAAAAATCTTACCGTGAGCTCCATTTAAGAAAGGGAAGGGAAGCTGAAGTCTAGTTAGAATGGGAGAGACCGGTGCACTGATTTATTCACAACGTTAATGACACACTGCACTGATTTATTCACAACTGACACCTGTAAAGTGAAATAGTGGAATAGGTGTGTAAGTTATTGATTTTGTATCGTCCAAAGGCCTTATCATCTGGCAACGTCCTGTTACTTCTGGTTCATTCTCACTACATCAGTGTCTCTATTTGCTGTGGTCATAACCCAGCATCTTCCTGGTGTTGTACAACCAGAAGGCATATCCACACATCACTGAGAGATCACATGGAGGTTAGCTAAAAGGAGGACCAACAGCACTAAACGTCAGCCATGGGACAAGCAAAAACATCATGTGCTACCTCTGACTGCAGGGACCATGAGATAGCTGAATTCTTAACCTGTGTCAGCCAAAAGGGGGTGTCAGCAGCAGAGAAAACAAAAATGATCAGTACAAAGACACTCATACATTTGTAGCCTCTAACAATCCTTTTGTGTGACAGGAACATTTTGTTCTACCATCAAGATTCCCAAATCCAGACTAAAGCCATATATGCAGGTACTGAAGTCCACTGGGTTTTGGGCAGAGCCCCCTACAAACAGAAAGAGCTAGCCATCGGGATCAAAGTAAACACACATTCCTGGGGGTTCACTCTGTCCACTGACTAGAATTTCACATCGGTCACTACAGCTGGAAAAGAGGCAAGCAAAAACGTCATGAATAACAGGATGATGGTTTAAGGCTTAAGGTGACTTTGAACATCACAGGATATCACCCGCCCTAAATTCTTCTTGACTAGCTGAATTCGGCTCTGACTGGTCTTCTGCCTCTGGAGCACAGATAAGCAGCTCTGAGTGATTTAACATGCCTACATGTAGGACCTGTCACATACTAGCTTACTCCTGAAACCACATGATAAAGAGAAAGTATAATGTCCAACTGTCCCTGTTCTGTAATCAAGCCTTTAAGAATTCACTGAGCATGCATATGTATGGCTGTATAGCTTGACAGTCAGTGTGGCATCCTCTGTTGTGCAGACATTCTTAAACTGGCATCATGGATCGATATTAGACAAATTATACAAATGGAGGCAGACACAAGCTTTTCCTAAGCAGGAAAATTATGATAAATATACAGGTTTGCTTGAAAATTTGTTTAAACCTTGTCATTGTTTCAAAGAGACATAAAATACATTACTGATAAGATAATCATGTGTTTGATGAATGGATCTTAAAGTAATGAAAACTTGTCATTTGTTTAAAAGGTTTTCATTTTTTAGGCTCATCTCAAATTAACACAACATGTGTATATTGACAGTTAAAGTGTAAATACAGTATCAGCAATAACATGGAAGATGAGACCAGAAATACAAGATTTCTAGGATAATTACGTAAGTGCCTGTAAACTCTAAGGGTGATGAGGCTCCAACAGAGCTGAGCATCGCTGAGAAATCCCAGTCAACTGTGCTCACTTGTGATGCGTACAAGAAGGAGGTCAGAAGCTAATGTTTAACACCTAGGTTTCCATGGAAATCGCCCAAATGTTTTGGTTCACGCACACTGTATGGCTTAAACGGATTAAATTCAAAGCACACATTTTCTCAGCACACATGCTCCCCGATATTAGGATAATGTAGATGAACGATCGCATGTCGTGATAACGACACTATGGGCATAAGGTCATGATATTGCTAACGACACACTGATGTACGCAGCTCCATCACAGGTCAGTTCTGTGCTGCTACCACTGAGCTAATGCATTTGTAATTAGCACATTCGTTATCAACATTTCCCTGTGAAGTAAAATGCAACAGATGTACAGACAGCTCAGCAGTGTTCAAAAAAAACAGCAAAACTATGGGGCTTTTGCAACAGCAGTGGCAGCAAGGAAATGTTATGGAGACGCTCACAGCTGGCTGGTGGGAGCTGGGTTTCGGAGGAGGACGGGCAGTGGTTCTAACCCTTAAGTTCAAAGCAAGAGGTCCTCCAGAGACCAAACAACAGGTTGAAACCAGCAAGGTAGCCTAGAGATGCTGTTGGATTGGGGAGGAACTGTGGACACTGGGAAACCACTGTACCCTCACTTTGGTGAAGTCTGGTGTTAACGGGATGGAATCCTGTATTTGTAAAATGACTTTTGACCCAGTTCTCTGGACTGACTGAACCCTCATCTAGCCTCACAAAGAGAAGGCCTGGCTGACCATTGCAGAAGCCTACAGGTGCATGTTTCATTTTTCAAAGAGGAGTCCTGAGGGTGGGATGTTGGGCTGCATCGGCCTCCCTTCACCTCTGGAAGCCCATGGTGCAGCCTTGTTGGCCTATTTAAAATGGCACCTGATCCCATTAATTACTGTCCGACTCCTTGTCAAGCTGTGGTAGCTGGCACTAAAGCCTCTCCTGGCGTTTCTGGCAGATAAGGTGTCAGCTATCTCTTTGGGAGGTTAATAGACCAACCAAATAATCCTTTCCCTGCTTCAGTAGATACTTGGTTATTTGCATTTGGTAAGCTGATATGGTCATTCAGTTCAAAGTGTGACTGCATTCTTAATGAATTTCTCCTTAGCGTCTTCCCTCGGGACGGCGCTCAAGGCATCAACAGCTCCGTTCATTATCTTTTTATGCTCAGAGCACCCAACTCTGCAGCCCGCCTGCAAAACCCCCTGGATGAGGGTGTCTTAGGGAATTTAGCAGAACTATTAAAGGTGTGTTCAGGGGCTTTAACATTCAATGGGACTCTTCCACCGTGAAAAGGTATGACAGGCCTATTTGGCTCAGTGCAGCATCATCACTGGTGTGCTGTGACCAATGCTTTCATGACCCTTGACAGCTCCAGAGGACACAGACTGAATTTGTTGTTCCCAGCTGGCACAGGGAGCACATCTGTATCTCAACACAGAAGCGGCACAGATCTTAGTGTAACCACTGGTAAATAAAAGAGCTGGAGAAACACAGTACACCTGCCTGGCTGGCGATCACTGGGCCCTCTGAGCTCAGGACAGACACAAATGCACAGGGTCTGTCTACTCTCATTTAGTTCAGTAATCTAAGAACAGAACTCACTGCAGTTACAGGGTCATGCTTCCTGCAGGAACTGGGTCAACGCAGAAATGTGTCTTATGCTAACTAAAAAAAAAAATTTGCGACTACACTACATTTCTGAAGATATTTCCTTGAAAACTGTAGAGGGAGGTACATTTCATTTATTGTCAAAGATCTAAGTAATAAAGACACATAAGGACATGAATAATGGGCATGCAAGGATACATGCTGCTTTGACAGCATGTCTCCATGGTTACAGGACACACAAATGCTAAGTGGCCTTTGACTTTTAGACCATGTGACTTCAGTATTAGGATATCTCCTGCCTTTCTCCATCTGCGTGTCACCCCACCCAGGGAGCCTGACTACACAGACCTGCTGAGATGATACAGATCGCACCTGCACGGGAATCATTGAGAATAGCGAGTTAGTCCTCTCTCTTAGCACCAAGCATCCATGAAACCAAGAAAACATAATCTGAAAATTTACAAACATATGCTCTTACCATAAGACCACATATTATTTCTCTGTACAGGTGTTTTAAGTCAAAAATCAGCCACTGGATAATCACAGAATCTTTCCTACCTGCTACTGAATGGACTTATACGAACTTCACGGGTTTCTATCGATGCAGCTCCTGGACGATGCATTGCAGGGGAGATCATTAACGGTCCACATTGCAAAGGCTCAGAGTTTTGGTGCCGTTGTTTCAAAATCATCAGTGTCCCGGATGAAAGATGATGACGGCTCCTTCCCACCCTTAATCAGTAGCACTGACCTTTGCGGACGGCCCCTAGCAGAGTGATTAAACCCCATTCAGGGCACAGTGTGCAAGGAGAAGAATGGAGGCAGCCAGATGGAGGGGAGACAGAGAGTTTTCCTGTCCTTGTGTCATTTTCAACCTTTACCATCCTGGGAACCCATGCTATCACACTCCAAAGATTAGTTACACATAAATGTAAGGAATTAGCAAAAAAGGACATCCACACAAGCAATTTATCCCACAGTGAGACCATCCAGTCAGCCAGCAGTAATTCACACATCATTCTGGCTAAACCTTAAGATAATCCCCATTGACTTGCCCTGGCTCATGTCCAAAGCACTCTAAATAAAAATGACTTTGGCGGAAGGAAACCCTGGTAGGTGTACCTGGATGTTGACAGATTTCTAAAACGAGTGACACAGAGAGCTATGTAGCCAAGGAGTCTGGCGTGTGGATGTAAAATCAGGAAAACAACAACCCTCTGATAACCAATTCTGAGTTGTGGGAACCATTTGTAGAAAAAATACTTGCAACTTACATACTGATCCCAAAACAGGAAGTGGCTTCAATGCATAAATCACAGTATAAGTATGACAATAGTTTGTGAAGTTTGGCTGACACCTGAATGAAGCGGCCACCATTTTCTCAGTTAAACTGAGAACTGATGGCAGAGATACGTGAATATATAAAGGTAGACGACACGTACACAGAGTGACAATTCAAATAACTGATCCATTAATATATTTATCCTATATCTGAACCAGTAAGGAAACCTGCATGTCAACTTAAATAAGTATAAATGCAAATGTGCCAAAATCACTTGGTTTTAAAAAGCAGTATGGTGAGATTACGTAAACTGCTAAAATCCCTAATATAAGTATTAAACGCAAGAAGGAGTTGAGAAATATGTAGCCAAAGGTGCTCCCCAGAGCGACAGAGGGACACGTTTGCATGTCTTGGAGTGGCAGGAGTAAAGCTCTGATGTAATGACTTCAACCCCATGTCTAGCTGCCATGCTACGCACATCCAAGCTTGGCCAAGGTTTCCCTCGCTAACAGGCAGTCGGGCTCCTCTACCTGGCAGACACGGGGTTCATATGAAGGCCCTTAAGGGGTGCATTTTGTCTGCATTAAGTGAAATGACACAAGATGTGTAGTTCAACCAGTGACTGCTCATTACACCGTCGGAAGACCGTCACGGCAGCCAGACGAGCGCGTCTTACAAAAGGCTTCTGGGGAAAGGCCCCCGGTGGGCCGCCGGGTGCCCGCTCCAGGACAGCTGGCAGCCGCAATGTGGGACGCGCAGGTGTCGTGACACTGTGTCCTAAGGGTTCTGAGACGCACTTCTGTGGAAGGGGAGAGATGGTTCATTTGTCATTCCTGCTGGAATTCAGTCACTTACATATCTTTACCAGCCAGCGCTGTCAGCTCCTCTGAAGCTTTCACAGGCTGTGGGTCTTACCAAGCCTTTAATTAACGAGGCCTGGGTGTCAACGACCGGCTCCATCCATGTCGCAGGGGTGCAAGATTTGACCCAGGGGAACAGCTGCGTACCATATCTGGTGATTTGGTGTTTGCCTTATACCGTAAGTACACCGGTGATATGACTGTTGCAGCATGACATACAGCAAAGGCATTTGCTAGGTCACATTTTGGAGGCAGAACTGTGGAACCACAAACTGTCATCCTCTAGAAAGAACACACTTCATTTCATTCTTCTGCTGCATAGTTAAAACTGACTTAATGATAAAATAAATAACAGTAGATAATCTAGGAAAACTGTGCTCTTGTGGTCTGTCTGGCACACATTTTTTAACCTCAGAAAAGATGGTTTTGCAGTCTGTTGATGCACATGGCATATTTTTATGCTTAATTTTAGTGCCAAATTTACACTCTGGATATCAAGCACCTGAACACTGTGTTTTATTATGCCTCCCTCACATGTCCAGCCACCATAAGACTGACGCCTGTGTTCAGTTACGACATCGGGTGCCAGAATGCTATGTTTATGTAATAATACTGGAACTTAATGTATCAAGCAACAGCTAACTAAAACGAATAAAATCTAATTACACAATTCCAAATACACATTTTGGAAAAACACTGAAACGAATTCAATTGAAATGATGGTTTCCGTACTAGAAAAAGAAAATCTTTTGATGTTTATTTCTCTTTACTAAAGCTTGTCACATCTATGAATGTTGGCATCACTGCGTACAGGGCTGAAGAAGCTGGATTACCTCGGTGAGCACTGGGTTTCAGTTACATGGTCAGCGCAGGGCCTACGCATCTCCGACCATCGCTGTGTCAGTGACCAGGGACAGAGATCTGACGGTCACCTTGTGCAGGCTATGAAAACAAGGAGAACACAGGGAAGCTTGCAGCCATTCAAAAGTCAAGATTATTTTCTTTACTCTACAGACTATCATCCATATGCTACCATCTAAAACTATGGCTTTAATTTCGCAGACAAGACAGCATGTTATCTAAGCTAATAGCATGTTAATGATGCAGGCACTGCAGTCTCTCACAGCGGTATGGGCTGTGGGCAATTCTACATTTTACACAAAAAAGGAAAAAGCTAATTTAATTATTAATTGGAACGATTATAGACTAGACCTTCAGCGTGTACTGGGATGTGCCTGCCTAACCGAGCGGTGTTGGGAAAGTTACTCACAGAAAAAAAAATCCATTACAGACAGAGGTGGAAAGTTCAGGTCCAGAAAGTACAAATCCAGACTAAGGTTTTGTATCAAACGACCAGTTGAGTGACTGTGACTCTTTATGCTCAGCTGGTTGGTTGAAACAAAACCTTGGTCTGGATCTGCATCAGCTCTGGACTTGAACTATCCACCTCTGTGTGTAATGGATTACTTTTTTGGGTGACTTCCCCAGCACTGTCCCTGAATATGCAGACTACTGCTAGCTGCAAGATCTCCTACCTGTAGCTGCAAGTAAAATAACCATCTTAATCACTTAACGTTACAAGAACAGTTTTCGTAATTTCTGATAGTAGAAATTATGCTTACTTTCAAATAATAATGGTGACTAATGACCAACAATTTTGTGTAGATGTGGGTTTGGGACCATTAAACAACACAAGCACAAACCACAAGTCCACAAGCAAAGTGTTGAGGAGTAACCATTTAAGATGATCCATTTCAGCTGTCCACTTCAGGGGCAGCAGCACTGAGACCGCCAGCCCTTTACAAAGGCTGTCCATTTACAATGACGGCCCCTTTAAAAAAAAAACTGCGATCCCTCAGTGATCTCTCCAGTTCTGGGGAACTGGGGCATATCCATGTCTGGGAGCTAGAGAGCACACCCATTGTGCAGCTGAAAATAATAACTCATATTATTAACTCAAAAATCACTTGGAAGAGACCATCCTATTACCCCAAAAACAGGGAATATAAATATTTCATTTTACCAAATGGCAGGTTAAGTGAGGCCGTGATAATGCCCTGACACCAATGATATCTTTAATTTCCTTTTCTATTTCGTAGATTTATGTAAAGAAATTAAATTCCACTGAGCTTTCAGGCCTGAACAATTATTATAAAGCTGGGGAGGGGGGGGGCACTTTTTTTGGCGGCAAACATAAATGAAATGGGTTAAGCTGCAGAAGAAAGAAAAATAAATATCAGTGTTATGTAATGAAGCGAAAAGCGGTGAACAGACACCAAGCTGGGTTACATGAGGACATCACACATTAACACCAAGTCATCAACACTGCACCTGGAATACCACTGCGGCATTAACGCTAAAACTGGAATACTAAAATTACAGTGCATATACCCAGTGCAGCTTGTAACCCAACCTATGCCAATTTGGCAAATTAAACTAAGTTAAAATTATAGAATTCGGTTGCTTAGAAATTGAAGACAATCAATAGGAGCTATTCCCACAGGATATGATTCTTTCAAATCTCAGTCACAAGGACACCAATCAAAAAATATTAGGCGTGTGACGTCTCAGGGCCTCCAGTAGAATCCGGCTTTTGTATTAGAACTAGAAATGAAAACGTGTCTTCTGCGCTCCACTAGGTGGAAGACCACATTAGGTTATTTAAAACAGTGTTTCCCAATCCGGTCTTCAGGGACCGACAGACATACACGTTTTTGCTCCTCTATGCTCTCGGTAGGGAGCAAAAATGTGGATTGCCTGGCAAGGAGCTGGGAGAGAGCAAAAATGTGGTCCGTCTGTGGGTCCCCGAGGACCAGATTGGGAAACACTGATTTAAAACCATTTACTCCTTCTCTGATGCTGCTGGATAAAACAAGCCTGCAGGTCAGCAAACCTAAACACTGAGAATGATCAGAGAACAAGTTACGCTTCAAATCTGCAACAGATCATGACACCAGGAATCCACAATGCAGACTGATACGCTGACTTGAATATCCACAAAAAACACCTTGCCAGTTTTTAAACGCTTCTATACAGCAATCTTCTTGTCTTAATTTATGATATTATGAAGTATAAATTAACATTCAGGATAAAATGTTAAAACACAAGAATATATAATAATCGAGAACAGTGTGCTGTCTCATATGGACTGGTTCCATTTTTTTAAAGGAAGCATTTTCTTGACCTTGCAGTTTGACCTTCAGAAATAACAATGCAGTGTAAAATGGGGTATATTGCCGTGTCATTTGAATACACTGGCTCTGGTAGTGGTAATAACATCAGATTTGTAGTCAAAGTGTAGAAGAGTAAAACAGACTCCGAATCACTACACAAAGTTCTGAATACATATACCCACTGTAAGGATGCGAAACTTCTCACCTTTTAGTCCAAATTCAAAATAAAGCTTCATGTACAAAAAGCAGCGTAAACGTCCCTTAACAAGTGTGCGATACACAAAAGGAAGGTTTGGTCATGAGCTACTGGTACAGGTAGAGAGCACTGGCGATGTGTTCCTGTCAGGAAACTCAGTAACATCACAATGGAATGGGGCAAATTAACACCATCTAAATATACCTGTGATACCAGGAAGTGGGATCAAGGTGCAACAGATCCTCAGTCATCACACTTTCATAAACACGTGCAAGGGTTGATAACGGAGATGCTTCTTCACGAGGACATCCCACTGCTTTTAGCTTGTAGGTATTCTGTTTTTCTCAGCAGAGGGAAGCTCAACACATCAACAGCCAAGCACATTTTAATTGGTGTGTGAAGAGGCGTATGTGTGCCAACAGTGGGGCACAGCCTTCGACTGCCTGCTGAAACGAGCTCGGCCGTAACCATGCCCTCTGATGCTCCCGTTTCAAGCCGTAACCACAACGATAAGCCAGGGAAAAGACTAGCCTTTAATGGTATGAATAGGGACCACAAACACGAGGGTGAAGCCACAGCCTAACAGCCGTGACCACAGCTGACCCTCCCCAATCTCCCTGGCAAACCTGGCTCAGTCCGTGGTCTTGTGGCTTTCTGTGGTCTCACTGGGAGGTGGACCCTGAGTGCAGAATCCCAGGAGAACCAACTGTTGTGTGAAGTTACATCCCACAGACAGCAAACTTGTGTCATCTCCATTTACTGCTATTAATTAACTAACATAGTATAGATATCTTTGAAAAATGACATTAGCTATGTTTTTTTTAAATGTAATATGTAATAAAAAATTCACTTTTTAAACCGTTAATAAAGTATAGCATTCAGTGGTAAAGCACAAACGTAAACCAGAAAATAGCTGAAATGGTGTCGTGTTTTATCACCAGTAGAAAAAGGTTCCAAATAAGAGGTGATTCTTGGAAGATTGTAACCCTACACAAGTGTGTATCTATGTTAAAGACACACCTCAAGACTCCTTTGTGGCTGGGATCTTCTGACACATCAGCATCTCCTACCACAGCAGGCCGCTTTTCTAACGGTCACACAGAGTGCGTTACCATCAAGCCAGCAAGACAACAGACCCCCCCCCCCCCCCCCACCCCCGCCCCCCCCACACACCGCCCACACCCCCACCCCCCCACGGAGAGAAAAAACAACAAAAAAATGCAAAAAAGACCCCACACAGACACAAAAAAAAAATTTGG
>JAODLD010000030.1:13395499-13412027 GCA_026781065.1 Mormyrops boulengeri | reverse complement strand
GCCCACTCACCACCAGCGCCTCTGATAGAAACAGAACCAAATTACGGCAATAGAGACCAGACAGTGACAGTAGAAAAACTTGTCTTGAAAAAACGGCTAGAAAAACTCCTATGGTTTGACTCTGAAAACCTCAATGCACAGGTTTGTACTACAAAAATACAAAAACTATTTGTGCAGTGCAAATAGGCAATGTAAGATGATCAATAAGCAGCTCATTATTTTGAATGAATTAATCAATTAATCCCAGGGATCTGCACCAAATAGGCAACTGGAGGGAGGATGGATGGATGGATGGATGGATGGACATCTAAAAACACAACCAGTGGAACACAGAGACCAGCTAGAAATCAGACAAAAAAAAAGATTGTGTGGGATGGCCAGTGTCCTTTGCTGTTTGGTTCTTCTCAGTGCCTGTACTGAGCCACCATTCCTGATGAATCTAAGCAGAGAATCAGCGCTGGGAGAAAGGACAGCTGACATTGATTGATGTCTCAGAGCTCTTCCTGATTCGCTGATTAAACCCATCAATCTATATGCAGAAGAGGTGTCGGATGCAAATGGAACCAATCAGGCCGAACAAAATGGTTTTGTCAGGATGTTACAGCAGTAAGAGGAGAGCCAAAGGTAGCTGGAGAGCAGGGGATATGGGCTGACGCACACCTATCGCATTCAAGCTTTTTCTGATACCCCCTGCAGGGATCCGTTAATACAATTATGTAAGGACCATATACAGTATAATTACAGCAAACTATTAAGCAATTATGGGCAAATATGGCCATTTTGGGGGGAAAAAGCCTGCATAACATCAGCCTTTGTCATCTGCATCTTTATCACTGGTCAGTGTCTTCATGTCTCTCTCAACAGCCCAGGTCACCATCTGTGTTGTCTAGAGCTCTCTCTGCACAGTCCAGGTTACCGTCTGTGTTACCTGCATTTCTCTCTAAGCTCTCAAGGTCACCATCTGTATCTCTTGCTTGACCATCCTGGTTACTGATTGCCTCTGCCTCTATACTGTCCAGATCACCCTCTACAACCCTCTCTACACAGTCCCGGTCATCATCTTAATCTCTCTCCACACACTCTAGATCACAATTTGCATCTCTCTCCAAAGTCCAGGTCACCGTCTGGATTGCTCTCCACACACTCCAGGTCATCGCTTGCATCACTCTTCACACAATCCAGGTCACTGTCTGCATCTCTCTCCACACAGTGTAGGTCACTATTTGCATTTCTCTTCACGCAGTCCAGGTCACTGTCTGCATCTCTCTTCACATAGCCCAGGTCACTATCTGCATCTCTTTCCACACAGTCCAGGTCACTTTCTGCATCTCTCTTCACATAGCCCAGGTCACTGTCTGCATCTCTCTCCACACAGTCCAGGTCACTGTCTGCATCTCTCTTCACATAGCCCAGGTCACTGTCTGCATCTCTCTCCACACAATCCAGGTCACTGTCTGCATCTCTCTCCACACAGTCCAGGTCACTGTCTGTATCTTTCTCCACAGCATCCAGGTCACTGTCTACATTGCCAGCTCTGCCCATTTGGCCCTCGGCTTCTCCTCTGTCTGCCTGGGATAGAATTTCTCTCTCAAACCAGATCAGATCTGAATCTCTTTAATTAAGGCAATTCTGTTGGCATAGTAACAACCCAGCTAATTTATCAGGGGAAATGTCTGAGAGACTGACAGGTTGCTAGGCAACAGCCAATAGAAGCACAAAGACAGGCAATAACAAATTGCATAGGATGTAGATGTGATGATCAGCCTCTTGTCTGTGATGGCTAGGACAGTGAGAAGAGATGAAGCTACATGCTAGCAGTTCATCTACTCAGTGAGCATTCCATTAATGAACCTCTAAAGCATAGCTTCCAGGAATGCAAAGGCAGAGCAGCTTACTTAATTTCAATGACAATAAGTTACAATAACATTCCTGCTGTTCTTTATCTGAAACACTAAAGCAGTTCAAGGGTTTGTGCTCAGAGGCAACACAAAACCAAAACAACAGTCCCACAGCACAGCAGACTTTCACACCTAGTGCTACTCCATACTTATGAGCATACGATCAAATGCAAGTGCTGAGTCAAGCAAGTTAGGGTGTGTTGTGACCATCTGGCAGAGACCCCTGTCCGAAAGATCTTCAACTCACACCTTTGGCAGAACTTCTCTTGCATCCTGATGGAGTCCGGGGATACTGAGCCAAAATCGGCTATGTTCTGGGAATCCATCGCTGAGGCGGCAGTGAGGAGCCGTGGCTGTGAAGTTGTTTGTGCCTGTCGCAGCCCCAAACCTGGTGGTGGATACCAGCAGTTATAGGAGCTTTCAGGCTGAAGAAGGGGGGCTTCAGAGCTTGGTTAGCTTGTGGGACTCCTGAAGCAGCTGACACATACCAGCAGGCCAAGTGGAAATTGGCTTTGGCAGTTGCTGAAGCAAAAACTCAGGTATAAGAGGAATTCAGGCCATGGAAAATTACTTTCGGTCGACCTCGGAAAGATTTTGGCAAACCATCAGATGACTTAGGAAAGGAAAGCAGGGCTTTATCCATGTTATTTATTGGAGGGACGGAGCACTATTGACTTCAGTAGCCCATCTCTAAGGCTGAGGTCACTAAAGTAGTCAAAAAACTCTTTGGTGGTAAAGCTCCGAAGGTGGATGAGATTCTGAAAGCTCTTGGTGTTGTTGGGCTGTCTTGGCTGACACAACTTTTCAACATTGCATGGAGGTTAGAGACAGTGCATTTGGACTGGCAGACTAAGGCAGTGGTCCCAGTCCATCATGTCCTTGTGTAAACAGAGCGAGAGCTTGGTTTGCATTGCCAGCAGTAAGTCAGACTCATTCCTGGTGGGTGTTAAGCTCCGCCTGGGCTGCCCTTTGTCGCCAATTCGGTTCATAACTTTTATTAACAGAATTTCTAGGCACAGCCAAGAAGCAGAGGGGGTCCAGTTCGGAGGCCTCAGGATCGCGTCTTTGCTTTTTGCAGATGATGTACTGTAGTCCTGTTGGTGTTGTTGAGCTGTGACCTGCAACATGCACTGGGCAGATAGTGGTTGAGGATCAGCACCTCCAAGTCTGAAGCCATAGTTCTCTTCTAAAAAGAGTGTGGATTGCCCTGTCCTGGTGCAGGATGAGTTACTGCCTCAAGCGGACACATTTAAGTATCTTGGGGTCTTGCTCACAAGTGGGGGAAGAAGGGAGCAGGAGATTGACAGGAGGATTGGTGCAGCGTTGGCAGTAATGTGGACCCCGTACCGTTCTATCATGGCAAAGAGAGAACTGAACCAGAAGGCAAAAATACCAATTTACAGGCTGATCTGCGCTCCTACTACCGTCACCTATGGTCAAGAGCTCTAGGCAGTGACAGAAAGAATAAGATTGCAGATTCAAGCGCAAGAAAGGGTGAGAAGCTCGGACATTCAGGAGGAGCACAAAATAGAACCTCTACTCCTCTGCATCAAAAGGAACAAGTTGAGGTGGTTCGGGCATCTATCCAGAATGCCTATTGGCATGGCCAACTGGGAGGAGACCCTGGGTCAAACCTAGGACATACTGGATAGATTATTTCTCTAGGCTGGCCTGGGAAAGCCCTGGTATTCCCCCGGAGGAGCTGAAGGAGGGTGTGGGCACCTGATGTTTACATTTTACACAGCATCCCAACTTTTTTGGAGATGGGGTTGTACAGAAAAGAAAGTGAGAGTACTTATTATTGGTCTTCAGGCGACTGAGATAATGCAAGTTACAGTTGAACACGCCACTTCTGGAATGTGCCAAATTTTTGAGGGGCAGAAATGTATTAGGTAACCGGACTGAGTGAAATCCTTGGGACACGACTAAAATTTGCATTTTAACTAGCATATTATTGATTTACTATACAAAACATTTGTAGTATTAGTGAACAGAGACAGGTGACAAACTAGTCTCGGTCGGATTCGCAGTGAGGACACTTTGTTTGATAATAATATGTATTATAAAGCTACTTTTCATGCATATTTATACATATAATGTCCTGGGGAGAGAAATGGCACCGATTTGGTGGAATAGCCCGTAAGCATTTGACTGAATATGACCTGGATTCATACACAATCTAAGGAAAACATGCTCTTGTTCCACTCCCCTCTATTGTGCATTTAAGCTTCTGAATTCTAGTCAAAATGTTCTGTGGTTTGTTGGGGATGGTTTTAGATGAAACATATTGTCTCTATCTAACGAAAAGTGCATATTGACAACTGTGACTTCTTACTATACTGAATATGCCCATTCTCCTCTGATCACTGATAGCACGTGACGTCTAATTGACCGATGAAAAGATGTTTTATGAAGTCACTTAACTAGTATTTAATAAGTATGCACTAGTGAACATTTATATTCATGATGGTCATTTGTATGGATTATTTTAAATGGCTCATTTTAACAATGTTGATAGCCAGATACCTAACTAGAATCATTATTAATTGTGAATTGCCTGATTAGTGTGTTTCTATTTGACACTGACATATTTGCCTCGCTGACAACAATCTATGTAAGTCCATTTAAAACATTATGCTCTTCACTGATGGCTGTGTCACAGGTTTCTATTTGTGGTGCGTAGGATGGAATTACATTGTTTTAGGTTTATTTTGTAAAGTAGTTTCTGAGGAAATGTATTTTTCATGTTCATGAATTAATGGATTGTTGGAGATTTTCAACGGACAGCGATGATATTCATCTTATTTATATTATAATAATGAATTTTCTGTCGCACTAACTACTATGCAACTTAAAATGACAGTGACAAGGAACATTTCTTTCTGCTCCATAATGTCTACTTTATTATGCCTAAATTTATATTTTCCATAAGTAGCTGCAAAACCGTCATGGTGTGATCGACGATGTGTGATGTAAGCCCAGACGGAGAAATAGAAGGAACGGTTTAAAAGACAGATGCATAGCCAACAGAAATCAACAAGCCAACGACTTTAGGATACCATGGGTTATTTCAAACAGAGTAAATAACTTAAGGGTGACTGTTCTCTTGGAAAACACCACCTTAAGAAAAGGTGTCTCATCAGTGTGACATAACTATTCTAATTTGCCCTGACATGTAGAACTGACTGCAACGCCCTCCATACTGCAGCGCATCAAAAACAGCATGTTTAACAGATCATTAGCAGCCATGTGGGGCGGGTTCACGAGGCCCCATCCTCATTGGGTGAATATGGATGTCAGTCAGTGGCATCTGAGGGATTTTGACAGGCTTTTGGATGAATATGCAAACTATGTGCGCACGGCAGAAGTGCAATCACGTGGAGCAGTGGCGGCGGCACTATAAATCTCTGTCTGTTTCAATCGCAGCTCCGGCCGAAATGGTGTAAAATTCCAGCAGGGATGTCATCAATTTCTGTTAGGTCTTCTGTCCCTCTTTGTGGTGCGGCCACAGTGATGGATCGACTGTGTCACTTATGCTCAGTTCACAGTGTGTTAACACGGAAGGGCAAAGCTGGGTTGTACAGTCGGGGTTATTAGAGTCCTGGGTATGACTGGACTCTACCATCGGGACTGGAACAGTCGCGCAGGGGAGACGGATCAAAAGAAAATGATAATACAACTACTAAATCATTACCTTCTGTAAGATTTTAGAGATAACTTAATCTGAGCACAAGTCTTTTTATCCTTCAGAATGATACCTGAAAGCTTCCAGAAGTGATGAGAGTATATTGTCATAATGTCCTAAGCCACCATTTGCTCACTACTTTGAAGCTGACAATGACTGCCTCCGGTGGCCGTTTTCCGTCAGTGGTCCTTCGCACAGGCACTGTTCATTAGGCAGGAGAGGTCAACAGAACCATTACAACATGCTCTCCAAATCTACCTTTGAAATGCTGTGACCTTGTGTGATTTACATACAGTCTGCAGTTACTCAGAGTCTTCCAAAAGGATTGTAAAATTGCATTCCTTAAACATTTACCCAAGAGTACCGTCAACCTGCCTGTGCCTATGACTGTGGGAACATACAGTCCCAGTGCAGGTATGCACTGTATACTGTCACATGCTCCGTTACATCACCAGCTGTTTCTCTCTGTTCATTTTGATCTATTTAGAAACCCAGCATAACAGGGCTAAAGTCTGAAAACATAACTTTATAAATAAGCTTTATAATAATGCTGAAAATAACTGGGGAGAAAAAAAAAGATTCAAAACAAAGCAGAAAACAGCAAAACTGAATGTGAAAGCAGGACTGCTGGCCTGTAAGTGTGATGAACAGTAAATGAGCAGCGAAAACAACCTATAATGAACAGCAAAACTGACCAAGAATAATATTCCAGCAGGGTTTGTATGGAGACGACTTCTCCTCAAGTGAGTAAGCTTCACTGCAGACTGGCTGGTCCTCATTCTGATCAAGTTCACACCACAACCAGCTTGCACAAATATGAGTACCGGTACACTGGAATTCTTTTCTTGGCCTCCGCCATGTTGCTCTCCATAGCTTGGGGGCCACAGCACAGGATCAGCTGACGTGGTGGGCTCCTGAAGCTGGGGGTTAAGGGCCTCGCTCAAGGGCCCACAGAAATGTGACTATTTCTGCCAAGTTAGGGGCTCAAAATGGCAATCTTCCGATCACGGGCACAGAGACTTAGCCCACTGAGCTACTTACCAGGCCCTTGGGGAAGCTCTAAGCGGCAGCACCAGGCCGGGGAGAGATCTTGGGTATGTCACTTTGGCTGATTCAGCACCAGCCCTGTGTGGTCACTTCCATATCCATGCATTCCTTCAGTGGGATTTTTGCCTTTCCACATGACCCTGAAACTCTAGCAGACCAGATTTGCTGAGCTTAATCTTTTGCTCCTCAGGTCTGCTCCATCCAGCCTCCATCGTAAGGGCTAGGGTGTACCAGGTGGGGTAAGGACTCTCAGGCTTTCCCACATCTGTAACCTGGTTCTCCCCACTGGGGGTGAACACCACTGAAGTCAGGACGATCACTCAAATAAAATGGTGTGCGACAGGCTAGTCGAGCTCCAGGCCATCCTCCAGGTCATCAGGTATCTTCTTCTTCTTGGATGATGCTCTCATAAGGTTCTGACAAAAGCCTGCCAAGCTGCGGAGCAGTAGTGGTGCCCGGTCCATACGCATTGTTTGGAAGACATTCTACAAAGAATGCAAGGTGAAATTAGCTCAGATGTACCATGATAGCCAGCCGGCCGGCATCCTTTTAGAAAAGTAAATAAATCTGCTACTCAGAACCAGCAGAGCGGAACACCGCAGCCCTGCATCCCCAAAGGTGACACTGGCGGCGCCTTCAGCGTTTCCTCTTGCACACACTTTGCTCTCCTTTTCTTCATCACAAGGCATCAAAGCAGGAGCCGCCCTTTCAGAAACCAATAACACCGGAGTTTTCCACACAACCTTTAGCAGTCGAATCACTAACAGTCAGCAGCTCTTGGGCTTTTCCCTGCTAGAACGCACTATAGAAGATTAGCCATTAAGCTTCTCCACATTTCAAAGCTTCTGATCCCAGATCCGGGCACCAAATGAATTGAATTTTATATTAGGTTACTACAGACTATTTTACAGAATACTAATTATAAGTGCGTCACAATGGTATGCATATTGTTTATTTGATGGATTTTGAAATATGAGCTATCACAGAATAAAAACTACAGGCAGGATTGTGATCACACAAACGTGTAACAAATTAAACCTCAAATTTTACAAAAAAGCGCACCAACGCCTCCTATGAGGGGAGACTCTCCACGTTGCATGTTCACAAGTGCAGTACGAAAACGACCACATAGGATCATGACCTTTTGTGAAACAGGTAATCCTGTTAAGCCTCTCCATTCACTCAGGACCGCCATGCGAGCGTTCAATCATTCCTTCTTTCCAGGCCAAACTGCTATCCTCAGTTGGAGCTCAAAACCTTCTGCTGGCCTCTCCTAGCTATGAGAAGCCCAAGAAATGCAGGGAGCCTGGACTGGAGGTAAAAACCATATGGCCTTGGCTCCCAGAGCGACTACGACTGCTGTCTAATCCCAGGTAAAGACGCAAACCCACCAGAAGCACAAATATTATGTTGTTTTTATTATTATGCATTTATAAGGCTCTTTTTGGGGAAACATGGACTGTGCTGCCAACCTCATGTCTTGCAAAAACCAGGTTTTATGATAAGCGTATAAATACTATATATATTATATATGCTAAGCAAGTAATCTGATGATAAGGTGTTCTGGGAGTTCAGGATCAGTACAATACAGTGAAGGAAAGCAGATTTACACACCGGTACGTTATTTCAGCTGAGGACAGTTTTTTCTAATAAAGGTATTTCAGTTTTATGCAAATCCTTACAGGGTACGGGTAGAAACAGACATTTCCCTCTCGGGTCTAGTTGTCAGGAGGCTGATTTGCCTGGGATGGAGTGGAATAAAGAGATGCTTCTCCCCGGGTGTTCCCAATGCCCGTGAGGTGATCCAGCCTGGCACATTGTTCGCTCGGTAAATAAAACAGACGCCTCCTCGGGTTGTGTCCTCGCTCCCCTCCCCCCAGAAGGGCTGAGGTCACACTCGCGGGCTGGTCATGGGGAAGCGAAATAATAAGGCCCTTGGAGTATCTGGGGACGACAAGCATCACTCACATCTCCCATAATCATCAAGGCAAAGCTCGGATGCCTCTGTCATTTACATAATACCATTCTGACACTTTTACTCCAGCCATCCATCATGGGCAGGACGAGACCCTCTCGTCTCTCTCCTCTCCCCCGATTGTGTCTCCTGTTTATCTGGCCAAGCACACAAGATTGATTCCCCACCGTTTCTTTCCCTTATGTTCAGCAGATAGGAATTTTTGCAAAGTGATGAAGTACCAAGCCAGCTAATGATGAGAAGAAACACATTCAGAGTGGCCCAAGACATCGTTCCACGTTTGGGTTGTGTTGGGAAACCAACGTCAGGTTAAAGGGCTAGAGATCTTCTCTAGTGTGTTAAATTAAAAATGCAATCCTTTTCCTGTCGGCGCTGTGAAAGAGGGAGAAGGAAAGAGATGGCGGAAGACAGGCACTGCCAACAGCTAAATATTTCACTGCTCACTCTGCAAACATACTGCTTCTTAAAAAAATAAAGTGGTCATTACGTAATCCCGGACAGATGGAAAAATAAAATGACACAAAATCTATACGCTACACACTAAGCTATCAGTATGAATGTACCAGTATACAGTATTGTGCAAATGTCTTAGGCAGTCAAAGAAAGTAACGTTTAAATGATCATCATATTGGTGTACAACTATGATATTATGTCTGCCAAAGTGACATCTTAGCCATTTCAAAATCTCCCCTGAAGTCACATTTATTTATAGCACCCATCCAACATACCCACGTATTTTTTGACTCAACCACTAGCACACCTTGTTTGGCTAATCAAAACCTCATTAGGTTATTCAGCTAATCAAACTGATTAAGTAATTGACCTGGTGGTAAAACGTATATATATGGAATGGCTGTGGTGCCCCTGAGGAGAGGTTTGGGAACCAAAGTGGTGTTCTGCAAGCAATCCAACAAGATATGAGCAACTGTTTGGAGAACATTTGGCATCCAGGCACAATGTTTGGAGAAATTCTTGTGTTACTGTTGTACATGTTCTAATGTTAATTTTGTTGTTTGAGCAAATACACACTTACTACTCATATACATAGCACCAGTCAAACTAATAACATACAACATAGTTTAAGTATTAAAATACAACATTAACATTCTGCTGTGAACACTACCATGCTAGGTTCAAGAGCACTACTAGAAAAAACACTACAGTATTTTCTCCTCCACAAACATGTGAGGAGGTCAGATTTTGTGGCTTATTAACAGTTTGTGTCATGATTTTGTGCATAAAACATTTAATGTAGCTACTTTAAAGTGCATTTAATACCCCAGAGCAGGGGCTGAACATTAAAAATAATTAAACACAGCATGTGTACAGAACTGAAAATGGAGTGAAGGGGATTTGTGCTTAAAAGAATTCAGAGATGGGTTTGACCATTCTGTGCACACAGCATCTCACTCCCTTTGTAGAGTTGATCATTTAATTTGAATTATCTAGACGATATTGTCCAATTGAATTGCATGATTTATCCTAGGTAAGTCTCTTCTGAATCATTTCAGTCTTTCTGACTCTTCTACACCCTAAAATACATAGTTGTTTGTACAGTATATTTGATGTATCCCCTTCCTGTACTGCTCAACCTTGGGAAGACGTTCTGGGCTTTAGTCTTTACTTCTGTTGACAAGAATCTCAGACACAGATCCAGTCATATTTCACCTGCTTTCCAGATCTGAGACACATCCAATCGTCTATCACTTAGGATCTACATCTTTCATGAACTACCTGTATTCTCCCTTCATTCCCGTTACATACAAGGTGAGAAACATCCAGCTTGCTTCATTTTTTTTTTTTTTTTACACAGTTTAAGTCCTCAAAGTTTTGTTTACGATAACAAAAAACCATTAGCTGCTGTCAAAAGGAGAAGAGAGATTATTTTTTTTATTGAAATAAGATTGAAATGATAACTTTGACAGCAGCTTCCACCTGATAAAATATTTCAGCTCATAAGCATGGTGTGAGCATAAGGATTAAAGGGGCAGGTAGGAAAAGGAGGAGGAGAATATTCATCATATATAATAAAACAAAAGGTGCCATGGGAAATAACACTGATATTAAAATTAGAATGAGACACAATCTATCTGAAAAGTGCAGATTTAGGAATGTAAATGATTACAGGAGAAAAAAGCCAGATATTTAAATTTAGGGTAACAAACTCAGAGCCAGGTTAATGGAGTGGGGGGGGGGGGCAGTGTAATTCTGGATCACTGTGGTCAAAACGTGCTCAAATCCTGAATGTTACCCTCAAGCAAGCAGTGGGAAAACAGCTACCTCCATGTTTCTTTGAAGTTGTCCACAAAATAACCAAACTAAGTTGATAAACTGTAAGGACAGACACACAGAGGGGAGGGAGGGTCTGGACTGAAAGGCCCAGACACATGAAACTTTTACAGTGAGAAATGTAAAAGCATTAAAAAAAACCAAGGCAATTAACAGGCAAGGAATTACAGCATAGCACTCAATTTAAAATCCTAATTCCTACCAGCTGACTTAAAGAGCTGCTCTGTCATCATTGCAGGCGACAACAGACGGTGAAGATACTGCCAGTGACCCATTTTCTATGGCCTTGCGTTCACAGTGAGTAGGTCACCCCTAAATGGAGAGAAGGGGACACATATAACGCATGGCTGTATTCACCCATGCGGACAGCAAGACAAGTAAAGTAACAAAGGCTGGTAAACATCCAGTTGCACTGTCTTTCAAACTGGGGCAGTAAAGGATCAGGCCAGTTATCACTGCAGGAAAATTAAAATGCTTGCTATCACAAATCCATTTTCAAAGGAGAGCAAGAATATGGAGGACTCCACCAGAGTCAGTGCCATGCAGTATTACTTTTCAGTTTATGTTATCTGAGCCAAACAAGACAACACACAAAGCCAGTATGCTAGGAGCCACAAGGCAACATTTAGCTAAACCTCGTACTCCTTTGGCAGAGGAGTACATATGTAAAGAGGCGTGCCTCATCATCCACAATTATTCCAATGTGTATTCTATAGAACAACGAAGGCTTCCGCTATAAGCTGAGTGATTTCACACCTCTCATGAGGTGGCCATTCAAAGTGTCATCTGCCTGCCACAACGAGGTTTCTATGCTGTCTTTGACCAAAGCATACATGAATCAACCCTGCTTCACCTTTGAACATTTTATAAAACAAAGTATTAAAACTGAAGAAGAATCCTGTATGAAAGGCATTTTTCCCCCAATGAGTTAGATGTGTATCTGTACTTGTGGTAAAAGCACGTGGCACCTGGATGTTGCAGTGAGTCCATACTTGGCTTTGATTTTTTGCTTATTCCATCTATCTGGGTCTCTTGTAAACTATGTGAGTGAAAAGAGGTTCAAGTGAGCGCTACATGCCTGCTGAAAGACTGATGCAACGCAGACTTGAAAATACTAAGCACTCATTTTTCCTCTGACAAACAAGGACAAGCACCTTTATATTTACTTGCAAATATTGTCCAGGAAAATGATGATTGGCATCTACTTAGACCATATCAGTGTAAGAATGAATCTCCATCCTGTCTGTCTGATGTCGACTCCAGCAGTTTCTCAAAGCCATGTTTCCATCGAATGGTTCAATATTGTTTTGGGAAGATACGTTTCCTAATGACAAATCATTACAATAGAGACAAATCATTAACGCTACTAATGTTTGGTCACAGGTATTAGAATAAGTTGTGATATCGATCCTCACTATGGCTCATGCACGAGCTAAATTTCCAAATGTTTATTAAATTCTATTTATGAGTAAGCACAGGTCTAAACTGTATTACTGTAGATACAGCAGTAAGTAGCTGATCTTGTGGAATTTGTTCTCAGGAAAACATAATGAACACATGAACTTCTCTCTCATCTAGCTAACATTTTACTTTGTGTTCATTACTGTTATGTACACAGACTTATGCAGAAAATTCAGCCAAAAAGAGAGATTCTGTGTCATTAACAGAGGTCGCTTCTGCTGATAACTGCCTTGTATTTGTTTGCTGAGTGAAACTCTGCCAGATGCCACACTGTGTGAGAGTGGATCTCTGCATTAAACGGCTACAAAATTCTGATTCAGTTCCAGGTGAAACAGGCAGGCTCAGATAACATTTAGCAAAACTAGAATATTTCTCTGCACACGGCCGTCTAGACACCTTCCCACTGACCCCCATCTCCGTGCCGTCATGAGTTCTGTCTACCCAGGTACCTCCGCAGAGTGAAAGGTCACTTTTCCAGGAGCTCCCCCGACTGGAAGGTCTCTGTGGCAGGAGACGGACATGGCCACATTAACCATGCATGATGAGTACAATAAGCAGGTGTGCTGCTCCACACGGGGCCGTGCTGCGAGGCTGCAGCAAAAGGACACAGGAAGCTTGGGTTCTAGCCGACTGCCCCCGAAAGGGGAGCTGTTCTAGCAGATACCCTCCATGACCAGCGACTGAAGGGCAAAGCTACACATGTGATATACATGGAACATGCAGGGAGACCTACAAAGGCCCGGCGAATGGGGAGTTTCATACAGCAGTCGCAGGAAGGAACGCGCTGAAAGCCCACTTTTGGAATGGGACCACAGGCCAGAGTGCTCATGCCACGGGCAGAGCGCGCTGCTACGTGACGGGGCACTGCCTGGTGGTTGTGCTCCAGCCCTGCCGTCATACTGCTAGTTGCCAACGTGACCGCTGCTTCATGCCAGCACCACGCACACTCACTCACACACACGCAAGCCAACGCCCAGCAGGTGCCTGTTCACTACTTTACTGAATTACTCTTTGGGGATTTTGTCTTCCATTTCCGCCATTGTCTGGCTGAGCACCAACCAGCCAGAATGTCTCCTGTTGGCTCCCGTACTGGGCGGATCGCAGACAAAGCGACTCATCTCACCAGGTTTGAAATCTCTCCCTGGGGGAGGGTCGGACACGGATCAGTCAAAACCCAGGTCCCACTACTTTTCACAGACTGCTTGTCTGAAGGCCTTATGCAAGGAGTTCACTTCCTGCAGTTAAAGGAACTGGTGATCTGGTGCATACTCACTGTCCCGAACAAGCTGCTCACCAGCTACAGGTGCTTGGATTCTCTAAAGCTAAAAACCAGAACAGAGAAGCTCTTTTGTGTTATCTATCACGGTCGTAAAGGTAAATACTGATGACAAAGGCAGTTTTCATACCACTATGCCGAGGGCCAGGCTAAGTCCACTCTGTCTGTGTTAACAACCCGCGATGCATGACCTGGTGTATTGCTTACTGGCAAACACACAGGTAAAATAACTGACTGTGTGGGTGACTGTGTTTCATTTTATTTTTACCTATTTCAGGCACAGCTCGACAACCCTGACTTGTGTAATATATTCTACTGCTCCGTGCACAGAATAGCCCCCAATGTGCAAAGTGTCACAGGACAGTGTAGTCTCACCCTAGCAGCACCTCCTCATGGACTCTCCCTGGGGTTTCAGTGACCAGCACATACGTGTGGCATGAGAAGCGGTACGTCTCTCCCTTGGGCGGAACTGGAGATCACAGCAGTGACATCTCCACCGCGCCGCCTCTCCATCGAACTTGAAATCGCTCTTCCTCATGCTTTATTTGTTCCCAAAATTGAGACTAGCGACTCAGGAGGTTGTTTCCGCTGGCAAGAAAAACCGAAAGTCATATCGTAATGAACGGATAACAGAAATCTTAAACTGAACTCTCACCTTTAGCTTTCACCGAAGTGAAAGGTCAACTACTCGGACAAGAGCCGCATTTCGCCCGTGTTATATTAACACAAGAAAGGCAGAAGACCC
This sequence comes from Mormyrops boulengeri, assembly GCA_026781065.1. Classification (NCBI taxonomy): domain Eukaryota; kingdom Metazoa; phylum Chordata; class Actinopteri; order Osteoglossiformes; family Mormyridae; genus Mormyrops; species Mormyrops boulengeri. The sequence continues at coordinate 13,397,651 of JAODLD010000030.1, read as the reverse complement.
ATCTGGTCCTCGAGGGGCAGCACACAGTCAGTCATCCAGGATCCAGGCTTCTTCTCTGTAAACACACAAAGTAGCCCAGGACCCAATCTTCCCAACTGGGGACAGCATGCCAACCCAGGACCTCGGCAAACGTTTCGCTCTGAATGTATGTCTTGTTGTCATCCCCCCAGAGTGGCGTCCTATTGGACGTGGAAGTGTGATCAAGCCAGATGGGGTCTATTCACACCACTCTGAGACACCAAGAGTTTGGTGGCACCCTGCAGCCACTTCTTGTTATCTTTTGTCACCAATCATGTGCAGCATTTTTTTCTCCCTTCGGAGTGAATTTTCATGTTTAGAGTCCATGCGAGTCTCTGTGCCTGCCTGTAAAAGGGGCCGATTTTAACGCTCTTTGTTGGGCGCACAATGGCAGAGATGGTAAACCCGATTACAACAGCTTTTGTTACCTTTCCAAATATATAAATTACTCTTTCCTGGCTCAATGCACACCTTTTTAGCCCCGAACACCAAAACCCACTGCACAAGACTGACACAGGCACAGGCTGGGGGAGAGGGGGGGGGAGGTCGCTGTACCCACTCAAAGATGAACGGCTCAGCACAGGATCATGGGTCACAAGACAGCATCCGATGGGCCAGAGCCCAGTGCTGAGGACATGCACACATTGATGACATGATTATCTGATGCCACACTGACACTTGACATTCATTCATTCAAAAGTGGCGCCATCATTCCGATTATGAATATTTCATCTCTGAGCAGCGAAAGCATCTTCCGCAACATCGTGTAGGTGAGTGATAAAGGGGGCTGGAGCAGACCGATGTCTATAATCCAAAAATCATAATCTCACACTGCAGGACATAGGCGTCCTTGTAACGCACAGAATAAATACAAAACTTGCTGGCAGTAAAGCCTTCAGATGGAGGGCTCATACGTCACAGCACAGCCCACTAGCCAATGTATGGGCCCCCCCCCCTAGTGTCAGTATTTAAGTAGAGACTGAGGACCTGCTACTTCAGTGAAGCTTGGCGTAGGCCGAGTCTCACAGCAATGCTGCTCCTGGTGCAGCACGTGGCTGGACGCCAACCAAGCACCGGCTACAGGGTCCGGGCCTGCAGAAGCCGGGAAATCGTGGGCCATTGCTCAACTCCCAGCTGCAGTTCTCACAAAACCCAACCATTTATTCCTGAACTGTACAAAATCAGCACTTTTTTTGTTCCCATACCCAGGACAGCCCCCCCCACCCCCCACTGTGCTGTACCTTTTTAGTTCTGGATAATACACATCGGGCGACTATTCAGCCAGTCCCTGGGTTAAAAATGTCCAACATATGGACAACTTGTACTCATGAACCAACTTCCGTAAAGCCTATTAAATAAAAAAAATTGAGTTAAATACAATGGTTTGTAATAACGAATGCACACACTACTTTGTAGCGCTCATGAAAACATTGCATGGCTTCAGTGGTTTGTTATTTTGATATACAGTACAGTACTATATGTAGCTACTTTAATTAGTACGGTATTATTATTATTGTTATTATTATTATGTAGGCCTTGTATTATTATTGTTTTGACTTACCTACAAATTGGACTTACAGACTGTCTTAGGTAACGGAACTCATTCATAAACTGGGGACTGCGGATCCTGTGCTTCATGCATCTTTCATGGCTGACGAACCCCTGTGCCACTACAGAGTGTAACAGCCCCGGAGTATTAATTCACCTGTCTCCCTACCCCCCTTCCACCCTGCCATGGTCGACAGAAAGCCGTGGATAATTATCGTCCACTTAGTCTGGGTATGGATTAAGGGAGGCTTTGCACGCTCAGGGAAGGAAGCAAAAACAAGATACAAATACTAGACTTCTGTGCTGGACTCTGGTAGCTGGTATAGAGTGGAATAAGAGCCTGTGAATGGTGAGGGGAGAGGGGCATGGTCAAGGGCCCCCCTTCAACTAGAGAGGAGATGTGAATCATGTCATTTCCTTCCAGGTAATCTTCTTTGAGCTAGAGCTGGATGGTGAAATGAGAGCCATTTTGGATCACTACCGTTGGCCATTGTGGATCACTACCCCACACCAGCCTCAGTCACTTTGGATTTCAGTACAGTATCTGCATGCTGCCACTTGATGACGGGGAAGGCTGAGACGGGGG
>JAODLD010000030.1:13343153-13395467 GCA_026781065.1 Mormyrops boulengeri | reverse complement strand
CCTGGAGACAAAAGAATAAGAATCTGGAGTCAGCAGATGGAGATGATGGAGCTGTTGAAAAATACTCCCGCCTCCTCCTCTGATGAGGTGTCAGCTCTAAAAGCATGCGCCCATCGCCTCCATCGCACCCCCAGACAAAGGCACTAACCCACCTGAGCATCTATTTCGAAGGGGAGTGAGGACACCAACCACCGGGACACAGCAAGGCCACAGAAAAGTGTTGCCTTCCCAAATTCATCAGGGCTGCAGAGTAGAAGTTTGCCAAGATCCAGATCTACTCACTCTCTTTCTGCTTTTTAGTAAAGTCACCCATTTGGTCATATCTAGCTGCATGTTTACTATTCTAATTTAAAGATTTAATTATAAACCAACTCAGTTAACTCTGTGGTCTATATATATACAAAATGGACACAGTCACTCATGTACTCATACAAAACAGACCAACTCAGTCACTCTGTGGTCTATATATACTCATACAAAACGTACACAGTCCCTCATGTACTCATACAAAACAGACCCACTCAGTTTTATATATTAACTTTGAGTGAATATGTATACATGAGAGATGTGTTCTGGGAAGGAGGAAGCACTTTTTAAAAGCTACTGAATACTGTAACAAACATGCTGGGTGTCAAAAAAGGAGGACTATTTCGGACCCTTGGGGTGGCGCTTTGGCAGACTGTAACAGTTACGCTACAACTGTGCCGCAGGCGACGTCTTTGATTTCATCAAGTAAAATATGTAGATTTGTAGAGTCGGAGTGGTGTGAAAATATGGGGCTTCATTTAGGGCAGAAAGAAAATACCCAGAAGCCAATGAATGAGGCAGGACAGCCTTAAAAATGCTGCTTGATAGTACGTGGGGGAGAGGGGGCTCAGGGGGCTGCGAAGCAGTGCATGGTGTGGAGAGGATGAACACCCACACGACAAACAAGAAGATGTGCAAAGAGCTCTTTGTTTCCAAATAAAGACATAAACCCTCATTTCTCACTCATGTCGAAAGTGAGATTTGATCTAGCAGACTAATTACCTGTTTTACACGATGTCCTTTTCAACTATGATTAAGGAGTAAATAAAAAGAGATGATAATAAGAGGTAGTAATAAGGACCCCCCCCCCCCCGCAGCACAGACACAGTGTGTACACCCGCTTCCGACATGCTGCCGGCCAAACCGTCCATGACATTCGTAAGATTCTTCAATTACGCTTTTCAAAGTCGAGGGCAAATATGAAATACTGCACAGGGGAGCAACAGGCTAATAAAAGCTGATTCTTGATCGCTATTAGCGGGCTTGGCAATCGTCTTCTTGCTCCCCACATCAGAGGGACGGCTGAGCCGTTTTGGGGGTGGAGTAGGGGGGGGGTCCTAATTCACACATATGGAAATGCTTTTTCTCGCCATTCCGCCGCCTCTGCTGTGGCCAGATGGAGCTTGAGAGCGCTCAGGAGCCGCGAAGGCAAACACATCAAAAAGGAGGACAAGACTGTAGTTTTGGACCAGCAAGGAGGATGCAAATAAATAAAAAAAACTAGACTCCTCAAAAGCACTTAAAAGATAACATGCTTTTTTAATGCCTTCTGTTCAGACTGCCTTTCTGTAGCTACATGTCTAATGAAGAGAGTGTGTGCAAACTTCAGTTCCCAGGCAATATCAGTCCGCCATATCTCTAAACCCAATGAGACTGTACACCAGGTCCTTTGCACCTATCTCTCTAAATAAATTTGATCTGATTCTGTTATCTTGTTAAATGAAACCAAATATCTGTTTAACCATCCATTCAATCCATTCAGACAATGGCCTGGATGCAGATGATCAGATTAATACAGAGATGATCAAAGAAATATTTCTACTTTTGTTCTTAAGGCTTCTCATGACTTCAAGCCTTCACTGAAAAATAAGCTTGACACTGCTCCATTACTGTACAGCTGGCAACCATGATGATGGAATTTTTGTAACTCTTGATCTGAAGTCGTGCTGTACTGCAGTGTTGCAGAGCCGCTCCATTCCACTCTGTCCCATGGTGAGCTGACCCTACCCCGTCACGCTCGATCAACGTGATGTGAAACCCGAGAACCTGGGGAAGCCTGGTCCATGTTTGGGCTGGTCAGGAACGGAGACCAGATTCCTCTGCAGCATTGATCAGATGTGAGGGGGAGACAAGAGGAGACGAGGGGAGAAATGGGAGAAAGGCGGGAAAGATGACGAGACACCCTAGGGGAGAGACACGACGAGGACGCCTCACAAGCTGGAGCTGCTAACAGGAAGGAACGTATCCTCAAGAGCCTGAACTGTGCTCCTTTCGCTGGTGAGTACCCTTGTGTAGGCAGTCATCCCAAATCAAAACAGGATGATGAGAGCATTAATCGTTAGAGGCATCCATCAACTGACAGCAATGACTTGTAATAAAATGAATGAATGGGCAACCCGAAGGACTGGGTCACTTTTTGCTTGGCAGGGTTTCACCGCATACACAGCAGAGGATTTCCATCGCTTATTTAACCCGGCTTCTTCAAGTTGCCCAGCAGAAAGGAAAACGAGCGGGTACCTTCCCACAGCTCATGGTAACAGCTTGGGAAACACAGTCATTCCTCAAGCTTCATTTGCCGTCTTCCGGGACTCATCTCTGAGCCCAAAACGAACATTAACACATGACTCCAGATTGCTAAGAGTAAAGCGAAAATAACCCATCACTACTGGTCTAGGTTTTGCAGTTGCATATAATGACATAAACACAACTATACAGGATTCGTCTGCACAAGCACCGCAGATAATTCAGGAGGGTGGGGGGCCCTTTAGCTTTGCAAAGAACAGTAAAATCCTTTGGGGCGGGGGGGGGCGCTCCCTACAGCTGCTTTTATTTACCATTAAATTCACTCCAGCCCTTCATGTTTCTGTTCTCCAGCCAGCACCACAATTAACTTTTCAACTTGTGGTAAAGACCAGCTTTTCTGAGAAGCCACCAACAGACTAAACTATTTCCATAAAACGGTGCCGGATAATTAAACATTCTTTTAACACTTTCGTTCCTGCACTGTCATATGACACCAATCCACGGTAACAACAGATAGGCGGCAAAGGCTGCAAACGGACATGATGTGTGAGCACACAAGAGCTGTCAAATAAACATGTGAGTTTAAGTGCCTGGTTATATGCTGCAGACCCAACAGGGGCCAAATCACCAAAGAATAAAGGTCACCAGAGGTCATTCCAGCCACTAGCCTCCTGTCACAGGTCAACTAGTTTTCACCTTGCTATGTTGCCTTCTTTCACACTTGGTGGGCTCTCAACAAAATGAAAATAATAGTAAAACAAAAGTCATATGTCAACATTATTCTTTCATATGAAGAGAAACAGCAACAGATCCCTTAAAGGCCAAGACAGGATGCAAGAATGATTCAATTCACCTGGTCCCCAGAGTGCTGTAGTAATCACTGCAAAAATCAGCACCCAGAATAACTGGAGTTTGTTCGAGTGACCAGTAAATCAGTCGACTCCAGTTACGGGAAGAAACACACTACAGACCATACATGGGAAACATTCTGTACGTAAAAAACAAGCTTTTTTTGCCATTGACCATCAAAGCGCAAATGAAGGAAACTACCAGGTTAAGGGATCCTAGTTCACCCCTTGCCTGTTCTCCCTGTTCTCTTCTTAGTGCGTTCACCGTCCAATGACCAGATCACTTCCCACGAGGAACATGCGCCGACAGACAGGTTAATTTAAAAATTCAGTTGAGAAAGTAATTACTGTTATCAGTACACTGGACAATAGTTGGTTTACATGGTGAGCCTGGCCTGTGTATCTCATCACTCGGGCTTGCTTGCTCTGCGTCAACGCGGCTTGCGCCACAAGCAGTCTTCCCTGCATCCCCCGCATGGTCCACATGTAGCCGTTTACACAATGGAAGTGATCCGTCGAGAGCTGCGGATGAAAGAACGTGTAACGGTAAGTTCCGGCTGCGCAGGGATTCATAATACGCACTCCCAAAAGGGCCAGATTAATTATGAATGAAAGATGCAGACTAAACCTAATCACATGAGGGAGAAGCTCCTCGTACAGCATGAAATATATATACGGCTTAACTCCTTTATTAAGAGCATATTTAGAAAGGGATTATTGATTCTCATAATGGACAATGGAGAAGAGGCTTCCTCTCATCAGCCTTATCTGAGTCGCTAACGAAGACTGCGGCCCTTCCAAAGCATGGACGCAGGAGAGAGAGCAACCTGGCCCCGGGGCAGTGTAGCACCCCTGCTTTGCTGCTTACAGTACTTGACCTACCTGGCACTTCTGTGGCACCTCGGTCATGTGATGATTGGGGTCCTGCTTGGGTTGCGCATGTTGACCTGCTAGACCAGGGGTGGGGAACCTCTTCCATGGAGAGCTGGTGTGGGTGCGGGTTTTTGGGATGACCTCTCAATCAGCCAATAATAAAGCAGTGGTTCTCAACTACAGTCCTGGGGACCCACTGTGATTGGCTGATTGAGAGGTCATCCCAAACACCCACATCCACAGTGGCTCTCCATAGATCAGGTCGCCTACCTCTGTGCAGCAAGCCGTCGATATGCCGCCGCCACTCAGGTATTACGTGGACCATGCTGTAACTTAAACCTCTATTAAGAACATGGCAAACGTGTGGTTGCCCTATTTTTAAAGGAGTCCACGGGACTAATGAAGCGACATGCCAAGCAAAGTAGCATTTTAAAATTCATGCTAGCTATTAATATCTAGCCCAGACATTCTGGAGAGGGAACGTCCAGCTTAAAAAAAAGGGAAATATTTCACCAGGAAGTAAAAAACTGTGTTGTCGATGTTAGGAATATAATTAAAATAGATTGGTCTCTTGGGCTTTATCAAAAGGTGCCGCATAGTCATTATTCTGACTGTGGATGTGTCATCAATCCCAGATAAATGTAGGATATCATGCCAGGCTGCAACTAGGGCAACAATCATCTGACACAAGCAGAAAGGAGACTGACCCACAATTTTTAGCTTATAAATGATATCAAAGGTGTTATTCCAAAATTTTTGACATTCAGATATGTTTGATAACTAGGTAAGACGTAGCAGTTACACCAGGACAAAATTCCAACTGATCTCTAAACCTCCGAAAAACCACTACAAAATGAAAAAGGGCAACACGATGATTTAGTTGGTGGTGAATGTTTAAAATAAAATGGGTGGATGACAGCTGATGTGTCATACTGCTCCTGAGCATACATGGGGTAAGGCTATACGAGATGCAAGCAACCTGTTTCTCCTATCTGTGCAGTCAGGGTTAGGGCCCAATAAAAGACATGAAAACAGCACTCCTGAAAAGCAGATATCAGTGGGCAATGGCAGCCCTCGCCCCCCAACACCTCTTGCCCACTATCAGAAGGACCACATTAAAAAAATTAAGTGAACCAGTTAATGGAAAGAAAGCAAACGGTCATGTGAGGTTCCTCTAACTCAGCACCGGTTAGAAGCACAGTATCAGTAACATAGGACTGCAGACATCTTGAGAAAGAAAATGTGTAAATTACATCAAGGATAAGCAGCTGCCTTTTAAACAGAAGACGCTATACTCTTAGAAGCAATGCTGATTTAGATAAAGTCTTTTTAGGAGCGCAAGTCACTCATACTGAAGAACAATCAGATCCAGTATGCTTCAGCTGTGTGTCACAAAATAAGTTAAACTTGAATACATAGTTTTAGTTTTGTTGTTGTTGAAAAGAGATTTTAACTAGACCAGGACTAAACGGACTGAATCAATATTAGTGGTTATGCTGATTATTGATACAAATCCAGATGATGTCTACAGAGACACCTTGAGGTAAAGTACTGAAATGCATCATGACTGTAGGTTGGGGGATGGACAGTAAGCACTCAGGACACTGCTGGTATATTTTCTCGCATTATCAATATACATTATGCCTTTTTGGTATTGAGATAATCGCAGTACATTCACTCAGTTGCAGTCAGATGTTATACACCGACAGGATCTCATCCAATTCCTAACCCGACATCATATGGACGAACAAGGCTCTAATCTAATCATAGAAGTCTGCAATCTTCTTTGCAGAAATTCTAAGCATTTCGAAAATCTAATTTTGAGTGACCCACCTGTGGTACCTCCACTTGGGTGCTGCCAGTGACGTGCACGTGCTTCCCAGTGCCGTCCAACTCTGCCCGTCACCCGGCATCGGTTCACCGGATTACACACTGCTAGGACTCGCCAGCTTCCTGGACAGCGGCTAAGCTATTAGGCGTGACATCGGTAACTCTGCAGGAGCAGCATTAGCATGTTACCGCTGCCTTCTGCTCAAGGTGTTCCGTCCCTTTTCGTCCTGAAGCCTGGGACATACAGCCACATCTTTCACATTTAGAAGCTTACGGATGCATACAGGCTTCTTCAGGGCTCAGGGCCTCACACACTCACCACAGGACAGACTTTCATCCCTCACGCAGCTGCCTGCTTCTGCAGTCACACTGTTCACCTGTTCGGAGGCAAAGTCTGACTGGAGCACAAGGAACACAAGACTGTGTTGAACACCGTTGCACAGAATGGAGCGTGCTGACACTCTCTGCCTCTCATCTCCCACAATGGCTAACAGGTTAGGCTCACTGGTTAGACTGGACACTGAAGCAAGATGGGTTCAGGAGAACTTTGGATGAAAATGTCGCTCCCTCATGAGAAGACTGACAGCTTGACAACACAGCAGCTAGAGCAAAACTTGAAACAGCACAAAACCAGTTTCTGCATGCCTCTGTCTACTAAACTGGGGATCCAGTGCAGTGTAGTGCCTCACACAACCTTTTTCTGGGTCCAGCCAGGAGAGAGAAATGAGTACAGGTACTCCATACCTAAACAGCTCCAGGGAGAGATACAGGTCTACGAGCCTGACGCTATCGAAAGGAACTTCACCAAAAACCCGTCATCTTTAACAACCTACTCAATTACCGAAAAGCACCTCTTCATGTCCTGTCCTCCACTCTTCTGGGTGAAATGGAACTGCTTATCCGACATCAGTGATCAGCTGTCCATTGCATGACAGGGGCCTTAAAGTCAACACGATCTCGTCTGCGGACCGAAGTGGGCCACGTGTTTGCACATACCTGACACAGAAGCTCCGCAGTGTTCATTTTGCACACCCTTAATCCCTGGAAAATAAACACATTTTACATGTTGTAAAGTGATACGCAAAATTAATTTTTCATGCAATAGAAAACATGTGCAGCACATGCCTCTCAAAAGATCAAACAGCTGAAATGAGGGAGGACTGGCCCTTCAGTCATTAGGCAGCTGAATCCGGCATGCTGCTGAGACAGGCTGCTGTTAGATTCACACAGGGCCCTGGTGCTGGGGGGGGGCGGGGATCCACACGGACACACAAAGAACCACAGTGTACATTCTGGACCTGTTTTCAGGCCAAAGGCATTCTGATTGTTGCCATGTGGCCTGCATGAATTGAGCATGGCGACAGAAACAGGGTTCATTGGGGGGGGGGGGGTGGCATTTAATCAACTATTAAATGGGGAGGACCACTTAGGGGGCTAATGAGGACAATTTTTAGTGATCAATAAATGATGAGTTATTGATTTTTTAAGCTTCTTCTGTCCTTTGAAAGTCAGGGCCCCTTTAAGAAGGGGCAGGCAAGAGGCCAGATGGAGAAGATGTTTGTGAAGTCAGAAAGAACCATGACAGCCCAGTAGGATATTGTGGGAGCAGACAGTCACAGTCCACATGGTGGAAGAGGACAGTCCAATAGGGCATTGTGGGAGCGGACAGTCACAGTCCACACGGTTGGAGAGGACAGTCCAATAGGACATTGTGGGAGAGGACAGTCACAGTCCACACGGTTGGAGAGGACAGTCCAATAGGACATTGTGGGAGAGGACAGTCACAGTCCGCACGGTTGGAGAGGACAGTAAAATAGGACATTGTGGAAGAGGACAGTCACAGGCCAGTAGGACATGGTGGGAGAGGACAGTCCAATAGGACATTGTGGGAAGGAACAGTCACAGTCCACACGGTGGGAGAGGACAGTCCAATAGGGCATTGTGGAAGAGGACAGTCACAGGCCAGTAGGACATGGTGGGAGAGGACAGTCCAATAGGACATTGTGGAAGAGGACAGTCACAGGCCAGTAGGACATGGTGGGAGAGGACAGTCCAATAGGACATTGTGGGAAGGAACAGTCACAGTCCACACGGTGGGAGAGGACAGTCCAATAGGGCATTGTGGAAGAGGACAGTCACAGGCCAGTAGGACATGGTGGGAGAGGACAGTCCAATAGGACATTGTGGAAGAGGACAGTCACAGGCCAGTAGGACATGGTGAGAGAGGACAGTCATAGAAGACTGGAAAATGGTTGGAGAAGACAGTCATAGGAGAGCGGGATGTGATGGGAGAGGACAGTCGCATATCAGTAGGATATGGTAGGTGGAAGTGGACAGAAAAAAGGAAATCAAGTATACTCTGTAGCCATCTTTTTAATTACAGGATAATCAGAGTAACACAGGCAGTGAGTTTCACTGTAATTCCAAGTGTCAAAGAATCTAATTTACAGATTCTGACATCCAAAATCAATCAAATCTGGCTGTAAAGAACAGCCATAACCACGTAACACACTGACCAGAGAAAAGTAAGGAAACCTGCTGACATGCCTGCAACTGGATCTCCTTGACATACTGAGGAACTCTTGTGAATGGTTACCTCTTAAAGAGAAGAGGGGCAAAAACGTTCAGTTTTAAGCCATGGCACCTGAGAAAGAGCAAGAAAAATCAAAGTTTCCTAAAAGTGAATATGCAGACAACCAAAAAGCCCACATTGGCTTCACTCTACTCTCAGCCACCCTCATGGACTTTGCTCGCTAGGCTTAAGGGAAGCAGATGCTATCGTTTCCTCACCTCCTGCGAAGAGCTTCGCCTAATCCTCGCTGCTGCCTGGTGGCGAACAAAACGCACTGCGAACAGGCGCCTTCCTGAGGTTTGGGCACCTTTGGCTATAGACTGAAACTGCAAAGGTCAAGATAAGGTTCACAACATGGATGGCTGACTACCTGCAGGAAGTACAAACAGTAAACAGTACGCAGATGTACATGACCCACATGATGACCATCTGCCATCAGACGACAGCAGTTCTGGACAACATCGCTACTTTTGCATATTGACTGGTAAGTACACATTTCAAACTGTTGTTACGTGCAGTACATCTCAGTGGGCTTCTATACAGGTATAATCCTCATAATTCTAGTTTAGACATTTCAATCCAACTGGAATGACAAGCACACGAAGTGAAAAAAACAACATAAGAGCAGAAATACATGTTTCAGGCTTTCAGACTTCTGAGCTGGCCGTAGCCAAAGAGGGATATGTGCCCCACCGGGGCTTTTGCTTTGATCTTATAACGTGTGACATAACTATACAAACTCACAGAGAGCTGCAATACTTGAGGCAGTAACAGTTTAAGTGAAGAGTTTCCCACTTTCACTGCAAGTAGAGTCGGCATGAAGGCCTTGAGCTTGTTTTTCGTGGTAATTTGAAGGGCGATGCTCTTGAAAATGCAGCCAGTGGTTGTGTCCTCTCCTTCAGCCTGGTGTTGGGAACAAAAGCACGACTTGTGGAGTCAAACAGCATGCTCTAATCATGTCCCCAATTAACAGCACTGAAAAAAGATAAGATGCCCTTTCCTCATAAAAAGGTTAAACATTCATGAGGAGATAAACTCCACTGACCCCTGCAGGGTGGGCTGGGGGTGGGGGGATGGCCAGCACATTCTGAGGGGGGGATGGAAACTACAGGGACTTTAATGCCCCCCTGTGGACGCTGCCTGGTGTCCCCTTCCTGTCCTGTAGAGACCCCCCTCTCGTGCACCTAATTATCTCCCCAAATTTGTATCTGTAGCCACAGGCAGCCTGCTGGGATTAGGCGCAGTGGGTTTACCAATCTAAAAAGATAATTGCCGTTAGGAAACCTAATGTCTCGTCTGCTTTTGCTGAGCTCCACACACAGGATTGAGATATACATTCCTATGAAGGGAGGGACATATACTACATGTCAGAAATATAAAAGAGGAAAGAAACAAGAAGTGAAAGGGCGCTCCAAGGGCACTACAGGAGTGAAAGGGGAGCCACAGGGTCACATGCGGGAATGAGCACACCTCACAGGGTGTGCCAGGAGCTCCAAGGGCACTACAGGGGTGAAAGGGGAGCCAGAGGGTCACAAGCAGGAGTGAGCACACCTCACAGGCTGTGCCGGGAGCTCCAGGGGCACTACAGGAGTGAAAGGAGAGTCACAGGGTCACAAGCGGGAGTGAGCACACCTCACAGGCTGTGCCGGGAGCTCCAGGGGCACTACAGGAGTGAAAGGAGAGTCACAGGGTCACAAGCGGGAGTGAGCACACCTCACAGGGTGTGCCAGGAGCCCAAAGGGCACTACTAGAGTGAAAGGGGAGCCACAGGGTCACAAGCGGGAGTGAGCACACCTCACAGGGTGTGGCAGGCACTCCAAGAGCACTACGGGAGTGAAAGGGGAGGCACAGGGTCACATGCGGGAATGAGCACACCTCACAGGGTATGCTGAGCGCTCCAAGGGCACTACAGGAGTGAATGGGGAGCCACGGGGTCACAAGCAGGAGTGAGCACACCTCACAGGGTGTGCCAGGAGCTCCAAGGGCACTACAGGAGTGAAAGGGGAGCCACGGGGTCACATGTGGGAGTGAGCACACCTCACAGGGTGTGCCAGGCACTCCAAGGGCACTACAGGAGTGAAAGGGGAGGCACAGGGTCACAAGCAGGAGTGAGCACACCTCACAGGCTGTGCCGGGAGCTCCAGGGGCACTACAGGAGTGAAAGGAGAGTCACAGGGTCACAAGCGGGAGTGAGCACACCTCACAGGGTGTGTCAGGCACTCCAAGGGCACTACAGGAGTGAAAGGGGAGCCACAGGGTCACAAGCGGGAGTGAGCACACCTCACAGGCTGTGCCAGGAACTCCAAGGGCACTACAGGAGTGAAAGGGGAGCCACAGGGTCACAAGCTGGAGTGAGCACACCTCACAGGCTGTGCCAGGAGCTCCAAGGGCTCTACAGGAGTGAAAGAGGAGTCACTGTACCATAAACTAGAAACTTTTTTTTAAATTAGTGATACTGACCGAGAGCCTTCTGTTCTACAGAAGTCAGTGTAACAATCTCTCAAAAATATACCTGCATTCTACAAAGAAAGTTGTGTAATATACTATATATTTGTGCTACACAATAATTTATTAGTATGGTCTTCAATTTGTGGCCAATACAGCATCAATTCATATTGGAAATGACAGATACAAGTCTTGCACAGCGGCCTGTGGAGTTCCCAGTGAAGTTTTGCTAGAAACAGGAGAGTCGAAGTGCACCACAGTTTTGCAGTGAGAGGGCAGGTGTGGTTTTATGTTCTTTGGATCTGGGTTAGTACCTGGGACATCCATTTCAGACAGCTTCCTCTTGCATCCACAGTTATTCTTGATCGATGTGATCCATCCTTCGTGCTGGTGTGCCAACATTACCCTGGATACCATGGCTCTTGATACATCACAAAGATTTGCTGTCCTGGTCAGATGTGTGCCAGTCAGACACGTACCAATAATTTGTCCTCTTTTGAACTATGATATGTCTCCTATTATGTTGTGAGGATTGCAATATTTTATGTACAGCTGTGCTATTGCTCTGCTAATTCAACCTTCACACTCTGGCCTTACTGATGGAATGTGCAATCAGTGAAGATTGGCCACCATGCTGTGCATATACAGTATAGGCGTGAAACCCCAAATGGTATTTTGGCCAGTGTTTCAGTTTCATTCCTTATACAGTACATGCCACATGCAAGGAAAAAAAAAACACAAACATCAACCTGGCAATGACTGCTGAAGAATTCGAGAGGCTATTATAGATTAAACACTGCATGCCCCAAACCCACCCCACAGTAAATAAAAAGAAATACCCCATTAAACGTCATTTAATAAAATAATTTTATGGCTCAGGTTGAATACATGCAAGTTGAATTTGATAACAGAGTTGTTTAATTTCATTGGATATGAAGATGAAAATATTTTTCTGTAATGACACAAATCCCTAAAAGACAAAGAGGAATGTTAAGGAATAAACACTGCTTAAGATCCTCCCCCCGCCCCCCAAGCACTAGCTTTTGCTGCTGAGGTTAGGGGGATGTATTGATGTCCGGTGTGGGGCTGATGGGAGAATGGAGACCTGCCCGCCCCAAATGGACACTTCTCATTCTGTTAGATTTTGAGACTCTTCTCCCTTTAATTAACTTCAGTACGAAATTATATTCAGATGAATTCAATTAACATCACATATTAAATTAATAGGGCCTTTTTTAAGGCATCAAATTAATCATGTAAAAATGGAACTGATCCTCGATGCAACGCCAGCCACAAAGCCCTGCTCTACCAATGTCTTCAGGAGACAAGGTATCTTACAATCATGCATTTTCTCTGGGACAGATCTACCAAACTGGCTCTTTGGCTCTACACACACTGTATGATGTTGACACTTTCAATTTACTTTCATTTCATATGGTTTCACTGCTTTCTTTTACTGCAGAAATGGCTTCACCAGCTGATAAAACATTAGGACCCCCCCGTAACAGAGCAGAGGCAGTCCACTTACATTCATTTCCGGAGCTTACAAAAAATGTGTTGCCCCATTGGACAACTACAGCAAGCACTGTAAGTCTAAACCCCACCAGTTCATCATTACTACAGAGCCATCATTCTTATGCAATGTGCTCCATCACGGAGACCGCACTCTCAAAGCAGACATGAGTAACAGCTTCCAGAATTTTCCCAGACTTCAGTTTGTCTGGCAAAATGTGAATCTCTGTTCATACTCGTCTGCCACTGCGTTTGCATAAATGCAGTCTTGGGCAGTAGCATTAAACGGTATCATGTTCTCCTGGGGCCTAGGGGGGTGGTTTGGTAAATAATAGCCAACTGCCGGCAGATGGAAGGTTTGCTCTGGGACGCAGCATCAGGCAGCCAGCCCTCATGAACAATTCCCCATGGCGGTTTGACAAAAGGCTACCTGTGCCAGCCTGCCCAGGGGCCTCAAGGGCTGTAGCGAGGCCCCAGCGGGGAGGGAGGGTACAGCAGAGAAGGCTGCTCCGCATTAGCATTCACCCAGGGCCTCATGACACATAAACAAACAGTTGGTTGGCCCCCGGGGCCTGGACGGAGATATCACATAACGGCCCCTGCCGCCATGGCCAAACAACAGCGCCACCTGCAGTCACAATCCCAGGGGCTGTTTAGGTAGACGGCCCCAGAAGGACCAACTGCTAGCTGTGTGTGAATGACCCCTGTACACCTGCCTAACTTCCCCGAGGCATTGAGCAGGGGAGGAATGATTATCACCTGAACGAACAACAAAAGACGAACAAAGACATTAAGCGAAGTCCGTTCAGCTCTGTCACCGAGCTCCTATCAGATGGCCGATCTTTTGTGTTGAGGTTCATCTCTGTCTGCCCAAATTCACGGTGGGGGAAAAAGGGACCATCAACGTACAACGCCAAGGCAAGGTGAGTTCAGGATTAAAGCTCTCCAATTAGCAGGCTTCAGTGTCATCTCTCTACAGGGAACAGGGAGCAACACCACATGGGCAGAGACAGAGAAAGGGCAAGCCCTGCCGTGGAGCTGCCCAACAGGCCTGGTGTGAGCACGACAGCAGGCGGTAATCTGTGGAAGTACCCCACTGTGGCGGTCCTTTGGCTCCACCCACCACAAGAGGCTTTGGACCACAGGTGAGGCTCAGAGCCATGTGCCTGAGCCCAGAAGACCAATCAGGGGGTTCCCCAATGTCCCTGTGGACCATTCCCTGATCTCTGCCACCAGCGCCATTAATTACCTGTGTGCTGCTCTTTACCCCAGATCCCTGGGCTGTGGAATCACCAGGGTACTGGCCATGAGCACACACATCAAGCAGGGCCTGGCTCTACATTCCCCTGAGTACATTGCCTACCAGGGACCAGAGAGGAGGGAGCACGGTGGCCCTACGGCACGCACTCTCGTACGGACTAAATGACCGTAATAGCCTGAGAGGTTAACCCATCTTCCCATGAGGCTGATATTCTGTTTCCAAGGAACAGGGGGGAAACTGCCTTGGTTGTACACAATGGTGACCAAGGAGGAACGTCTGCTCATGGCATTTCCTAACAGCAAAATAGGAGCATTTGGAAGATGTCTCCTACTCAAGACCCGCTGGCAAGTGACTATGGAGATGATGCAGAGGTGAAGCGGGCTCCATCCAGGCTGCGGTAGGCATTTCTGCTTGCTCCACTGACGTGCATTTGGGTCCAGCTTCCGGTGGACAGCTTTGTTCAGTGTGGTTCAGCCAAGCATACTGGTGCACAACTTGGCTCACGGCCAGGCAACAAGAGGCCTCCCAGAAGCTGCTACTGCCACACGGTCATGTGACTTTTGATTGACAACTTCCCCAAAGAGCGGGAGCACGAACAGATGGAATATCAATGGTTCATTCGTGTATGAAAAAAGTGTCTAGGTGGGGGGGGTAGTCAGGGACCCTCAATCTCTTGGTAAACAGAGGCAATTCTTGGTGCCACCCCCACCCAGATTTGCTTCCTTGTTCCATTTCATTTTATAACAGTTCTTTATATTACTCAGGTGTGTGCTATGAACAGGCACTCCTTTTTATAGTTAAAATGATGGGTCTGATTAGAATTTTCACTGAGAGCCACAGAGAGATTAGGGCCAGATGCACGGAGAGAGGAACACAAACACAATCACACGGAGACGCAAACCTCTGCATGCAAACTGAACTGCTCCATTCCGCCGGTTTTAAAAAACCTACAGTACGAGGAATGTGTTTTGTGGGTTATCTGAAGAGATATTCACTTTGAAACACTTGAGAAGTGCTATCTCTGAATACAAGCTGCAATATCAACAAGCTACAGTCTTTCTTTAGTGCTAATGTTTAAATGTTACTCACAGAGTGATGCCAGTCGTCTCCATAGCAGGAAGCTGGGAAGGTCTCCAACAGGCCTCCCTGATGTACAGTTACATTGTGTTCCCCATCTATTTACACACTCTAACACCAGGGTCGAAATACTGAGCCAAGTCTCACTTATATATGTCAGTGACTCAGTTCAGTCTCAAAAAATGTATTAGGGAAATGCTTTGCATGAATAGAAAAACAAATGGATAGATAACAGAAATAAATAAGGGCAAACCCTCCCCCCCATCGCCCACCCCGAGCAGCAAGCGTGCCACTCAGGGGCTGTTTCTGAATTCGTGATCAAAAGTTATATCTGAGACCACCACAAAACTGCAAGCTTCTAACATCTAAACATCTGCTGTCATTTTGTTGTGAATTATTTATTTGTTGATTTCAAGTCCTTATTTATTTCTCCCTCTGCCTTGCTCAGTCGTGTCTGCATTTGCCCTGAAAAAAAATAAATCATCAGACGGCAGGAGAGACTGTATGGACTGGACATCCGTTACACATGCCTAGGTCTTGTTTTTCAACTACACTAAACACCTTCCCAACAGCTCTTATAGAGAGAACGATGAATTCAGTGTTTGTGTCCAGAAAATGTATAAAAACAATGACTTTATGCTGATGGACTTCCCCTGCAGGGAGATCTTGAGTGTGAGGTAAGAATGACAGACAGCACAGCAAGCAGAAGCAACACAGACACAGAAGAGAAGCAGAAGGAAGCCAGGTGTGTTTCACACGGATGTTGCCCTACCCCATTGGCAGATGGGGTCTGAACTACACCAGGTGATGTCATATTCTAAGTGAAATGTGTAATCAAATGAATTTTAGCACAAAACAAACCCTGGATTACAAGCAAGGCATGTGTCAGAGACTACACACAGGCAGGGGGGCAAAGGTTACAATTTCTCATTGGCTAGCAAGCCCCAGGTTACCACCCTTTGTCTAGGGCGGTGTTTCCGAACCCAGTCCTCGGGGAACCCCGGATAGTCCGCGTTTTTGCTTCCTCTCAGCTCCCAGCGCACCTGTACCAGGTATTGGGTGTTCCTGACTGGCTAGGAGCTGGGAGAGAGCAAAAACATGGACTGTCTGGGGTTCCCTGAGGACTGGGTTGGGAAACGATGGTTTAGGGAACACATTAAAAGCTGGTGTTATGGCTTCTTTATCTTTCCTGCCTCATTTAAGCTAAAAAAAAAAGCAATATATGGTTGGTGACGTCCAACAACACATTAAAAAGCACAATGCTGGCTATTCATTGTGGGTACAGAACTTCTGATAAAAATAAAAATACCATGACAGATCTTACCTCCTTTCTCACCTTCCAAAATATCTCAGACAGCTACTGTTTGGTCTCTTGCCATGTACATTGTTTTAACCAAGTCCTGATAGTCTAAAACGTATATTCATAAAACCATAATCCTTGTATGCATAGCCCGTATCAAAAGGTGAGGGTGAAAAAAAAAATAGTGACAAGATCAGAACTGGAATTACTGGCAGGTGATTTGCTGGTGAATACAGTGCAGGTACCCAGTAACTTTCATGGGTGCTGGCACCGGGCCCATTGAGACGGGCGGTCCTGGCCCGGTACCATTTCAGCCGGCCAGTGGGACATTGCTCTATGCCCTCACAGCCATGTCATTAGCAGGATGATCAAACTGCAGACGATAACTTCCCTTGAATCGCTGGAATACAGCCATGCTCTTAATTAGCTTTGGAGTAAGTAAGAGAGAGACTTTCCGCTCTTAGCTGGTAAACCCGGGTGAGCTGGTCTCTGCTTACACACACGGCATGATTACGCTACGGCTCCACAGCCACAAAAAAAACTCCTTTTAATGGCAGCTATGAAATGACTGGAATGGTACAAAAAGAGGGAAGTTTAAGCACCTCCAACAACTTCCTGTAATTGCAGTTTATTGAGAGGGAAACAGAAGATAAAGATTTTGAAATTATAAGCTATTATGCTCCAGAGAAAGGTGGGGAGAACTTGGCTTCATAAAACACAGCTGACAAGCTCAAGCCAATTACCCCAAGACCATTCCGAAAAAAATCACTTAATTGCCAACCATTCTGTCAGGTCAATTGACTCTAATTGAAGAAATAACAAAAAGCGTATTATGGCACGAGAAGCAGGGCACGGGAAATTAGGTGAGCGTTCAGGAGGAGGCGATGATTTGAAATTCCAGCCATCAAAGGAAACGGGTGCTATGCTCCCCATGTAGCTTCCCAAGACGAAACTCGGCCCGTGTTCGTCACTCGCTCAGATACGGCCCGGAAGACTTCTGCGTTCCTGTAACTGAGAGTATGCTTAGAACGCAGCACCCCCGCAGGCGACAGACATGGTACGCACCCTGACAGCAGCCTGAAGCTGCAATCACAACAGCCTTTGCTGTAGTCGTGGGTATCATTATGAAAATGGTTGTGATAATCCACACTAAAGTGGTTGCAATGGTGCTTGTTACTCCAGTTGTTACTGCGGTTCTGCTTCTGCTATTGTTATCGTTATTAACGTTGTTGTTATAGATATTATTATTGCTACAGCTCTCTGCAGTGCTGCTTCTCATTCTGCCACCTAAGACAGACCCTGGAGGTTGACGTGCGAAACAGGCCTGGCTCTGAGCTCCTCCATAAATGCAAAAGCCAATCGCCGATTAGTAGATTAAAAGTGATTAATAGTCCCGCTGATTATCAAATCAAGAGCTTGCCGGAATAATCAGTTAATTGATCATCATGGTGAGAATGGCAGTCTGTTGGGACCATGACAACTTGAATCTGTTTACTCTGACAGCAAAGGGACAGCAGAGACAAATTTATCGGCGTGTGTTCCAGAGACAAGGCCTAATGGCAGCCTCTGAGAGCCAAGCTCGCTGAAACAATGTTAGCTCACAGATTCTGCATAAGCGCGTTTGGCATGACACCTACATCAATGATATACTATATTCATGCATTGAAATAGCATGTGTGGTCTTCATACTGTAAACCAGACCTAGCAGGTTACCTTCAGCTCCTAGTGGTTCCAGAGCCTTGTACTGCATATCTAATCCCCAAGCTTAGTTTCGACGGGTTCAACTGCTAAGAGGACGCTTAAGGCCACTGGCAAACACCTTGGGGAATCAGACACGAACAAAGGACAGCAGCTAGCTGGGGGGAATGCAGAGCCACTGAGGAGGGTCTTGACAGGAGGGACACTTTGAGCTGCAAACTTGCTGTGGACATAAGAGGCTTCGGGACCACCACTGCATTATGGGTAATATCAACCCATACCGACATAAAGCAATTAAAATTTGAATGAGGAGGAGGAAGCGAAAAATGCGGCTTTTATCAGAAGTTCGGTGTCACAGGGGACGTTAATCTGCATTATAGTCCCGGAGATTCACAGTGGATAACATTTAAGGGGAAAAAACTGGTGTTTACTGAGATTCGGTGGAAATCATGGAACTTGCAGACTATTACTTAACCTTACTGTGCTGATTACTACTTATATTAAAAAAGCATATTTAGTGGCCCTGCTCTTTTCCCCGTAACTACAGAGGGGTTTTCTGATCGGCCTGCCCCTGTGAGCTGTGATGTGTTAACTGGGAAGCCACTAATTTGATGTCAAAAATTCATAAGGCCCCTCTTTAATATTGCATATCTATCCTGGGTTGTCACTTCAAAACAAGCCGTTGCATAAACAGAGCTACCACAACACAGAAACTCAACAGGAATGTCGAAGGGGACGAAGATGAGGAGAAGGAAATAGACAAAGGGAAAAAAGACAAGGAAACATTCAAAGACTGCCCCACGATGAACCCAAAAGAACAGCACCTGTGGAAACGTAGTGGTGTACATTCTGGGAGGAAACACACTCGTCTTAATGTGATCGTGGGCAAAGAAGGGGGACCGGCTGGCGGCCGGGGCTGAGCAGGGGGGAGGGGGCCAACTTATCAAAGGAACTGGCAGGTAAATAGTCATTTACTATGCATGCACAATGAGCGCTACACAGAGGCCTGACACGGCGGCTGGGCGCTAATGAAAGGCAGCGCTATTGTGGCATCCGTCAGGGGACGGTTTTTAATATCGCTCCCTCTCTCAGTGAAGAGGCGCTGATGCAGCGTGGCGGCAGCCTCCTGCTGCAAGTCACTTTGCATGAGATGTGAAGGAACTGAAGTGTGATGCTTTATCTGTGCCCCGGCTGCTCAGAATGACTTTTCTCTCCTTCGCCTTTTCTCTCCCCGAAAAGAAAGCTGTTAGGATTTGCGGCTCGTGTTTACTAACTGTTTTACTCCTCCCACTAAAAGTTTTCCTCCTCCAAAGATAGTTTGGCTCATGCTGTTTCCTGTCTGTTGGCATCGCCGCAGCTGTTTTTATTTTGTGCTTGCTGCTAAAATGCTCTCCTGCTCCCTCCTTTGCCAGCCCCTCCAGTGAGGTGTTTCACTGCAAACACTGCATTTTAGGGGCGGATTTCGCACACTGCCCTTCGGTCTTACGGGGAACCGAGCTCGGACCCTGTTCAGAAACTGTCAACTTCAGATTTATGCTTAGGGACACAAGGAAACATCTTTCTGACCAGCTGCAGCTTTGCTCTACTTCATGAAGAAACTGGGAAAAATCAGCTGGATTCACGCAATGAACATGACATGTCTGGCTTTGTATTTTGCTTGACATTGTATTTTAAGCACCTTTTTTAAGGATTTGGTGCTTGATGCCCATTTTAATCATTCTCACCATCAATTCTTACCCGTAAAAACTGTTCCTCCATTTATCTATTAGTACAGGCATGCTTTCAATAGGTGACAGTACTGGGATTCACCCTATTGACCCTTTTTTGCAGCACGCCTGTCAGAAGGTATGCTACCTGCTCAGCCGCTCCAAGTATGAAGAACAGTATACAGGCAAGATGCACACAGACAGTACATTAACCCTTTTGCAGAACCGTCACGTGCCAGACACAGTAATGTGACTTCCTGAATAGGATTTTGATTAACCCTGTTAAATCCCTTCAGCACACAGTTATACCATCTAGATGGTATTATGAGAATGTTTAGCTCGCAACATCCTAATGCCAGTAATTTATATGGCAGAACTTCTGTTCAGAACAGGAGTGCGTGATGAAAGGTTTTGTCCAAAACAAACGTCTCATCCCAAAAACAACAATTACTGGTTATGAGCCCTATCAGACTTGTGCTGTCAGTCAGTATCATAATAATGTCTTTTTTTTTTCCTTTTTGCCTGGCAACAAATACTATTTTAGGGTTTAGAAGCAAACCCAAGCAGGGGGTAATAGGATGATTCTGGCAATAATTAAAACAAACTGAAGAAATGATTTCAATGACAAGAAAAGTGACAAAAAGAAAACAACTGCCCGTGTACCCAGCAAAGTTCATCTTCTCTGTGTGATATTTGCTGATATAATCACAGTATGCTTCTGTCATTTCACAAAGTGATGATTATTGCACTTCTTGCTATAGCCTGTAAATATGTGTTAAGGTGCAAGGAGCCCACAACCAGTTAAACACTCATTCTAGCACTAAGCTCTAGGGACTCATTTTAGACTCAGAAGTAAAATATCTGCCAAATGTTTTAACAGCCTACAAACAACCTGAATGGACTGAATACATGGGTTGTCCATGGATGTATTAAACCATATCACATTTCAGTAAACCTGCTTTTATCATCCATTTGAAAAAGTTTTTGAATAAAAAAAACTGTGAAATAACGAAGTTTCATCAAAATTAAGTAAGAAAATTTTGACAGCTTGTCAGACCTCTGACAGCTTAGTAATAAGGCCAGGTCATCTGCAACCAAATGATTTAAACAAAGTGAAGGACAAAAAAGTGTTTAGAAAGTTTCCTAACTTTTGAAGTAGAGCATTTTGTCACCACTTAACAGACATGGTTGTCAGTATTTGTTTATTTGTGAGATAATCAATCCTCCGGAGCTTGAACTCTTATCACATCCACCAAAGTGGAAAGATAAGATGGGTGCTGGAGGAGAAGCGGCAAAAATCTCCCTGTCACTCCACTTCCTTCCCAGCTCTCACGGCTACATTTATCTGGGAATCGATATCGGGATCCACCCGGCCATCCGGGGACAGCACCAATAGGGTGTCATTAAACAAAAAAAAAAAAAAAAAAAAAAAACTCTCAAAATGTGAACACCTTCTACACTTGAAAAACAGAACATCCCTAATAGGAAGGGAACTGTTAGCCTTACAGCTCAGCGCGCCACTGTGCGGCATTAACACCATTCAGTAATCATTCTTTAGAGCAAATGAGTTACCGCATAAAAGTGATGGCTGCATGCGACAAGCTAAATTGGATCGAATCAGAAATTAGATATACATTAACACTGCAAACTTAACGCCGTGATGTCTAAACTAATGCTTTTAATTAAGATAGCTTTCCACTGTGCCACCGCGTCACAGTGCCATTCGAGCTGGGGCTTGCCACTGAGGGACAGTTACGCAGTCCCTGGTACTGGGACGGGGGCACCCTGCCTGGCTGTCTGGCCCGACCTGTTCTGCCAGACCCAAGAATGTCGTCAGAGGATCAGAAGAGGCCTCCTCCCTACCGCCAGGCCTCATTACGAGGCACCATCAGCATAATGCGGAGCGATGCGCGCACTTGGGCTGAGGAGCTAAATAATTCAGCAAACTGTCAGCTCTGTGGGCCGCGGTCCTGTGTGGCAGAGATCAAGGGGAGGAAGCCTCGGTGCAGGTGACACCGCAGCACTGGCCGCTGCGCCTCCTTCTGTCACAGCCTGGGGAAGGAAGGAAGGCAGGTAGTCACCTCGGCTCCCCTCATCAGCCTGCGCTGGGAGCTTTCAAACACGTCCTGGCTAATGAGGGAGCGTTTAAAACTCACGGATGCCAATGGGCACATGTCTGGCGGTAAGTAGGGGTGTTAAAGAAAAAAAAACACGCGTGCGCACGCGCACACACACACATGCAACAAACGTACTCACACACACGCGCAGCCAAGAGTGTCAGCACAGGTGAACAAAGTGAATAGGATATGTGACTGACAATAAAGATTTCTTTTAACATCAGTGAGTAGATGCTGGGGAGACAGGCAGACGGGGCACATGCAGCTCCGTGTTACTCTGAGCGCGATGGATGCTCCCCCTAAGCTGGAGATGGCTGCTTTAATGATGGGGCCATGAAGCCGAGGAAGCCAGGATCCCAGACCCACATCCATTATTTTATTTCACTTTAAAGACGAGGTTTAACAGACGCCCGAAATTTCAGCGGGTGTCATGGCGTGCTTAAACTTTAATTTTCACTCCGTTTCTTTCCCCATTAACAAGCCACACGAAAAATGGAAACAACACATTATTTTTTCATTTTATGAAAATATTTTTCTTAAAAATATCCGTGGTGCATTTTTGTTTCCTTCCCGTGAATGGCAGTCAGAGGCACGGTGACGGTGAGGACTGCATGTTTTATGTGACATTAATTTGGAGTCCCCATATAAATAGTTCTAGAAACTTCCTTTACTTAGTTTTCCGCCAGTGCATCAGCAGAAGCCCCCGTGAGCAAAGCTCACATATGAAGTTCAGTTTCATGCTTTTCAGGGTCCAAGCAGGACAACGTCAGGGGTCCGTCTCAGGATGCTGGGTTCACCTTCGAATGGGCTGGCAGTACGTGATGGCATCAGCGTGGCTTCACTGTAGTTACCCAGAGAGAGTGATGGTCCTGCCACAGAGTCCCTCATCTCGTTTGGTGCATCGGTCTCCATTTGCCTGGCAGGGCTCAGTCAT
The DNA here is from genome assembly GCA_026781065.1 of Mormyrops boulengeri. NCBI lineage: Eukaryota > Metazoa > Chordata > Actinopteri > Osteoglossiformes > Mormyridae > Mormyrops > Mormyrops boulengeri. The sequence continues at coordinate 13,372,744 of JAODLD010000030.1, read as the reverse complement.
GTGGTCCGTGCAGTTCTCCGCTAATTACTAATTAGCACATTCTTTTGTGTGGACTGTTTATTTATAGCAAACATCTTGCCAGATCCTGCATCCCACAGCCAGGACCAGATTAATGACATAGGCAGACTTGTGAGGATAGTATACACAGCATCTCCACCGAAAACACGAGAGATGCAGCCAATATTCATAAAGACCATACTGTAGCCCATCACCAGAATCATACTGCAAATCCCAGTGAAATCCATACAGAGTTCTGTCTTCAGCTGTTCGTCGAAGTCGTCCCACCGAAAGTAACAATACGTTACAGTGGAACACGCCATTAAAACCAAATGCAAAACACAAGCTCTCAGAGGCAATATTATCCCTCATTTACTGAACACAAGTCATCAGCCTACAAAGTCTCGTCCAAAATGACGACCAACACTAAGGGCTCAAGCACTCTCATTGCATCATGATGCTCACATTAGACACCATTAAGTGCCACTACACCATACACATGTCATGTTGAAGATCGGTGGGTGAATCTTAATACCAAAAAATCATACTTGTGATCTTGGCAAGACCAGTCCTGCGAACTTGCCTTCCGAGAACGAACTTGGGGCGCAATGAATCATGGGATTGGTCTTGTTCACAAGGATGCAACTGATGTATCCTTGATATTTGGGGTAAGCAAGACCAGCATCCGGGGATCTCAACCATCCTCTGTACTGGTGTTCTTAGTATTGGAACTGGTCTTTGGCAACGGAAGATGACGTAAAACGGGTACAAGAGAACACAAGTACGGTCAAGTACGCATATTGAGATTTACCTAGTGTGACACAGAGGTACGTAGGGCTCAGCCATGCACAATGCTACCCAGCACCACAGGAAGACCAGTGTTAGGCCATCTTTACATTAGGTAGGCCAGGCACACGTATTCAACAGCCTTGGCATTCCTCATCCCACACCTGAAAACATGGCTTTGTGATGGATCACACTGGTCGCCCCTCAGACCTGTCGGCGTCTGACGTACCGCAGGGGAGACACACAGGTCTGGGGTCAGCTGGCTGCAGCAGCTCACATCAGGTCTTAGCAGTTTATGCTGATGGGTTACATTGAAGACTCCGGAATCAGCAGCACTTACCAACAACAAATAGGGATTCTGAAAAGAGAAGGAACACAAGGAACACGTTGGTTTGCCCAGTCTGACTCCAGGGCCTTTCTTTTGATGGTGTCCCTCCCCTTCGAGATTATCCAGAGGAGATGATACTGATGCAGAGCAACATGTAGTGTATACACGCACACACACACACGCACACACACACACACACACACACACACACAATTGCTGTGTTTTATGTGACAGATGAATACCAAATGTACCACCAGCCGTGACACACCCACACACACACACCCACACACACACACACACACACACACACACAAAGCATTCCTCTTTTATGTCAGGTACTGCTTTTTCCTGTGAGATACGAATACTCTGAAGAGAGGGAAGGCCTCCTCATAAATTTCAGTGTTTCTTCATTTCAGGGTATGCCACTTCGTGACTGTCCTTGCATGCCTGTGGAGGGGCTCACGCTGCCATGACTAACACTAATGGTACAGGCACGCATCCATTGGCACACGTTTCATTATTTTGAGACCAGCTTCGGAGATGTAAACCAAATGATTATAATAAGCCCTTACCAAAGAACTACTTTTGATGTGACCTTGCATAGCTATGTGACAGCAAAGGTACAGAGAAGTTAAGGGCAACGGCACCAATCTGAATGCAAATGATAAACACCATTGGACCAGCATCTGGGTCAGAGGGGAGAGAGAGAGAAAACCTGCGAGTTACATATGAACTGTCTGTATGTTTGTGCGTGTGTCAGCAGTATCCCCGAGATAAGTTCTTCTTCCAACATTTAATTATGTATACTTCATTTATGTTGAAGGGTAATTGCCACACAAACGTTCTAAATTTCAAGCCTAAATTGCTGGAAAGTGTGGCAGGCGTGGGAATATCCCCTGTAGCTCTGGTGGACCAGGGATGCCCACAGACATACTCCAAGTCGGTGCATAGACTAGTCGCTGGCAGACCCTGGATTGCGTGGGTGCGAGACACACCTGATGAGCACACCTTCACTTCGGAGCACACCTCGTTTGCAAGTTCCACAGATGCTAATAATGCCAAAGCAGAAGAGGGGAAAACCGCAAAAACAGCTGTGTCAAGGGTAGGTCTGTGAGTGCGTGGTGCTGGCTAACATGATGATGTCACAGCTCACCGTTCTCATTCCAAACAACCATGTTCTAAACACCACACTCACCAGTTCCAGCTCCTTATCCATGTATCGACCTACAATGGGAATTTTGGACAATTTCCTCGATGAGATTTGAGCAGCCTGCGGCTACCTCAGCACACTTTCTGCTGCATCCGGGAAGCTGCGGGCTGCTGGTTAGCACAGCCTGAGGATTATGATTAATGGAAGAGCTGGTGAAGATGAGACGACCTGTGGAGCCTGGGGATGTGGAAGGCCGGTGCACATTGCTGGGAGGTCCGGGGAGCAGCAGTGTTTGTGTATGCTGGGAGCCTGTCATTGAGGGAGATTTATGGACTTCAATAAGGATCTGTGCATTGGGGCCAAGTTAAGTCACTGCGTAATTAAAACCTTTCAGTGGAATCTTTTAGAAGTCGACCATGAGGATCACATACAATGGGGTCAAAAAAGCAGCATTTTGATTGGATCCAAACACACAACCGCACTGTCACTCACACAGACGCACGCACGCACACACACACACACACACACACACACACACACACACACACACACAAGCGCGCGCTTTGTCTGGCGCCTACGAATAAGTACAGTTGCACTGCAAATTTAAATCTGTTAAATCTGTTTAACACCTGAACATAACTGTCCTAAATTCAATGACAGAATCAGAGACTGTTAGCAACCCCCATGTTCGCTTTTCCACTGATCAGCCTCATTATTTCCTCCATTTTTCTTTGACCGGACTAAAAATGTCCAATTACTTAGGCTAGTCTTACAGGCAAAGCACACACTCCCAAGCTAACACACACAGAAGGTGGCTCACACTGGACTGGCTTATTCACAGGCAACAGACAGCATGGCATCTTGGATACTAAAGGCACACTACATACCCAAATGAAAGATGAGAACAAACATTCAGTGGATTTCAACCTAGCCTAGACAGGAGGCTGGTGATGTCCTGCTTGTAATATGTTACACACAGGTAGCTCTAACTGATTCTCAAGTGCACATGCAGAAACACAACTCTAATAACCTAATCAGCTTTGTTCAGAGATGACTCAGCTGGGGGGTGACTTTAGCATCTAAGTGAGACACATGAAAAAGATTGGCATCTCTTATTTCAAACCCCCCCCGCTGCTTTTGGGTCAACTCTTGCTGATCTTACCGTGTTCACATGTAACCAACAAGCTTTGCCACTCACATGCAGGAAAAGTACTGGCTTCCAGAATGTGGCTCTCTGAATTCTTGTCCCGGTTTTTAATGTTGCTACTTGAAACTTATTAGAATTAAGTGTTCTTTTCTAAACACTTAATTTTCCTAGCAATTTCCAATCTTGAAAACTTCAGAGGAAACCTTTACAGAGAATACAAAGCCGCAGCAAGCTTGGCTGGACCAGACAACCCAGAATGCCATGCAGCTCTGGCAGCGGTTCAGGGCAGGACTAAACAGCTGGCTGGCTGACAGGATGACTGCCAAGAACTGGCAAGCAGGACCTCGGAGAGACACAGCAGGTTGGTAACCCTTTCACATTTTTAATTAGATTTACACACCCATGTCTTTGAGTCATCCTAAACGTACACCTGACACAGGCCATCGTTTGCTCAAAAACATTCACTTAGCAATAACGTCTTATGGCATCAGGCATGAAAATATTAAGCTCCGGGTGAATCTGCAGCTGGAAAGCATGGAAACTGTGTGCACAGTTTAGTTTTATAGACATAATGTTAAAGCACAGTTATCATTACGCTGCCTCCAGCAACGAGCTGAAAAATAATCTGAGGTGAATCGCACCATCACTGAATCCCCCATTTCCTCTTTACGCGTCTGCCCAGTCCCATACCTGACACCCCCCATAAGTGATGCCCAGAAGACCACGCCCCAAAGCCTCTAAACCAGCACTCTGTGTCAGCAGGGACGTGCCCATCCCCCAGAGAGCGCCACGAATGAGAGCGTTTACTGGGCCGAGGACTCCATGTGCAAACAGGATTAATGCAGCATTAGGAGATGAGACGCTTTGCCATCTGGAGAACGACAGGAAACCAGAGTCAGCGTGTGAAACAAACGGAGAAGTTAATCTACTAAAATAAGTGAAGAACCATTAAGGAAAAATAGCCATGGTGTAGACCTAAAACAAAATGAAACAAACTGTTTCAGTGAGAATGTACACATTCAAGAATGGGCAGCCCATATTGCTGTAATGATGGTCTTTAAAAACAAGGTTCCTCAGCTAGTAAAAATCATTCTGTGATCAATACTAAGGAGTGGAGAGCAGGTCCCCGGAGAAAAGGAGAAGCTGATGATTGGATGGGCATCTAACTGACCAGGAGTAGCTTTCTTAGAATAAGTTTCAAATCAAATACGACAAAGCAGCGTCTGAATACCGACTTTGACCCGCTAAAGCCCCTTAACAGAAAAAAACCAGAAGACAATCCTGTGTGCCAGTGTGCCTGGAACGTAGCGCCATAATACCGACCGCTGTACCCTGCAGGCATTCTCACACGTGTACGCAGCCCTCAATCCTCAGATTAAACCTAGAATATGCTATCGAGTCCAACAAGAAAAGGCCACTGTCATGAGCGGAGTGTCTGTATGCATTCTGGAAGAGTCTTTTCAAAGGCGGGATAGTGAATAATATATCAATGGTCCCAATGCCGTGTTTCCTCATCATCAATTATTAAGTCCCTGCACTTCACTAATCCAAGATATAATTAATTAGTCGGACAATTCTCTGATGTTTGGCTGCTTATTTTTAATGGCTTACAACACAAAAACAATTCTTGAAACGAGTTTAAATGAAACATGAATAAACAGAGGTCATTTGGACAGTCATTTGACCCAATCATGCACTCCAATGCAAAGACCCACTCAAAAGCGTCCATGAATGTGAGAAAGGCGCTATATAAATAAGTCATTATTATTATTATTATTATTATTAGAAGGTTATGAAGTAGTCGTGGATATCAAGGCATGGAGATAGGTAGCCAAAATATGACTACATTCCTAATCACCCACTGGCGGATCACTCTACAGTGACCTTAGGAAAATCCGGTGCAACCACCCCCCCGCCGGTACAGTCCATTGAAGATGATGATAACCCATCACAGCAGACAGTCATTTTCCTGGTTTTTTGTCTTCGGCTATTCCTAATCTGTCTAGCAAGCTCAACTGTGCGCTGTAATAAGGGGTCGTGAGGAACAGAATAAGGCCTAAGGATTGGGACACTTCCGCAGGCCCAGTACAACTCACAGCACAATAAACGCATTGTGTTTCTCTGTAGGTCATCTGAGCATGACGTGGCTACAGTAGAAGAGCCCGCTTAGCTTGGAAGTAGGAATGCTCCGATCAAGGATTTTGGGGGCAATCGCTGGAATGAGAATTGGCCGATACTGGTCGCTGATCACAGGGTGGGAGGGGAGGATGGGGATCGTCTATTTAAAATTGAACTCCACCCCCAGCTCTGAGCCTAACTCCACCCACTGCATAATTTTGGGGGAAAAAAAAAAAGTCGGCTGGGGGCCGAGATCCAACAGTGATTAGTATCATTATAGAAATGGAAATTTGCTCAGTGCGGTTGTCCAAGAAAGGACAATATTCAGAAAAAGTAATCAGCTTGCTGAGGTGTTTCAAAATAAATGCTTAAGTTTAAGAACAAAGTGATGCGCCCTGGCTGCCTCTGCTGTTCTACAGACCTAACATCCACCACACCACGTAAGTGTCATGTGACACTGTGAATGCTCCATATAAATGTCATCCAATGGCTGAGAGCCCATTCAGATTGAGCTCTCGTCCGTACTCCAGAGCTCCATTTGTCTGTTACCAATGCTGCTCATAATGATGCCCATTGAGGTTTAAGGTGTTTAAGTCATGATACAGACAAAACTGATTGGATAAATGAAGACCGCGTGTTACTGAGGCCAATTCACCAAACAAACATGAACCTAAAGAAGTGAAGCAGTCCTATATCTGACAAAATATCTATTTTATCATATAGATCAATTACACAAGTTTAATGAAATTGTGATAAACAGAGCTAGTGTTCTATACAAATAAACACGTTTCCGGTTATTTTAAATGAAACCTTTATTTGCCTCTTTTAAATAATGAAATCTTTATTATTTAAACTGATTAAATCATTCTTGCATCGCACCCTTTCACAATGTGACTATAGCACATATGCACACCATGATGTCACGATGTACATTGCGCATCGTGCAACCCTAGTACAGTCATACTATTTAGTTTGCAGCTCCGAAATACATTTAAGTGTGCAGTTCCTCTTTAAAGTGTTACGTCATCCGCAAAATCAATATTTAAGATCCGTCACATTAAAGGCCACCGATCGAGTAACTAAGACTGAAAATTGGCAGATTTAAATTGGCCGGAGCGGGCAATCTCTGTTAGATCGGTATAGCTGTCAGCTCTATGTTCAGTCTTTCAGGAAGCCAACAGTTGAACATGAGCGGCACATCGAACCTTCTGACATCCCAATGAAGAGCCCACAAGCTTATTCATTGTAAAAAAGCAGTCCTCAAGCCAACCCATCTTCACCTGCTCAATGCTGCCATCCGTTGGTCGATACACTTCCCCTACTACAGAGTCCAGCTCTGGACTTCAGTGCAGTAGACTTTTTCTTCATGGTTTTGTCTTTCTCATGCTCTCATCCTTCTTAAAATATAATCATACTCCAATTCTTTTCTTTTTAGGTCTGCCACAGTAATATAATTTCTTATATAGGCCTACTGATGACTAACAGAAACAGAGGTAAATTTGACGCGCAAAAATAAATGCAGTACGACTCTCAAACGCTGGCTTTCTTGAGGTTATATGTTGGATTGCATCACCACACTCTTTCAAAAGATCAAATTCATCGGGATCCACTTGACCCTGAATCAGACAGCAGCTCCGTGTTTCTGAAGTTGTCTTGATTAGTGATATTTGAATTATAATTTATAATAAAAAATCTAATTATGGTGTGAGTCCAACTAAAACCGGACTTTTAAAGTACAAGTAAACATGCTAGTCTGACTGAAATTGTACTAAATCGAATTTCTCAAAGTCGGACTAAGACACCCAGATAATGCAACCTGGGGGTCGATTTACTCCTGCCCCCCACCCGGGCTTTGACCCAGAAGTAACAGAAGAAGCTGGTACACAGGAGAAGCTTGGAGCATATCAGGGGTTGCGTTGTTGGCGCACTCCAGCACCATACGGCGATGTCGTCTGCCTTCGGATAACCCCATAGCCACAAGGAATACCGTGCATCTCACTTGAAAAAAGAAAAAAAAAAAAACAGTAAAATGTACAGCACGTATGAAATGTACAGCTCTGTAAAGCTGTCCAAATCACCCCTCAAACTAAGGGGCGCTTCTCCGCCACACCAGGTACCGTACTTTTGGTACTTCAAGAAAGTACCAAAAGTATACAACTTTATGGTTTTGGTTTCCCACTGGCATAAAAACTGGTACCAGCACCAAATAACAGCACAAAGGCAAAGCGGGGTATTTTGTACTGAATTCAAAAAATGGCTGTAGTAAGAAAGGACGACGTGCGATATTAATACCAACATCGCATGCTATGCACATGCAGTTCTTACATCGCTAGTCAGCTAGATAAAGATCAGCCTTTTTTTTACCTTCAGTTTGGTATGGTTATAGCGCAGGGAGTTTAAGTCTCGTGAAAACATTTTTATTCTGTCATAGGAAAAAAACTTTATTAAATTTTAATGATTATTCCTTTTCAAGATTCTCTCATTTATGTTGAAAAATCAGTTTAAAGCTTTACCTCCGCTGCTTTTGCATGAGCTCTGCATTTGTTCTCCAAGACAATCAATCATTTTCATCCTTGCAGTTTAAATCACTCCTAGACGGGTTCATGAGAAATTTGTGTTGAAATTTGTGTTTTTTTTGTTTCATAAATACCCCAATATTTATTACAACAAAATCACTTTGCAATATTCGAAAAATTACCAGTACCGTCCTGTCAGTTTGTATATTATACAAAATACTTATTTCTTGTCATGCTATCCTCATCTTCTTGTATCTGTTCTTCCGACCAGATTGCAATTAAAGCTTGGGTCACTTCATTTGTCCACACATCCATTGTTGTTAATTTTTTATTACGTCTGTGACGTAATGGGTCAACCAGAAAAAGCCTAATACTAACAAGCTGAAAGGAGCCACATTGGCACCTATTGTAGCGGAGCTGGACATACAATAAATCAGTCCCCCCTCCCATACATGTATTCTGAGACAAGGACAGTAGTCCAATTAAATAGCGTAGTAAAGCTATAACCCTAGGTGTGTATGTAAAGGTACTGACTGTAGACAAACTAGCCTGATAGCACCAGGTATGACTGCGCATGGCTTTCTGAAGATAACTCCAGACTTACGGGTTTAAAAGCTAATTGCACTTGCATCAGTCACTCTTCCCTCAGACTAGACAAGCCTGTATATTCATGGCAGGTGTGAGAGATGATAGATGTTAGAGTAAGGGCCTGCTGAAATATCCCAGTTCACTACGGGTTTGGGTGATGTCCCGCTGCAGTGACACGGCACAGGGTCCCCTCCTTAAGCGCTTTCAAAGGCGGTGCTGATGGCATGAGATGGGTCAGTGCCCGACAAAACACCCCACTTGCTGCCACTGGAGTTTAACACGCAGAACATAAAAGATGCCAGGAAAAGTCACTTTACATCCACTTATTTTTATGCGTGCCCACACGTTGAGTGGGTTTCTTCCTCCTTTTTACTGCCAGCTTGTTAAGCATCTTCTGGCAACACAAGGCCTTGGACTGGGGCCATGCGGCCACTGCTCTTAAAAAGCCGCCCATGTCCAGGCAGCCCACTGGCAGAGGGCAGTGCCACGGCCTTGATGCCCACCTGGCTGCCCTTCCTGACCCGACTGGCTCATTCAGTTGCTTCAATTCACCTACCAAAAGCAAATTAAACATAATACTCAGAGTTTTCTTGATAATGTCCTTCGTAAATGCATCATTTTTGTTCCCTGAACAAAGCATGCCATGTAAAATGCAAACAGGCACAGCTGTCAAAATAAAGCCATGGATGCCCCCATACTGCACAGCACCTCGGCAGTAAGTGTTGGCAAGGGCACTGCCCTAATAGCCATTTAACAGACTCAGATGAGGAGAAGCTGCTGGGTGTTTAAGCGCAGCGTTTAATGTAGGGTGCCAGCTTTGGGGACATGTCCAAAACGAAACCAGAATCACTCCCATTCCTTGGGGAATTTGGAAAGAAGCGCTCCATTCTGGGCACGCTCATCAGGTCCGCTCTCGCTCTGTTGGCTGTATCTAAAGGCGAGGCCTGCCAAGCATCAGTTGTATAAATTGCCTAATTGATCTGTTGGCTTTGTGTCAAGCAGCCCACACATGAATGGTGAGGCAACACGGACAGTGTTACACACACAGCTATACGGTACAGGACGGAGCTGGGTGACTGCATGCCTTCAAGGCTGGAAACTTACGCACGCACATCTCCCTAAAGAGGCGAACACCAATCAATATGAAAGACACTCAATCTCTCTTTGTGAAGCAGAGCTGATTATACTGGTCAGAAAGTTTGATATGGAGCAGAATGCCGTGCCTCTAACGCACACGGACCTTCTGAAGGACACTGCTGAAGGCTCATTTCTGCTCAGCCTCCGTAGCCGCTAAAGGCACAGCCCCGAATAGGCTGCTTCATGAAGAAGGTCAAAGTCCTGTGGCCCCTTGAGCTATTATCCATGTCTATCAGTGTCCACTGATGTATTCTTCTGAAGAAGCCCTGTAGTCCCGCTGAGGGTCGGCCACCTGGTACTCCAGCCAATCAAAACAACCGGAAACTCCAGGCACTGAATGTCAGTACCAGCTATGGTCACTAACCAGCCATCTGCCTGCTGTGTTTCTGTGCAGAAAACGGGGTCAGACTGGGTCAGTTAGAGAAGACAATGGGGTAATCAAAGTGTACAAAGGGACAGAAACCGGTAACCCTAATGTTTTATTGATAATAAAAGTCTCCTCACTCTCCAGAAGTGTGGACTGAAAGAACTTAAACTCTGGTCACCAAACTCTCTCCCCACAAAAAAAGTCTCCCTCCCCCAACACATTCTGGGACATATTAAATGCGAACACATTATAAGGTCTTTTAACATAATGAAACATATTAAAACATACCAAAGTTAGCCCTACAAAACTATGAAGAAGAGTTGAGCAATTTCATAAAGACCATTATGGCATCATGTCAACAGGCCAGTCCACGAACCATAGACCTAACGGGCTTGTACAGAATGATACAGTAAAAGAAAAGAGCAACTGAACTCTGGGGCAGAACAGAGTAAATGGAAATAGAATAACATCTATGTGCTGCTGGCGTTCCGGATATATCAGGGTGGGACACTCATCACTCAGACGGGTACTCCAACCTGGTTTTAAGACTAGTGTGCACAGAACTCTCAAAGATCCACTGTTCCGCTGCACTCTTTATAGCATACTACCATTTCTCCTACACCTACACAATCTCGATTCTTCCTTACAGCCGTTATTCTAAAATGTTATATAGATCTCTTGCCATATGCTACCCTGCAGCATAAACACGTGACTGGATGAAATCTTTGATTTCTGTCTGGAATTTGGCCTTGGATGAATTCAAAGACTACCGTGAATATTCTGAAATGCTTGCATATGGGTCTACATATGCTCCATATCTCAGCAGAAAGCAGCATGTGTACAAACAGACATTAGATGGGCAGCTCTTCAGAGGCCAGGACTCCCCAGGTGCTAGGCCTGATTAGGCACAGCCTTCCCCAGGAGACCCAGACAAGGCCAACAGCTGAGAGACCATCCACATAATCATGCTCTACCTCTCCTTCAGGGGCTCCAAAAACACACTGATCCACTATGACTTGTCCAGACCCTCTGGTCACTTCAGCCCTGTGTCTTGCCTGCCTCTGAGTAATGGGAGACACAGCACTGGGGAGAAAAAAAAAAACTCCTGATGACCGAGTGATTTGAGGCGATGAGGCATGAAAACCACAAGGCTTATTTACTATTAAGAGTACAGATGCTAATCAGATACTAATCATAATCTCCAAAAGTTTCTGTGCTATACAGCTTTAGTGGGCAGCATCAGGCCCATACCATTACAGGGGAGAACAGCGCAGGTGAATGTGGTCTTTTTAGCTAAGCAGAGTAACAGAGTAACCCTAGATTGCTGCTGACAATGTGAAAAACTGCACACATGCCACATGCATCTACACCCATTTGGGGACTTCCAGCTGACTTATTTTAACAAAACATCTGCAAAACATTTTGGCAATAAGCCAGATGAAGTTGCAAGGATATCCCCCTACATACATACATCTTCCAGTTGCCTTTTCCCCTCACCAATGCACTGCAGAACCCAGTGAGAACATCCCTGTGGCACAGAGCTTGACAGAGACATTTCCCCATTGCAGCCCTTGCATTCAGTCTTCAGCTGAACGCTGCCATGCAAGTCCTGACAGGTACTTTCATGCACAGAGCAGGCTGACCTGCTTATTAATGACCCATTTTAAACTCCCTCTTCCCACTGTAAGCTTTATGCTGGATCCCAAACAACCCTCTCAATGCTACAAGCTCATTCTTTTTCTCAACACAGTTTGTTACTGTTGACACTCAATCACAATGCATATCTCCAAATACTCCTTGGCTGCCATGTGGAGGTGCTTCTCCATGGCCCCCAGATCTGATGCCAGCCTGAGCTCACACAGTGGTACCATGAGCACCTGCTCACCATGCAGATTGCTGTCGCTCTACTGCACAAACTCATGCACCCACGCACCCAGGATGGGAATCATCATGGAGAAGACTGACAAGCAGTACCTGCAGAAACAGTGGGCGGAATTTGAGGTCTACCCAGGACTGTCTAAATCATAAAGCCTGACCGAGGCAGGCCATGAGGACATCCAGCACAGGGGTGTGTGCTAAAAATCACACCCTGCTGACTAACGGGATCCTAACAAGATTCTATGCTTCAAGCTCCCCAGCTCAGGATAACTCCTACAGTTTCACCTGGAGCTGATTCATCGGCAGGGAAGCATCTCAACTGTTCTACCTGTGCATGTAGCTGCTAATGTCTCCCCTCTGACCGCAGCTGGATCCTCCAGCTTCTTCCACTGGGACCGGCTCTAATTAATCCTCCGTTACTGTTAGCAGTGGGCCTTCCTTGAGGAAGCCCAGTGGACCCAGAAATGTTATTTCCTACTTCCATTGTAAACAGTTTCATGCCTCCTGGGAGCAGGAAACTACAGGACCTGCCTGATTAGTAATACCTGCCTAATACATGTCTGTGACACCAAATTAATGATGGACGATGGACCGTTTAATACAGCGAGTCACGCCTGTTTATGCTGTTGCTGTAGCCGTTTTAATTAGGAGCCTGTATGGAAGACACGGTGTGACCAAACACAGAGAGATCAGTCATTTTCAGTAAACAGCACACGGTCACACTCAGGAAGCAACAGTGAACTGTCCTACAAGGGACTGAGGTAGGCATCTCTTAGGATCTGAAACATACAGAAGTCGCATACAGAAAACCCAATCTACTCTGTTATCGCCCCTGTGTGACACGGCAGTAATGGGCGAAAAGTCTGACCCTTTCCTTACTGTCACAGAATTTGCTCCGGAGTAAGTGAATTACACCAGATATACTACATTGGCATGTTTATGACACAACGTCAGTCAATTCGCTGCTGTTATCTACACTGACATATCCTACGTGGAACAAAACAGCTAGCTGCGTGTGAGGTGCCCTGTTCTCTCTCCAAACACAGCTGTACGATATATTAGCCTTAGAATAGCATGCGCAGTTTTGCACTTGAAATTGAGAGCCCCATATCCAACAATAATACGCTAATGCTAATCACAAAACAGAAATAGCTGTCAGAGCTGCTGGAGCGATATTGACAGATGTCCCGGCGCTGTGTGGATTTGCCCTCCACTGCTCTAGTGTGGTGGAGACCAGTGTAATTAATCTCTAGTCTGATTTACCATGAAATCTAAGCAAAATTCTGTCATTTTATCAGGAAGTCTGTTAGTCAGTATTGTCTACATGGCACATTATGATAATAAACACAAATTTAGGAAACTGGCATCCACTGACAAACTTTGGCTATAGCGACATATCTCTCATGTAAAAATATTCATAAAAGCAGGACAATTATTGAACATAAACAATAACTTGTGTAGAAAAGAGATCGTTGGCGACAGAAGGAGACTCTCAGCAGGAGGTGCACGTGTTTCCACATCCGGGCAGCTGAGTCCCGGTTCCATCTGGTTGGCAGTCACTCTTTACACCACATTGATTACAAATCACCATCAGCCTTGATACCAGGACACGAGGACACCAGCTCTCGCCCGCATCTTCAACACGTCACTACGCCGCTCCTGGCTCTGCTGGTCACTTCATAGGTTATTCTCAAGCAGAAAGTTCACGCTAAGGCTTGCTGAGACTGTAGGGAGGCATCACGTCTAAAGGATTCCCTCATCACGAAGCAAGCACAGGTCAGATGACAGAACCTGGAATCTGCAGAAATCCTGACCCATTACATTTGAGTGAATAATACTTTTGTTATTACCTATTCAAAAAATAGAAGGAGCTTGTTTTCTAATTCCAGGACACGGACGATCTGTACATGAAACCACCCTGTCATTCCATCTGTTACAGACCCCCCCTTACAGCCACTCTGCAGATAATACTGATGAAGAATAATGGCTTATTAAAGGGTAAGCAGGTAGATCGATCATGTGTACTCAGGACAGCCCAGTTCTAGAAGTGGCAGTGTGCAATCTGACACATTACCATTGGTAATAATATGGCTTGACATACTCAGACCGTACATTCGAACAATACTAAAGGCATTTATTGCCAGAAAAATTGCGACTATACATGGAGAATGAACTGAATATTACCATAAATTAAATAAATTAATTTTGACTAGTTCCCTCCAAGATTCATGAGGAGGAATCCAGGTTTTCTTAGGTTTACTTCTAAGCTGGATTAAAAGCTGACTTAGAAACCCAGATTTCTCTTTGTTGTTATGAGGATTATTTTTTGTGTGACAGCCTAGGTTTCCTCATTTATTATGAGGAGGATTCATTCAGGAACCCTGTTCATAAACAGTATTTTTCTCACCAGACCCAGAAAGCTTCACTAAGGTCTTGGACTTCTATTACATCATCTGCAGAGCCTTCTGGGTAACCCTGACATGTACACGCGCCACAAAACAATGGTTCTGTGAGCACACATGCCTCAAAATCCCAGTTATACCGAGTATGTCATTAACCCAACAAGGCACTGTATCATGCGAGTGTAAGATATGCATGATCTGTGTAGCACGTATGTCACTACACATCATATAACAGTTAAATCTTTGTTTCTGAAAGCATTGGCAACAATTTTTTGAAAGAAACAACTGGCTGACATACAGTTAGCCAGGCCAGATGTGGCTGGATACAGTGTGCACTGTGGGCTGCAGTGGGCCAAGCCTTAGCCAGTCTTGGATAAGGATCTCAAGTTCCATAACCTTAACAGTAGTGATGGGGATAAGTCCACCTATACCAAGTGTGAGTCAAGACCACGACGTTGGGAGGGTCGAGACAGGATCCAGAAAAAGTCCTTATCGTCTAATATTTACTAAATTACTATTATCATCACCCCTGCTAATACTTGAAAGTAAAATTGTATTATTTAAGCATGAAAATCATCTCAAACATAAGTATTCAGTCACAAACAGTGAACACTGTATACCACTGATGATCATATTTTTGTGGAAGCCACTTATCAGGGTGGGATTTGCAAGAGTTCCAGTGCAAATAAGTCAAAGTGAGTTTTCAGTGGTTGCAATGGCTGTTTGGCCGCGGTCCAAAAATGCTGGCGGAATTGCGTCCCGTATTTTCCCGTATGCGGCATATCACGTTAGTTTGAAAAGGAACACGTTTCATTATTCAATATGGGACGATCCCATGGTAATTCTATTCAGAACAGAACAGTCTTCTCCCCTACGATTATATAAACTCTGTAATGTTTTAGACCAGTAGGGATGGAAAAAAAAGTGAAATGATTTGTAAAATGACTATGTCTGCTTTCCTTCTAGTGGAACCTGATTCGTGTAAAGCTGGTGTTGTAATGATAAGGCGAATCAATCAAAGAACTCATAAATGATATGAAAACAGCCGTTAACAAAATATCTGTATAACTTGCAAGAGCTTCTGAGGGCAACTAACCACGTGAAACTTAAATGGTGATCACACTCATTCCAATTCTAACAATATCCATTGGCTGGATATCAGAGTTTACTGTACAGCAAAGTGTGTTTGTATGTCAGAAAATCACGTTTGTCAGTTCTGAAGGGATTTCCAAGGTAGTATTGCACTTTGGCACAGTCTTTTTAAAAATGAATAAAATAAAATCTGCAGCATAGAGCCAAATACAACAAATGTGAATAATAAATGATTTATCAACTGTATTTTATTTTATTAGCATGCATTGTTATTTCAAGAGTGAGGGAAATGAGAAAGTTGAGCACTGGTGAAAAAAAATCGGTCAAGGGTCTCGCATTAAAATGACAAGCCCAAACCAAGACGCTTTAGTCCGAGATTCAAGCAATGCTTTCAATTCACAGGTAACTCCAAGTAATGAAGAAGTAGAGTTGAGACTCAAGTACTACAAGACTGACAAGTCCTCCACTTGTGTGGCCACTTCTCCATAGCCTGACGACAAACTCAGCACAAAACTGTTTCAGTACTGTAGATATGATAAATCTGAATTCAGATATTATGTAATTGTTTATCTATTACTCTACAGTATATTGCACTGCTTTATAAGACCTCTAAGGGTATTATAAATGCTTAAATGATGGTTAGTTCACTGTTCGCTCTTACTGTTCAACAAATTGCTTCACAAATGAAGCCCATATCTCAGAAATTGCTGTTTGAATCCTCCCTGATCCACCCACTTGCAGTTAAACTGTTACTCTTCAAGTCTTTAGTTTCATTTTCACTCCACAACCTTACTCTGTGCTTTCTGGAAGACTGAGGTAGAGCACCTCAAGCCAGACATCATTAAGGACTTTTGATTCTTTCAAGGTAGCTATAGTCCGGGTAAAGGGACATGTCGGTATTCGATCAGCTGTCTGGAGGCAGACAGGGAAGGTGTGGACCATATTGGTGTCACTCTCTACATTGGTCACATAGCCAAGCACATGGCACTGCACCAGTCAGCTGCACATGATGAAAAAAGTCTGCACTGATAGAGAACTTTTTTCCAAGTTTGCAGGGGTGGTAAACTATTGTACTCCAAGCTAAGGAAACAAAGTGCAATCCAACAGTCATCACTTTGTAAAGTGAAACATTTCAGTAAACATGCTTAAGAGCAACAAAAAACAAGACATAAGGATGCAGTAATAAAAATATACATCAGTGAGTTCCTCTTTCAACACCAAGATAGAATAAATGACCCAGTATCTACTGGTAAATTTAATAAGTAATATGTTACGCTTTAGAAAAGACACCAGCTGCATTTTATATCTTACCATTATCTTATCATATCTGCATCATGCATAACTTGAAATAAGTGGTCATGTGATAGGAAAACAGAAAAATGTTTCCTCTTCAGAATCTTTATTGCTACATGACCAAGGCCAGTGGAAATTTTTAGGGGGTTAAGTGCTCTGTTCTTTAACAAAAACAGATTAACTACAAATCACTAGAAAACTGGAGGGCAAGGTTGCAAACACACCCTTAATGGAGTTTGAACAGTTTCCCAGAAACACACATTTCTTTTATGAAAGGTAGCATAGCTAGAAAGTACATTTTAAGAAGTATCCCAGACTAGCAGCAACCACTCGAAACTCTGCCATGTTTTGCTCTTGTCGAAATGAAAGCATGCAGGACAGCTATAATGACTCTTTAACCATAAGAAAACAGCCTTGGTGATGTGGGGTTTCACTAGGCAAACAAAGAGCGCTGTGTCAGCACTGCTCACAACTGTCCTCAGGGGGCAGCAGGGGGCAGCTTTGGAAGACTGGTAGATTCTCCGAACCCACAACTCTTACAAACAGCAGTCAGTTTGCACTGGCTGCTGGCCGGTAGCTCAGCTTTAGCCTTAAAATTCTCAAACAGCTCTCGGCCATACCGGGAAGCCCTGCTGATCTGTAAGCTACACCACCACACAGCCTGCTCTTCAAACCAGCAGCACCGAAGGCTCTGAACATCTGCAGGCTTCTAGTGTATCAGACTTGCCATCTCTCTGGTCGTTAACCTCACATGTAGGCCAAGCCTCTCGGCCGATGGCTCATTATGCAGAGCTCGGGGCTGATTACAGAATTAGGCAGTGCCTGAAACCCACAGGATAGGTAATAACTGTCTCCACTCCATTCAACAAAGGAAACCACAAGCCCTCCGCTCGTCTCTGGAATAGAGCCAGTCCTGCTTTTATCAGCCAGAGGCGTGAGAAGTCCCACAGCCTTGGGCAAATTCCAGCTAAGAGCTTTCCTGGCAGTTATTGCAACAAAGAGCCCACTTTCCACCCCTGACATTTGCACCAGCTAACTCGAGAACGTTGGTGGAGGTGAATGAAACGACATGGTGGTCTGAAGATCTTGCTTAGACAGAGGGAGCAGATCAGGAAGGCACCAAGCCATACTCACTGAGCATTACACCTTGAGGGCAATCTGCCAACACAGACTGGGCAAAATGCAGAAGAGTAACTCTAAGAGTAACTTCTAAATGATATTCTGTATTACTCTTTATTAAGATAAGTCGGTATATTGGCTCTGGCCAACAACTCATCAATCCTCAGTGACAAGAAGAAAAATTTATAAAACATTGGACGTATATAGATAAGTCCCCCAGGGGGTACTCTATGGTATAGTATACCGTAGAGTACCATGCGTCTAAGCCTAACCCTAACACACTGTGGCTGAATGCTATCAAAGACTGCCCTCCTTCCTCACACACAAACTACATTAACTGCATGGGGGTTACCCATAAGCCAACGGAGCCGCTTCCTCCAGCTGCATGACAAGGAGCCCATGTACGCAGACGAACTGATGCTAATGTATGGCTCCAGTCGCATAGACAGACTCTCTTCCAAGGCACCAACCACAGACATTTAGCCTTATTCAGACACACAATATCAAGTGCTGTGGGCAGTGCAGTTTGACCGTAAAACAAAGAAAACAAGGGTAAACAGGCATGGAAAGGAAGAAGGTTTCCATTTCTGCAGGCAGAAAACATCGCCTTAAGTCTTTTGTGACGTACCCTGAAGAAATTAAAAATAGTTTCTGACCAGAAGGTTGTGGGTGTTTGTCATCTCTGCAGGAGAAGACTCAAGTCAGCTTGATTGCAACTTTTTTTCCTGTCTTAGTCTAAAATATAGAGGGTTTTTTGCATCTCCATTACTCTGAAATGAGAAAGGCGTTTCTTTCAAGCTGTTTCACACATCCCCTCTTCAGTGTCACATCCACGCCTGAGATGCTCTTCTCGCAAATCTAGCACTGCAATCCGAAAAGAAATCAAGCAGGACAACAGGACTTCGCTTAAACTAGACAGTCACGTCTTTTTGTACAGCATTTTGTACAAATTACATTTTGTAAACGATGTCGACTTCTGACGCAAGCAGGTGTCCGATATGATAGACCATACCTAAACGCATCACAATATTTGGGTCTCATCAAAAATGACATTTATATTTTTAACCTTAATATGAAGGACTTCAGACAAGAAGAAGATGAGCAAATATCAATGAGTTCGCAGCTTAATTTTTAAGTTTATGACCATAATAACTGCGAATATCCCCTTTAACACAGCTGGTCAGTCAATGCTATACACGGCTCCTCTCTGAGCAGGCTCCCTGTACGACTCATATTTCTCCAAAAAAACAGCACACAAACTTAAGCATTTCCTCGTATACTCTCACAGTGATGTTCTAAAGGTTTCTTCACAACAGTGTTATCAAGGCTGTCAGAAAGGCCGTCTTCCACAAACAGTTTGCTAATTCCGCTCCATGCAAACTCTTAGAGAAAACGCTCCCGTCGTGGTGAGGCACGGGGTAAGAGGAAATCCCCTGTGTAGGCATACACCCAAGAGTATAAGACAATACCAGTTTCCCTTCAATACCACTGAACCCCCCCCACCCTCCTGTGAGGTACTTAACCACGTTATGTAAAAAAAAAAAATCATCAAAATAATATTGAAAGGTTAGATTCATTGTGTGTAAACGCTTCACTGGCGCACAAGGTGTTTTTTTTCATATAACCTCAACCTTAAAACGGATGATAAGTAGGTAAACTCTAAGCACAGCATCCTTGCAGGTTTTAAAGCAGCATTTCACTCTCCCGCAACACTCCGCCCCACCGGGCTTCCTTCAGCCCAGATGCATCTCATTCTCATTTGTCTTGATTCGCTTCCCAACTGTGACGCTGATGCTTGGACATCTTTTGTCCAAATCCCAACCAAGAGGGCGACCAGAGAGTTGCAGCGTGGGGGCAAGCCTTGACCCAGGCTCTGATAGCCATGGACTTTCATGAGAGAAGGTTTGCGCAAGAACATGGGCTCTTTGTATTCAAGGAATAATAAGTTGACCCTACCCAGGCAGCCTCTTTGAGCTTCAGCCAACCATCTGAATCCACTTTATCACAAATGAGGGCTTATTTTTCAAAGCGCCTCTCATTTGTGCAAAGTCTGCAGCCTCAGTTGTGAAAGGGAAAAAAAAACTGAGTTCTAACACCGCCTGGGACCGTTAGATTACTGGTCTGACAACTCTTCAGCGGGTCACAAATTTTACAACTTGGGTCAGGCACGTGTGGGTGAGCAGCCACTCATATTAGAACGCAAGCTGCCCGTCTGGGGGGTTAATAAAGTCTCTCAAAATTCACATATGATAAACCTGCTTTAATCGAGAAACACATGTGACAATCCTGATATGTGCATGCAGTTACTGTCTGTCCCAATGACATATAAATGTATGTACACAGGCGCTGACATATGCTACCCATAGAGGTTTACTGTAATGGAAGCATTTGTCTGCTTTGTCATGAAACTGCAGAATGAAGAAGTGAGGGAGACCTTTGGATCCGTTGTGGGACTGAATGACCCTTATGGAGCATGAGGACAGTCAGGAAGAAGAAATGCATCCCATATATAATTCACTAACGTCACACTTCTCTGCCAGGGGGTGCCCCTTTAACAACACTGCAGCAGACTCTTCTAACCAACAATTACTCATAGGCCAACTCTTCTAAAAGTCATCTTTCAAGCACAAAAACAGCGAACAGTGACATTTCTAGTTTTAAGGCTGCCAAGCAGCCGCCACGATGAGGCTTACAGCACATAGAAAACCCAGACAAGGTGCATGCTAACATGGCCATAACGCCAGGCCACTCAAGGACATGGAGGTGTAGCAGCGGGGAGTGGTGGAGGAGCGGAAGTGCTTTGGAGGCAAGCGAGAAGACAGAGATGTTGCAGGGCAGTCTGCAAATGCTGCACACCTTCTGATGTGGTCTGACATCTGGTTCATGCAGGCGAGCAGGCCGAGACACAGGGCTCGTGCTGGCCCGCAGGCGAAGGAGGAAGGGGGTGGGGAGCCGTTTACTAATACTGCCACTCGGTCAAAAATCACTTCTTGAGAGATTAACTTGTTGTGATTCTGCTGATTGAGCTGAAGTACTGTGCAGCAATTAAAGAGAAAATAAGCTGGGAAAAGAAGTGTCAAGTTAAAGTCTGTGTATATGCGGTGCACTTGCTCCAGGCCTGTTATAGACATGAAATGTGCCAGTCTGCTATCGCCATCCCAGTCTGTTCTCATTCTAGCCTTCTATAAACAAGTGCATTGCGCTTGGAGGTACAGTACATTCACGGTTACACTGCGGGAAAGTTCACGGTCTTCCACGTACAACGGATTTCAGCAGATGCCCATGTTAGCAACGGCTAGTATCTGGCTTATAAGCAGCAGAAGCAGCAAAGTATCATGTCAGCATGCGGGTCCAAGGAACCCTACAGTCTGCAGTGGCCGACTCAGACACACAGCCCCCACCATGCATTTTGGGGGGTGGGGGTTCTGTTGGTTGGTTCTACAAGCTACCCCTGACTGCGAAATGTGAACTGGGAGCGACAGTTTCGGCAGTAACAGAAATCAGACAAGACACTCAACACGCAGTATGTTAAGATACACATATGCATGTAACATGGTGCTTGTAATTAGCGTCCATGCAGCAGGTGCCAGACTGACATTGATCCACGGGTAGCAATTTAACTTTGAGGTGGGTTGGAGTAATCAGGAGACACCTGATCACAGACCATTTTGTGAGAAGGGTCATTAAAAAGCAGCACAGTGATGCACAAATACAATCTAGTCCAACACGATTGCTTGCATTGCCTTGTTCCATGCCCATCTTGGAAGACCAGGGAGGGAAGTATTCGTCCAAGCATCCCTGTATTTTTACTTGATCAAAGAGAAACAGCGGCATCTGAAAAGGAAACTCCTAAGCACCTCCTGAACATCTGCTTTTGGTCTCATTCTTGCCCTAATTTAGTACAATGTGTAAACAAACTCTCAAAGGTATTAAAAATTGCACCACAAAACAATCAAGATCTTAGAAATGCTCTCACAGTGACACTGCTGTGTGTGTGACGTGTGTGCTCCTTTTTGCAGATTGAGAACAAGACATTCCCTCACTGGCTGTTCATTTTGTCTTTGCTGGACTAGAGGAGCAACGTGTTATTGCACCAGTCGCAGTGGACAGAGAGGGATCTATATGCCACAGATCCTGATTTAATCAATATTAGGATATCTGCCAATTAGCAGCGTTATTTTACTTGCATGTGAAATCAGACCCAGCTAATTTATCACTATTCCATCCTTCTTACTGGTTGCATTACAAATGTGATAACAATGGTTAATTTTTGATTTTCCCCATTTTAAATTACAGGGAGAGGCTACATTCTAATTACGCTCCAATGGATGCCTTGATGAGGTTTAACTAGCAAAATTAATTAAAAGTTTTCTAAAGATTAAAATCATGACATTTTGAGTATTTAATCAAAATAAATTTTACAATTAATTAAAATCTATTTTGCATATATATGTTAATTTGGGATCATTTCAGGCACATCTGAGCTCCTGTGTGTGTGTGTTCATGCATGCGCATGTGTGAGAGTCACCAGTCTTACCCGGGGAGCATGAAGACAGCGACGCAGTGATACAGTGCACGCTGGGTACTTAAATCATAATCTAATTAGGACTCTTTAACCTATTCTCTAACTACAGATTAGCCCTAAATATCCTATTTCATTTTCAGTTTGGATTTCTGCATTATCTTCCAAGCGCCTTAATTGAAGATCTACAATATACTCATATATTATCAGAAACATTCTTGGCTCAAGAAGGGTTATAGCATCTATTAGCAATCCCTTCTCTAACATACAACCACTTGCCATTTAAGAGGTAAGCGCACAGGGTGAAAACCAGGTAACTGGTGACAGCAGTAGGTCGACCAAAAATATCACATCCCTACCTCAAATGCTGAACAGCCACTGAACAATTACAAGAATTTTATAATACAACTGCTGTGTGACTGGATCTATTAAAAACAGAATGTCCAGTTCTTGTCAGAAACAAGAATTTGTGAGTGTGATATTACTACATCATTGAAAGGAACCATCACACGGCTAACCCCTGTAATCAAATACATTTTTTAAATGTTATTACCCCTTTTCATACAGTTTTAACCAGGGCTATTCAAATCACATTCCTCAAGGGCCGAGCTCCTGATTTTCCAGCCTTCCTTTGCCTGTGAGCCTCTAGCCAATCAGAATCAGTAATTGCTAAACTAGCTACCTGGGAAAACTGAAAACATGGCCTGGATTTGGAATCGAGGGCCAGATTTGAATAGGGTGGATTTAAACAATAAAGACAATCACAAGCCACATAACTCACATTCTCATGTGTCTTCCATCATCCGGTTAAGTTCACCAAAGACTTCGAAGATGCCGCTCACGCTGAAGTGGCTGACAGATCTGGTGCCTGGTAATCCAGCAAAATCGATTGAGGGCTCCTATCCAGAACACACTGTCACATTGCACTTAGATTCAGGCTACATTTACATTTATATATAGACATAGAAAACAAAAACAACCACATCATTTACATAATGTATGCAATTTATTTGCAAAGACAATATATATACTTGTACATTATTATTGTTATTTGTCCATTTAGACATCAGCTGGTCACCAGTAAAATACTGTCATAAAACTTTAACTAATTAATTAATTACCATGGGCACCTTTGCAAGGCGAAGAATAAATACAAAGCCTGTCGGCATCCTTCAGATGGGGGGGGGGGCCTTAGTCTCAGTTTTTGTACAGAATAGTATAGAATTAGAACCTACTATTTGAGTCCAGCATAGCTTAGGCCAAGTCTAAATTAGTCTAAGTTAATGCCACTGTGTGAGTTACAGTCTGGCACCTCCCCACTGAGCCTAAGGATACTGCTGCATGTAGGTTTAGGACAAATGCTTCCTATGTCTCAGTATCAGCACTGACCCCCCACCCCCCACCTTTTCCCAACAAAGGATAGCTCAAGCCTGGACAAGCTAGCACAGGCTATCCTTAGGCTCAGTGGGGAGGTGCCGGACTGTAACTCACACAGTCACTTGGCCCTTTCATACTTTGCAGGACCACCTATCATTTTAGAAGCAGAGTGGATGGTGGGACATGTCGTCCCGGTGACAATGGCCCAGACTCAGGAGCACATCACCAGACTTCCACAGAGCCGTAGTTTATCAGGAAAAGGAGCTAATGAACAACATAATCCTGATCATTAGCTGATTTGAACGCCTCCTACTGGGCGCCTGGCATTGTGCACCCTCTTCGCTAAAGCAAGATGTTGAAGTTCGCTAAACAGTCTCAGTCTTTTTCCCGCCACAGACGCCGATCTTAAAGAGCAGCACATCTGCACCTGCTGACAAGGTGCAGCGGAAAGTTTGAAGTACACTTTTTCAGAACAAGATGAAAAGAGTTTCATTGCAGTCATAAAGTGAAAATTCTGCCTGTTGCCGCATTAAAACATAAACGTACATTTTTATTAAAAGCAGACTTTATAATAAAAAGCCGTCTGTGGCATCTGTGATTCGAGTTTATTCTCCTCACGCTGCACTTGTGATGTAAGTGCAAATCCCCCCACACGTCTATAATCCTGGAGGGAGACATTAACGTCCTACCCGAGACGGCATCTCACAGCACGCTGTTCACAGCCATCTGATCTGCTTGTCTGAGAACGCCGGAGGAAAGTTTGTCCACTTCGTCAATGTCATCATACTGCCCTCTTTTGTCAGCAAGAGACTTGCACTGAAAAGAGAACACTTCTGTGCCCCTTTACCAAACGGTGACTCATTTAAACTCCACCTTCATGGCATGTTAGAGGAATTTCACTGTTCATCTCAACACAGACGTATAGGACCAGAAAACCAGATATGCCATTCACTAGATGTCATGTTAGCAGAAGCAAATGCTAATGACCTCAGTTTGCTCGACGGTACTGTTTACACGTCAGCTCAAGGTCAGTACTGCTGCAAACTGATTGGATTTTCCTGTCCGCAATGAGTGCCTGTTAAACAGTAAGAGTGGGACACACGTGAAATCGAAATGTAATTGATAATTATGTAAAGACATTAACTCTTAATAGAACACAATTTTTGCTGCTAATTGTTAGTGTTTAACCAAAAGATATCTGACGTGATTACCTCCTTACATGGCACACGTACTTGTCATTTTAGATCAAGCAGCCCCCCCCCATTGTTGCCATAAAAAAATTCACAGCATGGTCCGGCTCATACTACAACAGGGGAAGACATATCCAAGCAGCTTTAAAGGGCATGGCTACCACACAGATATACAAGAATCATTTGTGGGCTCATCTGTAGCATGTGTTGAGGTAACAGGCACCCTGCACAGTGTAAACAGCACAGTGCTCCCTTTGGAGGGCATGGAGTACTAAAAACAGAAGGTTAGCAGGAGGCTAACTTGCCCTTGTATGCCTTTTCTAGGATGGGGTATGAAAAACAACAGTGTTAAATGCTAGGGCAGATGCCTTGAGTTTGCAGCAATGCGCCGAGGGACAACCCTGTCTCTTAGGAACATTAGAATAAATATCTAAAAACTCTCCAGTTCAGAGGACATCACCCTAGGGCACTGTCTACCAACATCTCCTGTTGTGCTCCACCTCAAGCGTTTTCAGGTGGAGCGGCAGGAAACTGCTCCAGGGGAGGCTTGGGGATGTGTGAACCTTCAGTGTCCTTCCAGATGTACCTTTACCATCACACCAACCTCCCAAACCTTCACAGACTTATTGTAATGGTACACACCATTATCGGTTACAGAAGGCCACCACGTAGCATACTTGTAGAAGTACAGATTGCTACATTAATAACATACTATAGCGACACACATTACTTCAGTGTAGAAAAACAAACAACAAATCGTAACAGTGAACCACAGCAGGACACGGGCACACTTCATCAGGATGACTGGCACATGAGTCGCTGCGGCAGAAACGACGAGAGGATTTTTTTGTGTGAGAAGGCCTTTCTGCAGAGGGCTAGCAGGTGTTTGTGTCAACCTCTGAAGCTGCTCATTACTGCACCAGCTGGAGAGTGTGAAGAGATAACGATACAAAAACAAGCACCCTTTTCCTGAGTGGGGTTTGGCTCACGACAACTCAAGAGACAAAGCAATGAAACCGCAGCCACTCTCCTTCAAATCGGCAGCAGCAGAGGTGCAAGTGCGGTCAGGGCTCAGGTCTTCACTGTAAGGGAACGAGGGTTGCGGGGAGGAGATGTAGAGAGCCGTTGAGCCAGCGGTTTGTGTAGGAGCCTGAGTTCCCACCCTGCTGTGCCTAGCTGACCCCTGTAGACGTCTGCAGAAATCCTGCAAGGGTGACCCTGATCAGTTTTACTTTGGTTTCACCCAAGAGAGGCGCCATCTTCATCACTCCCAGCCCAGTGCAGTAGAGATATGTGTATATGTGTGTGTGTGTGTCTGCACAGGTGGATGGTTTGCTGCCATTTGAAGAAACAAGTGTGGTTTCTCTACAGAAATGTATCACATAACTGAGTCTGGTGTCCCCAGCAGCTCAGGCAGTGCAGCAGGGGGGTATACACCTGTACTATTTATCCTGTGATTGGTTAAAGAAGTGAAATGCAAGCCCCTCCCTTGTTGACCCAGAGACTCTGGAAAAATCAGGTAGTGCCATCTGTACCATAGCTCACTACAGCACCGCACCAAGACACAGCACAACCAGTTTTTGAGATGTAGGCCTGTAGGTGACCCAGATGGCACTTGCATCGACCGATAATATACCAGAAACAAAGTTAAAAAATGCCTTGTCAGATAATCTTGGGCAGGGTCTCTATAAGTAGGGAATTTGCACTCATGGGTGTGGGTACTTGCATAGATGGGTGAATGCCACAAAGCAAAGCACAACATTTGCCAAATAATAAGAATCTCAAAACAAATATAAACCCAAACAAAGTACTGTTCTGTGAATTGTGCTACCCTCCTTAAATATCCTCCAGATATTCTTCCCCATTGCATTTATTTGTGTATCTTTCATAG
This sequence comes from Mormyrops boulengeri, assembly GCA_026781065.1. NCBI lineage: Eukaryota > Metazoa > Chordata > Actinopteri > Osteoglossiformes > Mormyridae > Mormyrops > Mormyrops boulengeri. The sequence continues at coordinate 13,345,846 of JAODLD010000030.1, read as the reverse complement.
CTCTGAGGATCCAGTGTTTATGTCTAGAATAGGTGTATTTTGCAGGGCTGAGAAGGCAGCCGACAGTACAGTTAACGCCGTTTCTCCGACAGACGGAGAGGACCGCGTAAACAGGATGTGTTGACGGAACCGTCAGAGGTCACTGCCGCACATAAACATGTTATTAGTTACAGGATGTTATCCTGGGCTGATTTTTCTGTGGTTTTCTTTTTTTTTTTTTCTAGCCGGTATGGCTATGCCTAGGACACAAAGAAAACACAAAAAAATAAAAAGTAGCTTTCGCTTTCGACCAGATAATAGTGGAAGCCAGACTGGACTGTCCCACGGCATGACTCACTCATTCGTACTGGACCGATCACAGTGGGAGGCATCTTCAACTGGATGGTCCCTGACCAGAGTAGCAGTCACTTTTCCCATGAGGACAGGAAACCAGTGTGCCTTATTATGCAGTGACAGATGTGCCTGGCTGTATTGTGAGTACATTATCACATTTGACACCATATTTGTATAGACCAGTGTTTCCCAATCTGGTCCTTGGGGACCCACAGTTGATCCATGTTTTTGCTCCCTCCGAACTCCCTGCCAGACAATCCACATTTTTGCTCCCTCCCAGTACAAACATGGACTGTCTGTGGATCCCCGAGGTCCAGATTGGGAAACACTGGTATAGAGTGTTCCGGAGGCAGTGGGATGTTTAGCATGACCTGCTGCGAAGTGAAGCACTTTCACTTTTCCTGGCCAGTCCCAGTGGCACTGCAGATGTGGTCCTTTAACCCTCAGTATTCCAGGACACAAAGGTCTTCGCATTTCAGCTTTAAGCATCATTTGTCACATTTTATATCAGGCTTGCATATTTCACTGCACATTAATTTTAAGGAAGACTGCAAATGAAGGAAAACAATTTAGTTCTCATTGCTCCTTTGGTTAATTAAACTCTGTATGTCTTACATATAGTAGAATTATATGTTAAGCTGACTGTAATAAATCCAAATGCTCATTCCAAAACCCCCATCACCAAAGACAATGCTCTCTTTGATCATGCTGGCAGTGACCCCTAGGGAGTGTCCATTGGTGGCAATGTGCTCTTGAATTGGTAACCTTGTACGTTTTCATCAGGATTCCTTAAGAAAAGGAATTTAGGATATAATTTCTTCTAACCTGTTGTACAACACTCAGAGTGAAACAAGTCTCTGAATGTTTCAAATTCCTGGATACAGGACGGAGCTCTTCCAGGCTGTCCTGTCTTTAGGACACCTACACTGAAGCTGGACCAGGCAAGGGTGACTGGTCGCCTGCTCTGTTCCATTACGCAACATCCCAAATCAAACTGTGCTTCCTAATTAATTCACATTGTAATGACAAATACTCACAGGCTCACTGAGGAACCGCCCCCCCCTTTATGACTACGACCACACTGGCGTTATGCGGTATAGTTCAATTTGTTCATATTTGTTCTTCACAGCAATAAGTGATGAATAAACTGACCGTCGTCTCAGTCTGGTGTGGCTCCTTTATTAGCTATTCTGGGCTGCAATGCAAGCATGTTATTAGAATTAGCCAACGATTGAAATAAACACAAATAATGCAGCCGTTACTGTGCCGATGACGACTAAATGGCGAAGAGATGGACCCGATAGACAGTCAAACCTGGAAGGCAGGTGCTCACTTGAACCAACCTGCATTGCAGGCTGGGCGGTTTACTCTGCGAAAGGAGAGATAAGTTCCTCTTTCCTCTCTCACACTGACACAAATCAGCACGCTTAGAATAAACTGCATAAGTTATCAGCTCCTTGGAAAGCAATGCAGAAGGGGAGCAAAGGGGAAAAAAGACTTCTATCACTTAATGAAAAATAGCTTCCCTTTTGGACAGAACTTCATAGGCTGCAATCAAGCCCTGGCCCCCTCTTCTTGACGTGCAATCGAGGCAAATCAAGTCACCATCTATTAATAATATTTCTCAGGCTCCTTTCATTCCGTGGCGTGTCCTACGACTGTCAGCGCCTGTGATGGAACGCTGCCTTTATCTCATCCCCGGCCTGCTCTGTCAGAGTGATAAACAATTCTAACAAGAATCAGAATAAAGATCTTCCCAGTAGACTCCAGGAGATAGAGGCCTTTTTTTCTCATTTTCTAGACGGCAAAATTTAATCTAGTGGCTCGCTTTTTTTCCCCCCAACTTTTTTTTTCTCTCCAAGCGTCACATTCAAAGAGATGCAAATTTATCAGAGCACAGGCCTGGTTGACTCACAGCGTAGTGTGAATGTCAGAGCAGAGGCCCCGCCCCTACGTGGGACACATAATGAGTCAGGAGCAGTGAGCCTGGACCATCCAGTGCACGCGGCAGTGCTGTTAAGAACTGGAAGACTGTCATATTACTTCTCAAAACCACTGTGTGTGATAAGCAGAGCTCCACATGCAGCCTCTCTGCCTCACAGGTCATCTTAGGAGGATATCCATGCTTCTCGTACGACTTCATCTGAAGGATTTGTCCCCATAAATGTTCTAGGTACAAGTCATCCTTCTCATTAAAGAGTATGAATGGTGGCCACAATGCCAAGGTACAGCATGGTACAGTAAACCACGCCAAAATACAACAGAGTGCAGTAAACCACACCACAGTAAACCACAACAAAATAAACCATGCCAAAGTAAGACAGAGTGCAGTAAACAAGGTACAGCACAGTACTGTAAAC
>JAODLD010000030.1:13320503-13343053 GCA_026781065.1 Mormyrops boulengeri | reverse complement strand
ATAGTAAACTAAACCATGGCAAAGTATAGCAGAGTAGAGTAAACCATGGCAAAGTATAGCAGAGTAGAGTAAACCATGGCAAAGTATAGCAGAGTAGAGTAAACCATGCCAAAGTATAGCAGAGTAGAGTAAACCATGGCAAAGTATAGCAAAGTAGAGTAAACCATGCCAAAGTATAGCAGAGTAGAGTAAACCATGGCAAAGTATAGCAGAGTAGAGTAAACCATGCCAAAGTATAGCAGAGTAGAGTAAACCATGGCAAAGTATAGCAAAGTAGAGTAAACCATGCCAAAGTATAGCAGAGTAGAGTAAACCATGGCAAAGTATAGCAGAGTAGAGTAAACCATGCCAAAGTAGAGTAAATCTGACTGAAGTGCTAGGCACATCATCAGTCCTTTCCATATTGACATTCAGACAACTAACACTTGGCAACATACAGATGTATCTGGTTTTGTTATTTGCATTCAAAAATGGTTAAATTACAAAGCATCAAGTATTCAAATTATTAACAAAGCAATATAAATACAAATTAGAAATACGACACAATACTAATTCTCCAGAGGAGTCATTTTAAGTTTTTCTGTGTTTGTCCACATGAGATCATCTGAGGAAAAGAATCCTATTAAACGCTCTGTGAAATTAGTGGATGACAGACCCTGAAGCTGGATATGACTGGTCCCTGTTCCTCAGCTGCACAAAACTGCAAATAGAGAATCATCACCATTTAGGTAACCTTCAGGTCCCTCCAACTTGCCATCACCATCTACAGAGGCATTTGGCACGTGGAATTCACTATCATAGTGCCCCCATAAAGTATGGGTATGGCATACCAAGCTCTGACGACACAATGTATCCCCAAATTGCCGTTCTCCTTGAATATTAAGGAAACCAGTCATGACAATGTCACATGAGCGCTCCAAGGATAAGAGGCAGAGTCCCTTTGGGGCTGCTATTCTCAGAATAAGAAGGCAAAATTATAGCCATAAAAATGTCACATTTGGGAGAAAATACCCTGCATTCGCATTTTTGCATAGAAATCTGCACTTTGAAATGGTCCATTCCATAAAGACAAATTGGTAATTCACGTTTAAAATGAAACTCACAGTAAAACTCACAGAAAAAGTTGCGCGATAAGAAAACGAAAATTGATCCAGCGCTTAGGCTTTTGTGATTCCTGGGAAGGCTTCACCATGAACAGCACGACAGCTTTCACCAGAAAGCAGAGTCAACAGCAGCCTCTTCACACAAATCAGGGATTTGAAGCTTTCTTGTCTGGAGGCTCACCAGTTTGTGCACAAAAGCAGCTCTTCTTCTGCATTTCTGATTAATGCGATTTTTGGCCTCCATTAATTCCAAGCCATCCGAAAATACTTCAAAATACATGCAGATATAAAAAAAATCCTTGTCTGATGTTGGTATTTTCTGATTGTTACACATTAGCAGGATGACCAGAGAACAAAGCAGTAGGATTCACAGTATCACTGGGAGGCCAAAGGCGGTGTCCACATGGTCACCAGTCAGCTTCAGGTATCCTTCAAGCATTAGCAAACTCCTCCATTCAAAGGTTTCAGTTTTGTTACACAGTAGGATAAAATAAGTAAAACTTCCCTTTGTCTTCCATTTATGGTTTATCTTAAATGCTGGTTGCAGATATAACACCATTAAATCCCATTAAAAGTCTTGAAGGAATCTCTTCACACATTGCATAGGACAATCAGTTATTTTTCCACAAGCAAACTTAACAAGTTAAGTTAAAGAACAATCAGGGAATTTCCAGCATCACCGAAACGTCACCTTTTGCAAATAAGCAGCCAATACACAGCAAGACTATTGTCTAGAACCCACACTGAAAGCTCTGCTCTCCCACTGAGTTAAAGATTACTTCCATTTTCGCCCTGGATGCGTTACTTTGCCCATGATTTGTTTGCAATGTGAAATTCGCTCCCGTCTGGATTCCCTGGTGTACATTCAGTGCAGCTCCCTCACTCAGCAGTGATGATGTGGTTTCTGCGCTTTGGCTCTGCAGGGGGCGTTTGCTGCAATACTTCCCCATCGGCAGGGCCACTGCCGCGACTCCAGGGCCCAGATGTGCAGCTGCTTCATTGCTCTATAGTGAGATAGAGCGACCGTGCTCCATGTGACTCTAGCCACCCAACCCCAACTGACTAAGCCTGGTGGATGCTGCCATCTTCCAGGCTTCCGGCTCCTGTCCAAGACCCCTTTTCTGAAGTCCACAGCATGGCCTGCATGAAACAGTTCCAGGTACAGTTACCAGTTTTATCTACTTGATGTGTGTTCCTACAAATGACAGCCATTGGATGAAACAATGAGCCATTACACGAGACACTGCAGTTTCCTTTATCGCAGTTTTAAGGTTTTGTTTCACAGCCCTTTTTGTTCTTTGACCTTACCAGAGGGGGGGTAATCAGGTTACCTATTAACAGTTATTATACAGGGTCGTGGTCTTTGAGGGCCAATGACACCAGAGGATTAATGGCTCCCATTAGCAGGACCCCATGCATTAAATTGTTGCAAAGTTGTGAAATGCTGGAGAAGACGACAGACGTTGGAAGTTACTCCATGTTCTACAAACTCGCCAGTGAACTTACTAACCACCACACATACAGGAAAATTCAGTACCAGTAAAACAGTGAGTGCATTGATCATACCTTTTATTGCAGCACACTGACAGCTCTGGGAGTATTTAGAGCTAAAAATAAACACAATTTTACAATTTCTGTAGAATCCAGGAAAACACAGAAAGCATCTTCTCTACCCTTCTTTGAGTAGAAGCAGATTTGAATGTGGCAAGAGCTCAAACAGACAATGCCAAGCTGGATAAAAGGTAAACAAGCATGTGTGTATGTGGACCAACACACCGCGAAAGTCAATAGAATACATTTTCATAAATCCTATAGGAATTTTCACATAGATATGCCCCAGGTTTAATTTGAAATTACATCCTCGAGAATTTAAGTTTTAAGAACCTAAACACCAATCAAATAAGGTTGTGCTATGTATTATCTATCCCAAAACTGGATAATGTTTCTAAAACCTCAGGGTTTATGCACTGGGACTGCAAGGAGTCATTTCGTTAGACGGAGGTTTCAGACTCTACCCGATTCTCAGACACACCAAAGGCTTCATCCATTTCTCACATTTTACAAATACGAATGTGTAACAAAGGAAATAAGCAGTTAATAGATACTCACCTTTCTTTTTCAACTCATTCAGAGCTGGTGATATTTCCTTAGTTTGTGTTATCATCCTAAATGTTTCACCATTTATTTCCAGTCTGTAACCTGACACTGGACACAACAACTGAACATGGGATGTCGGCAGCACAGATGAACGCAGAACAGATTCTAACAGGGGGGACTGTCACTTACTGTCAAAACTGGCTACCAACAAAAATAGCCATGGACATCATTCATTAACATACCATTTATTTTGAAAATGGGAGAATACAGATGAATAAGTCATGCAAGCTTTTTTGGTTCTAGGTGTCGGGAGACAATCTGGACTTTCATATCAAATTAATTTATAGGAAGGCCTACATAATGGCATCTAATGCCTTCCAAATGAACTCCTCAAAATTTAATTTTTCCCAGGAACAAAAAAAGAATAAAAAGCCCATAATGATATCATATCATCTGTGCAGCTGTGATACGGCAGTAATTTCTCCCATTATTACCGGTGTCATGTCGATAAAAGAGAAACACCCCCCCCCACCATTCCGGTTCCTGCGGAGGCTATCTCCAGCCATTTTAAGCTATTGCCTACAATTACCCTGACAAACCCAAGCTTCATCTCAATTAGCACCTGAATAGGCAATAGTACATTTAATAGAAGCTGTTAGCAAGGAACATAATTTAGGTAGGAAGAGAGGCGATGGTTTAAAGGCAGCTCAGTTCCTAACTACCTACTTTGTTTGCCAATCATGTGGCGGCGGCCTGCTCCTTTCAGGGCTACTTTCGGAGTATCCTGACAGAGCAGGGACTGCCCCCAGCACGATATGCCACACAGCGGAACCATTGTGGGGGGGAGTACTCTTGTCACAGCCAATGTACTTTGCTGAAAACTATACAGCTGTACTCTGGTTCCTTGGTTCCAAAAGACAAACCAAGCTAGCAGCACCTAAAACTGAAACTTAAAAATAAATAAATAGATGACACTGTGTTAATGTACATGTGACAATTAAGAGGAAAGATGGGAGAGTGAGCGAGGACACATGGGAACAGGGCAGCTGCCTCAGAGCCAGATGCTTGATCTGTGCTGTAATTGCCTGAGCACTACTTAGAAGACTTAATTTGGACATGCAGAAGAGCTTTGAAACACTGTACCATTGAGGACATTATTAAACTTGTGTGCTTGATGACCAAGCACATTAGAAATCTAACTAAAGAAACATTCTTATTATGAACACACATACACACACAGATTACAGGATCGAGATCATAGTAAAGGATTGTTTTACGCATTGATTTATTTTTGGTCAGTAAATTATTCAGGGTTATATTTATAATGAACAGCTACTGAATTGATATCTTATAGCAGAGATGCATTAAAGGAGGTTTATTGTAGAGCTTCATCAAGCAACAGCAGGATGCTTTCAGGAGACCAAGAGTGGTGAGACTATCATTCAGGGGAGTCGTGTGGATTAATGAGAGGACAGAGCATAGGACAGACAGACAGACACACACACACACAGTGCAACCATCCACTTATGATGCCTGGATAAGAAGCAATAGCAACAGATTTTGGGTGGAGGATGATACATGCTTGTTCTTCCCTAAGCTCACCTCTTAAGGTGTGCGATATCTTAGAGGTTAAATCTTCAAGAGGTGACAGTCAGTCACGCACAAGGCTAAGCAGAAGGGAGAGCGACACTGTTTGAGTCAGGGGAAGACCAACAGGCCCAAGTCAAGCTGGAGCCTCGAGCAGCTGAATTATGATATGTCGTGGTTCACAAAGGACCCAGAGGACAGCGTGTTAGACTGGGCGCGGATGTCTTCTGAAGCTCTCCTGTGCATGGCACTCCCCACTCCCCTGCAAGTTTAAGGCCAGCGAAAGCTCCCTTACGCTGCTGGGGTGAACGCACACGTTCTGTGTGGTCTGCTGGTGCCTGCACTCCCACACTTACATCTGTTCAATAATTATTAGACCATTTTCTTCATTAAAAATTCATCACCCCTGAGTGTCGCATAAGTGAAACCTGAAAATTTATGCAGTGAATGGGATAGTTAATTTCTCAATGGATCAGGAAAGAAACAGATTTACTTAAATTCTCCAATTAAATACGTTACACTGATTCCTATAATCAGTTTAATAGCTGTGCCGAAGTGACAGGCCTCCTCTTCTTTGCCGTACAAACCCAGTATACAAAAAGTTTTACACAACATACTGTACACACACTATACTGATGGGGCAGGTGTTATAGACAGTACACATTCCCCTTGGGACACTGATTACATAACAACTAGGTTTGGCAAATTTTACGGTAAACAGAACAAAACTTTATGAGAACAATCAACACAAACTTATTTGGACGTTCATTTTGATATCTGGCTTTCATTTTACATAAATCCTAGCTTTATGAATTCCCTGACATTTACTGTTAATCTCTGCTTTACAGTACCTTGGTCCTCCTGGTGCTTCAGGTCTAGGTCACTGAGCCTGCAAGGCCTTAGAAACATCTTGGTCTTTAGCTATTCCCTACTGCAGCCTTGTTTAGGCCCCACCTGTTCCTCCGCTACTTCTGTCTTCCAGTTTATAAAAAGTAACCAAATTCTATTTTAAATCAGCACGACTTTTCCAGATTCATACTGTGAATTGATATCATCCTCTTGTTAACATGTAAAGAAGGCTGATTGCAGAAATATGTATTTAAGTGTGCATGTCATCAGACTGAATTACGCAGTCAACTGCAGGGGACTGCTATCAGTTTTCCTTAATGGGCTGAAGGAACCGTAGGCATTTTGGACATTACATGTCATTAAATAAGTCGTGAGGCATCAGATTCATGGTTATGGCATGACTTCTTCTTGGAACGAGTCCCAAGCAAGAGGAGGTCTCCTCTGAAGAGGTGATGGCTGTCAAGTTGGCAAGCAAAGCAAGAAACATATACATTTCAGGAGTAATTATTAATTTCTAGACATTATTTATAAATACTACAGAGAATAAGCTCAAAGAACACATCAGTGTCCAATTAACACCGAAACAAGCAGACTGAAAACAAGCAAAAAAAACATTAATTTGTCCTTTAAAAAGACATCCTTCTGTTTGCTATATAGATCAAAAAGTTGGACTGCATTCTTAATATTGCGTTCTGTGTAATTTTCTGGTTTAATTTCTGAGGTTCTCGCTCCTCGCCCTGAATTGACAAAAGCCCGCACAGCATTGGCTCTAGTTCGCAAAGAAATCAGACAAAAGGGTGATTCACCTTGCGTCTCACCAAAGATGCGTGGCTTAACTAAAAGTGTCTGTTCTATTCTCCTGAAAGTTGGTTACTTTCCTACAGGGAGAAAATCAAAAAGCCGCAGATATAGTGCCACTACTAAAGGATACGAACAATCACCAGTGTCTACAGTGTCTCCCAAAAGATGCACATCGAAATGCCACAAAATGAAGCTTCTACAATACTCATCGTGGCAGCAGACAACAGACGACAGAGTTGGTGAAGAACACCGACACCCTACCCCTCCTGCTACTGTTTTTTTTGTCTTGCTATTCCTCGAAAGGAAATAAAAAAGAAAAAAACTTTGGATCTGCTAGTTTCGGGTTCATTTACATAACAAAGAAAGAAACCCCAGAAGAATGGCGTGTCCCCTTTCTAAATCACCACCACCTTAGCCAAAACACATCACCACACCTTCATTTTTATCCCTCATTGAAAAATGTATTTGTCAACCACAACTCAAAGATCTCTGAGCTGAGATCCTCGGTGCTTCAGTCAGCAAAATAAATCGAAAGCATCTGACTCAAAGTGTAAGGTTTTTTTTAAAAAAGAAAAAAAAAAAGTCTCCAATCCTTCCCAACACACTTTCCCTAGAAATAAAGAGGAGGAAATGACATTATGCATATGAAAATGTCCAGAAAGATGTTTGATTTATATATGCATTAGATGCAAATTCTATTACAGGACACAAGGCGGTTGTGAGATTCCGCCCGGAACACTTGGCTGCCCTGATCAAACCTGATCTCATTAATTCCGACAAGGGGAGCAAGATTGAGGAAGTGAAAGAGCAAAACTGGGGGAAATTTACAACCAGGACACAGATTTAACAGAAAGGAAGTAAATTGCATGTGCCCTACTATATCAGGGGCAAATTGACCGCTCCTAGGCTTAGCAGCTTTCGGTTGGAGATCACCTACAGTGGAGTGAGAAGCTTCAGTGTAGAGACCATAAGTGTGGAGAAATGCTTCAGCATGGTTATCTGCTTAGGCATATAGATCAACTTAAGGTAGGAAGAAATGATCATCTGTAGCCTGCAGTAATGCACACAAGCCTATTTACCAACAAAACTATGTTTCTGATACCTGACTTAATACACCGTTTCATAAAAAAAAGGAGCATACATTGTTTTGAATACAGTGAAAAACATTTAAAATTCATATTACGGAAGTGGCATTAATCATAAGTAAATACCTTTTATAAACTAAGAGGAGACACTTCATGAATACCAATATTCTGCGAAGAAAGTGGCTGTTTTATGAAAAAGGCTCAATTTTTCCCTCTTGATCAGAGCCATTTGTACTCATTAAATGTGAGAGACTGCCGGCGTGAAAGCTAAGAGTCATTCTTCTCCAGCCGAAAGTTAGTGCACTTCGCAATACTGCAATAATTTCCTCTCTTATGCTCAAATTATTGGGCTTATCTTCAAACATTTCTGTCCTATGAGAGGCTGCCTCCTATGTTTACCCTCTCTTGATAAAGGTCTCTAGGAGAAGAGAACAATGACAAAATTTAACAAATGAAACCTCTATGTTTTTTCCTTTACTTTTTTTTTTTTTTTTTTTTTTTTTTTTTTTTTTAGGGGGTGAATCTATTCTCAGGGTGTTAACTTGAAGAGCGTGGGACCATTCTTACTTCACTCAACTGTGTGTGCAGCTTCAGGTCTGTCTGCATGCACACATGACATTCAGCTCCGGAAGAAACACGACATGTTTCATATTCTCCAGAGGCCTTCGTTTAATTTGCACCTTCCACTGTAGCCTCTGTGATTGAGGTCAGACAGGGAATACCGCACTGCCCTAACTAAAGGATTGCATCAGAGCAGCAGTCTTCAAGTACACCAGCTCTGATCTGCATACTAACCGGTGTGATGTCCTTGACAGTGATGGGAGAGACCCTTAGTCAAGGGAAAGCGGCATCTGCACAGGGCCACAAAGCTGAAATATCTAGTTGGGAAAAGGGAAAAATATAGATCACATAAGCAGTTTACGGATTTACTACATTTACATTGTAGTATGTTGTAATGTGGTAACATTTTTCAGATTTAAACAATATGCTTTACAGTTAAAAATACATGTAATGAATAACCCATATATAATCCCATATTTCTACATGTTAAATAATCCACAAGGCATTAAAAACAGGTAGAAATTGTCTTACAACTTCAAAACGAAAGTGAGAATTAAATGTTCCATAAACAGAAAACATCATCCACATAGAATCAACCATCCAGTTTCACGCTTACTGCTGCCAATATTTCTAACGTTGTTAATGTGACTGTCAGATGTTCCACCATGTTAGAGATGGCTTTTACGTTACCCATTAATGCCTGCAGACTCAAACCACATTTCATCATTACAAGGGTTCGAGTTCACAGCCCACAATTTTAGCACCAGTGGATAGACATTCATAGAAACATTATATTTTCTGTTCACGACACACACACAAGAATACTGTCATATGTAATAATGCATCTATATGAAACAAACACACCCCAAATGACTTTGCCTTCCTCTAAGTCAATAAATAGTGTGTGAGATGCTAACCTCCCCCAAACCCTTCCTGTGTAGCCCTGGCACTAATATAATATTAGACAGACCAACATTGGTCAGTACACTTTGGCTGTACTATACACACACAGCCACCAACCCGAGTATCCTACCACAAACTAACCTATCCAGATACTATGATCTCAGTGCTCTACCTGAAACCAGGGTATTTTAAACATCTGCATCTTTTAGCCCAAGGGAGAGCTATCCATTATGCAGTCATGTTCGCCTTCTCAAAAGACAGGCATTTCCTCTTAATATGTAGCAATTTCCCAGATGTCATTGACAAGGTAAGTGTGGATTTCAGTAGCATAATATGCATAGCAAAGGGGAAATTTCAGAACAATGAAACAGTGCTTGTCTTTGGAGTTTTTTTTTGTAACTCTGGAAAACAAGAAATGTGTCAAGTTTGTGACAAGTAAGCTTCCCTATGATGATTTCTACAAACCACAAGTTTTCTGTGCTTTGTGACTTGCATAGTTTGACCTACTTAGGACTTGAATATAAACTCAAATTCTGCTACTCACACTCAGATGTGCATGTGCACAAACATTACAATTTGTAAAGCATTTTTAAATTTGTAAGATAAATGTTTACAGTACCTAGCAACAATGTAAAATATATTAGGACAGTCATATTCACCACGGTACAAAAGCATTAAAAACCCATGTTCCCTACAAGTCTTAATCAACATTATATAAAAATGGCGCATGACTTTTTGCAAATACAGTTTATTGCAAATACATATTTCGGTAAGTGCAGTTAAAGGTATAGTACCACTGCTTGATTATGGATAAGCTCCCATATGTCATTTGCGGGATTTCATTGGATCTGATTCCTTTCCTTGTTAGAACACCTACAAATTTCACTCAGATACTTAGGCTGAAGCAAAATACTGAAAGTTATAGTTATAGCAGGAACACAAATTAACCTAAAAAAACACAAATGTCATTTTTGGTCTAAGAGGTGTACTGGAGGAAGCACAGAGGAAAACATTTGAAGAAATGGTGCAAAAGCACCATTTTTTACCCGAGATGTACTGTACAATATAGATGACAGGTTTATTGTGGCGTTGTCTTCCTGACAACATTCTCCCAGGTGGTGATGTCAAAGTCACAGAGGGAAATTAAGGATCGACTTAAAGTATTGCATCTCACACCCTTGGAATATTGCCATCTATAGAAAAAGATCAGCATAACAACAGCAAGCACTAGAATTTGCAGGGAAAAACCTTGGCATGAGAGTTAGGTCAACTATCAGTTTTCTTGTTCCCTCTTTTAAAAGAACACTTCCGTAACATCAGCAAAAACTCTGCACAAATTCTGGCCAGCCGGAAAGTCTGCACAAGGTGGCTGGACTAGCGTCACAGATGTTAAACAACTATTCCAACTTTAGCAGAAACATAAAGGAAGTGCCAGTAAAGACATGGACTCACGTGAAACATGGGGAAAATACTTTACAGGTTATCACAAACACAAAATAACATTGCACTATATAAATGGATCAAAATACTGGGTAAAGTTTATGAGTGAACAGTAATTTGAAAGGCGTATTAATCTAATCTTAGGAAAGCCCACAGCACCCATGATTTGAATTCTCGGATTGTATATGTATTGATGAAAAGAGAAAACAGAGACAGAATATCAACAGTCCTTCATTCACATGTGGCTAATGTACAAAGAGCAGTATGAAGTAGACACCCACTGCTCATTGTCCTAAGATAGCCCACAAAGGTTTTATAATCCATAAAAGTATTAGCGCATTTACTGAACATGAGAGGGCGCTTTTCCACCGCACCCAGTACCGTACTTTTCATACGATACTTTCGTGACTTTCGCTTTTCCATTGACTTCCGGTTGAGTACCAGTACCAAAACTTCCAGTACTGCAAGTGCCAAACCAGCTGGGGTACTTCGGGGTGGGACTTGAAATGCTTTCTGTGTCAGTTGGTTATGCTGACACACAATACAAATGCCTAATGGTTCCTGCAATGCATTTAACACCAATCATGAAGAGGAAGATTTTCATTAGAATCCTCTGGAATGATTCTGAACCTGAACTTTCCACTGCTGCATGTACCATGGTTTTGTAAAAACAGCCAGGAAAAAGCTAACTAGCCACTAACCCTGAGGAGCCACTTTGAGCCCGTCTCTGGAAATCAGATATCCTTCATAGCTGCTCTGGAAGATCCATTAAATGGACTGCATTTATATAGCGCTTTTCTACTCCTACAAGTACTCAAAGCGATTTACAAATTCATGCCTCACATTCACCCATTCATACTGTACACCGGTGCAGTAGGAGTCGCTGTTCTGTTCCACTGAGAGCCTGATGACTCGGCCAAAAGCACACACCAGGCAGCTCCAAATCTACACAACAAAAACCTAAGGGGTGTATTCTGTGTTCAAAATAAACAGTGACCCATGTCTACCCAAGACCTACGAGCAGTTATCTACAGCGCAGGGCCCTGCAGACCATAACAGGTTGGTGATAACATGTACGGAGTGACCCAGCACACCTGCCACTAATTGGAGAACCTTATAAAATGGTCACAACCCACATGCTTTGGCAGTGTTTTGTTAACTTTCCGGGGTTTGGCTTAGACTTTACACTTCATCCACCAATGCCAGAAAAATAACAGACAATCAATCAAGCTGTGCCAGCTACACTAACTCTTATGAAAGGGCAATTTGAGAAATCCTAATGAAGGGGAGCGAATGCCAGTTTAGCATGTGGCGTTAGCATGGTCCTAAGTAAAAAATAAAACAATATAATATTATGCAATGTGTGATCGGCAAAATATCTGAAATGTTCCATTATCATTTTAACATAAATACCTATGCATGTAAAACAGAGCAAGCAGTCATTCTTAATATGACAAAACACCTTGACTCTTTGATGCGTTACACAAAACAGAAGCGCTCTCTAATTAAACATGAACCACCACAAATGACACCTCTTCTTATACGACTATCCATCCAAACATCTCATGAGTCTCAAGCATTCTTTTAATACCATAAGGTAATTACAAGGGTATGTCTGATGCAAATGGGGGCAGATTACTCTCAGACACCAAGACTAAGATATACAGTGAGAACATTTATATGTTACTCTTGCATTACCTGTAGTCTGGGAGGTGCCATCTAGCAGGGGAGGACATAAGCTCAACAACGGCATCACTCACACACTCTGACATAGACGACCAGATAATTCACATCTAAATTGAATTACCATCTGTTGTTCGAATGAGCCTAATGACTGAAAATTCATCAATTTCACATGCACCTCACTGACCAGAAATTCATAAGCAGAGGTATTTACAATAATAGGGAGTTAACGAAAGACAGAAATCTCTGAGCCGCAAGACACGTAAACACAGAAGAGGTGCTGGTGGAGGAGCTGCAGATGGAGGACCTGTACGGTAATACTGTACTGAACATACAATACATAAAACAAGCTACGAAGTATGGTCAAAGAGAGAGTATGGAGCCAAGAGGGTGAGTGCAGTGTTTGAGACTAATTAGGATGCACCTCTGACCAATTATGCCGTATTATGACCGGTTGTGAAAATGGGAAATTCACTGTCCATGAAGGTTTAGTTCAGAGATGTTGAACTGTCAGCACACACATTAAACAGAGATCAAAGGATTTCATTGTTTGGTTTGTTCACAGATCAGTCCTTCAAGACTAGAGCGCCTCAGCAAACTCATGCAATGGCATCCGCTCATAACATAAGGGCGTTTCACTGGTACTTTCTGGCAAGTGAGAGTCTTAGAAAACCAACCAACAAACATGGAAAATAAATCATTATGGAATGCTTTCAAAAATAACAGCTGATCACACTGATACCAAAGGAGTATATAGTGCAGCTGACACCAACCTCTTAATGTCCAAGGGTTCTGCTCCCATCAAATACAAAACACACACACCTGGCATATATTATTTTTTCTTCATTCTTCACCATAAATTTTGCAATAATTAACCAGAATAAGCTTGTAAATAGAGGAGGTCAGAGAAAGTTCTGGAAATTAATTATTACATTGTTTTTGATATTGCCTCCCTGATACAAATTATTTTTAATTAATTTTCTAAGCCCAGTTTCTATTTAATCTTAATGGACGGAGCTGTAATTATACAAAAAACACAATGTCTTGTTTTGCATGTGATGCAGGCCTGGTCTTCCCCAGCAGAGACGTGTGGCAGCCTGACCCACGGGCCTCAGCTAAGACTCCACACCACAGGACACAAAGCATAAAATACCAAAGCCAGTAGAGTGAGCAAGGGAGCAGGCCTTTAGGGACAGCAGAGATGCAGTCAGGCTTAGATACGTATTGCCGACTGCCAGCATTGGCTGCCTCCTCCAAGGGTATTCTGGGATTGGTGTACGAGGCTGACAATGAAGTCGCGCGTAGCAGCTGCTTGATGCCGCTTAGGCGTCTTGTCAGTCACATTTCCCCTAATTAACCAACATCTGCTTTCCATTCCCATGTACACTGCATCGCCAGCTCATCTCATCTAAGCCCTTGACTCCTCACCCCCACAGGAAGTCAGTAACTGTCAGCGCCCCCCCCCCCCCCCAAACACATATTATACAGACTCTTAAAAGAGGGTGGGGCCATACTGAAATCATGGAAGTGGTTGCATACAAACACTCGGCAGAAAAAAGCTCATTTTACCTGCAGATAAAAAAATTCTTGACGGTAGCCAAATTTAGAAATCTACCCGAAAGGCCTCCCTGCAATGTTCAGTTCAGCAAAACTGTGTGTGTATTCCCGCTAGATATGTGCACACGCACTCACATGTAAAAGCTAGTGTGGTCCTGAATATGCAGAATGACAAACTTTAAAAGTATAATATACAGGAAAAAATCCCCACATTGCCTCTGAATTCATGCATTTTATAAATATTTCTTTTATTATGGACACCTGAGATTCAGCAATTCCACATAAATTAGAAGGCGAGATTAACAAAACTGACACTGGGATATTACGTCACACAGACACATCTTCATTTATGCATACACTGTGCAATTTGCAGTTCAGGCTTGACAGAACAGTATACAGCTTAGCTTTTCATTTGATCTGCTGGATGAGTGCTGTGCTCAGCTCCACAAAAATGCATGGAACCTCCCTCCTCCGCAGCTATGCTGTAACCAGTCGACTGGGACCGCTGCATAGATTCCACAAGATGGCCTCCAGACCGCACACTTACCATTTGTCAACGCTGTCTGTCTCTACAACAATGCCACCAATTCTTAATGGAGCACTGCTTCTAGACTGTACAGGTTCTATAATATTTACCCTTGAATCCCATACCTCATAATTTGATTAAAAAGTGAATGAATCTCCTAGGTTTTGAAAACAAAGGGTAAATGATTACATTTAGAAAATAATTAACAGATGGGCCTGCATTTAAAAAAATACGATTTTCTACAAATGATTGCTTTCACTCCCCTTTGGTGTGAAAAGTAGATTCAAGAACACTTTTAAATAATTTGTTCAATTTGTTCCACAGCCAAAGAAAAGCGGCTTGGTGGAAATTCAGATTCATTAAAACTTAATTAATATGCATCATTATGTAAATGAGGTTGCAGTTAATGAGTTCTTAAAAGAAGCCTTCCTTAATTAGTTCACTTTTAATGGCATCATCATTTATCTTTTTTCTTTGAAGCAGAATGACGTGCAGAACTAGCCGTTCCCGCAAGTGCTAAAATTTCCCATTTTTTAAATTATTCTTATTTCCTTAATTTTTATATGATTAAGAATGCATTTAGAGCACTAAATAAATGAGAAAAACTTACTTTTTAACTCACTAATTTCAATTAAAACTGGAGTTTTGTAAGAGGTAGGGGTGTGAAGTTAGACACGGCAATCGGAGAATTAACATTATTCTTAACATTCACCTGTAACAGTGCAGCGTCGATTCACCTCAGTCTTCCACCTGCATAGCATGACCTCCATTAATGAAAAAAGGTTTTCTTCAGATTTTACGTGTAAACAGACCCCACCACCCAACAAAAACCAAACCCACCTTTAGTCTCCAGCAATCTGTGTTTTTAAACCTTGTTTCTACTCACCTGTCTTACAGATAAACATGCTCAGTACTATTAGGTGAAAACATCACCTAAGAAAGCTGTTATTCGGTCAGAGATATCTCCAAAACAGCCCCCGGATACTCAGGGCTTTCACATCTTGACATGTTAAACCTTACTTTACTGTGGTAATGAGGACCGAGACAAGGCTTGTCACATTCATGATGTGGGCTTGGTTCAGCCTGAGAGAGACCGTTTCATTTATTACCCCTGCTAAACTGTAAGGAATTCAAAGTCAACCAATTAGTGAAGTCAGTGGCAGATTGCAGGTTTATGGTAAACACTGAACTGTGACATTTGTAATGTGTTCCTGGAGAAACACATCAGTGAGTTTTTTTACACGCTAATTCCAGAATGAGACCATTGGTTTACACAAGACACCACAACACTCAAGTAAAATACCATAATGGATTTTCTCGCTGTACAGCTGTACACCTTTACAGTGTGTATTTACCAAAGCACTTCAGGCAAGACTGGATGATTCACCCTAAAATGCTTTACGTGCGTGCAATAAAAGATACATAATTACTACTTAATTCTAGGAGGGGAATAAAGCTTAAATAAGTCTGTTTCTAGTTTGGTGACAAAAAAAAAAATGTGTGGAGCAGTAGCCCAGTATGTATGCGACTTAACATTTGCAACATTTGCACTGTTACCTTTCCCTTTTGAAAGGTTGTCGCACTGAGCATTCTACCTGAGTGTGGATATTCAAGGGAGATGCGCTCTTCTTGAAAATATCATCAGAATCTTTTGCCTACTATTTGGAGTAAAATCCAAAGCAAAAAGGTTGCCGTTGGCAGGAGGCCGCTGCGGCGAGCGTGCACATGGACGGTCTGCTGAGAAGCCTCCTCATTACCGCGGACAAGGCAAGCCGCTTCAGCCCAGGCGCCGCCGAGTTTCAGCGCTTCCCGTCGTTTCATGTGGCTTGTGCCTTACCTACACGCTAATTGATAACCACTGGCATTTGATCAGAAGACTTTCAAACAGAAAACATCTTTGTGCTGTCTGTAAGAAGGCCATCTGTTCTGCCTTTGCCAGCTATTCATTATGTATAAATTAGCTCGTCCACGGTATGATTTTAATTGTATACTTTAAGCTGCGTTTCTGAAAACATAAGTTGATGTTTTTCTAGTTGGGATTTTTGAAATGACCCATTTGCTCACAGCAGCCATTGGTCACTAAAAACACTACTTTCATAGTTCAATTATTAATAAATTATTAAGAGTAATAAAGGATCCCTAAATGACTTAGTCCAAAAAGAGTTATCTTAGACCTTGCAGGGTTTGTGCACTAGGGGAGAAAATATAGACAATAAAGTTTTAAACAAAATGGGAAGGTGACTTTTTGATCCACCTCTTTTTATACAGTGCAAGTATAACTGCTTCATGCTGTTGTGCTGATGGTCAGATGGTACCAAATGCCGCTCTCTCACTCTCAGCTTTTCTGACAGTGAGCAAATACCCTTCACTACAGTCTAATTAGTAGCCAGAGACCAGGGACAATATGCTGTTCAACACCACACTTACTGTAAGACTATGGCACACAGCCGGGCAGCACTCAGCGTTTCGCTGAACTGAAGCGGCACACTTAAGAGTTAAAGGCTGTTAAAGAAGACAGATGGCAAACAAGCCCAACTGTGCAACTTGAACAGGACTATAATGTGCGCTGGCGTGAGAGTGCTTGAGTGAGCGAATCCCTAGATGGACAGGAATCCCAGTTCAAGGTGTTCTCCTGTTTTACTCCCTGCAACCTTGTGCTGGATAAGCAGAGGAAGGATGGATGGATGGATGGACAGACAGACATGTGTTATTTAAATAAATATACATACATAAATTCCAAATATGCAAAATTACAGTCATTTAAATTTCCAAAATATCTGAACATGCAAAGAATAAAATCTATATCCTGCACCCCCTCCTGCTAGAGTAGCATTTGTATAAAATAGGTATCGAAATCTTTTTTTTTTTTTAACAGTTTCAGGAAAACCAGCATTGTTCAAACAAAGAGGTTACATTTGAGAATTCTGTTACCTTCAAAGCTTGGTATTATGTATTATGATGTCCAGATAACTTATATAATAATTCGTATATCATTATGTAATAATTCCTCATTTGCAACAAAATAAGATGTTTGCAAACTGCTGGGCCTAAGGCATAAGATTGAATGAGCCCTTTGTAAGACACAGTGGATGCACTGCATTTGTAGCCCAGAAGATGCATCAGCAGAAGCCTGATGGCCACCATACGCCCGAGTATAGCAAAGTTTCGCGGGTAAACAGAAATGAACAAGAAAAAAACTAAAAGCGATACGCAGGCAAGGCTGTGTTTGCCAGTTGTACAACAACAAGCAGTTTTCCAGGTTAAGGACGGCAAGCCCGTTAAACCATGCATCATTCCTGGAAACTCAATACAACAACAGACAACTCTGGCCTTTGTTCAAATTATCTTAACACAAAAGAAAATGTCACATGAACTGATCTTTAGCACTCTCTTAAAATATATCCCAGATAAAGTGTGATAAACTATTAAGTGGTCATGACATTGACAGCAGGCCAAGATAAACTGCATTATAATAAAAAATTTAAATATTGTTACAAGTATGAAAATTTGTAAATGTGATTAATATAGTCTCTTTTAAAACAAAATATTCACTGAATAAATGTTTGAAACTGATTTTATAAAGAACTGACTAAACAATGGCATATTGCCACAAAAAGCAACGGCTTTTAGACAAATGGACACTAATTCATTTCAGCATTCAGTTTTATCCACGGAGCACTTTTAGATTTTCTTTTTTCGTAATCTACTGAAAGACAGTGGGTAAGTGCTATTGACACTAACGACATTCCCTGCGTAATTCAACCACCCACAACATTTTTCAATCTGTCATCTGCTTGAACAAGCTCCAGTTCTGTTATAAATATCTACACTTTTCCTTCTTGTTGCTGTAGCCAACTTGAGCAGTGTTGATGTACACAACTTGTAACATGTTCCAAGTTAGTAGCTTGTTAATAGCTCGTTACGATGGCATCCTTCAACTTACATATGATACATGTCTTACAAAGCGAAGGGGTAGAAAACAAACATCTCATGTGGATCCTGAGTAGAAGGTCCACAGCTACACTTTTAAGTATATTCCAAATTTCAATCACTAGCATAGACAGGCTTTCTTTGTTCTGATCCAGGCTGGCTCTGGGCTCCATTCAATTGGTGACCCATATTGGAGCTGATGCTATGAGCAACGATGTGCTTAAGGCATGATAGCAGGAATTCACAGCCCCAGACAACACCTTCCCCCAGTCACCCTTAAGGGAGTCGAGTTTATTTTTTTTTAAACCAGTCCTTCCCCATCAGGGAATCTTTCTTGCTTAGCATATGGTGCAAACACAGTGGCAAGAGGGGCCTATGCATCAACTTCCCAATATACAGTTTCATTACCATAAAGTGCACCAAAAAGAAAGGAGAAAAAGCTGATGAAAAATAATAAACTAATTTAATATAGACATTTAACTCACTGGAGAATGTTGGAGAAGATTTAGAGTACCGTTTGTCTCGTCTTTAGCAAAACCATCACACGTTTGCTACCTGCAACTTCACAGCCTATTCACAGCATTCCCATTACCTTTCATCATCGCTACTTGTGTGTCTTTCCAGGTGTCAAAGTTACTGACAAATGTAAAAGAGGCACATAGGTCCAAAACTGATGTTCCAAAAGACACTATCGTGTCGATTATACATCAGAGCCCTATCACAGGATAACACATGGCACTGTTATTCAGCGAAGCACATTGAAATGTTGGTCATCAGCGGCCCTAGCCTGCAGACTGATTACAAGGCAAAAAAAGTCAAAAAGGATGATAAAAAAAAAATTCTTTAAAAAAAAAAAAAGTCACCATATCAAGGCTGCATATGAAAACCATCTTATCAAGATTAAGTTAGTGTGGTTAGTATTAACTGTAGAGATTAGTGAGAACTTCACTAAAGAACATTGCAGCAAGCAGTCCATTTAACTACGTCTGTGGAGAAACTTGCAAGACTCTTATGGTTTAGATAAAATCGTATGCCGTCAAGGACAGGTAATGGATGACCATTTTGCGCCTTCGGTGACATCAATGACAAACGATCTACAGATGACCTGTTGGCAGCAAATCACTGCCAACAGGAAATAGACACTAACCAAAGTCACATTTGCAGCACTTGCTAAATGGTGCTAAATGGTGCAAAATCAATATCGTAAGATAAATATGATAATATGATGCCTTTTAGGAGTTTGTATATGGTTTTAAAACAAGATCAATTTACAAGAGAAAGAGCATGCTGCACACTCAGCACATAACGTAACATGCATTCTGAATTGTACCAAATGCAGTACACTACACCTCAAAAATCACGGTGAAAAGTCAACCGCCTCAGTCTCCCTTGAATGCAATTCCATAAGATTAATGAGATTAATTAATCAGATTTAATTATTGACACTTGGACAGAGCTTCCAGATTCTGACTGCATTCTTTGAATTTGTATATCATATTTACAGTATAGCTGTAAATGTACGATGTGTTGGCATGGTTTGTTCTCCCAGAGTGATTGCTTTGGGGCTTCCAGCTAAGTCACTTATGTCAAACTCAAGGCCCAGGGGCCACGTCTGGCCCACAACACAATCCTTTACAGCCTGCAAAATGATTCTGATATTCTGTCAAATGGAACAGGGGTGTAACGGTAAACAAATTTCCCAATTTGGTACAAACCTCAGTTGCGCATTCACAGATT
This sequence comes from Mormyrops boulengeri, assembly GCA_026781065.1. NCBI lineage: Eukaryota > Metazoa > Chordata > Actinopteri > Osteoglossiformes > Mormyridae > Mormyrops > Mormyrops boulengeri. The sequence goes on along the minus strand of JAODLD010000030.1, from coordinate 13,323,194 downwards.
GGTACAATCTGGATACAGCAGGGAAAGCTGAATCTGGTTTGAAATTATTTATTAATAAAACTGCAAAAACAAAAACAATGAAAAAATCTGGTTTGTGAAAATGGTTGTGGAATGGTTACAATATTTGCCTTGCACCTACAGTATAGTGCCTAGCCCCTAATTACGAACAACTGTAAATCAAAGACGTGTATCTGAAATCAATGAGAATGAATAATGAAACCTAAGGGACACTTATTTGCACACTGTAAAAACAAATCTTCAAAATAAATAAATGAAAAATAAGACTGCATAACAATAATAATGATCTCTACTACTGAGTATGGTCGCACGTCTGTAGCCATAAACACCACCTCAAAAATCTAAATTCGGTCTACATTTTCTTACAAAAGCATCGTGAACACCAAAGGGTGACCAGCGTGCACAGGCCGCCTTTGCCTTGCTTCAGTCACACACTCAGATGATGTTGTTTCAGTTGAGTTCATGTTGGATATGTTTTCAGCAACATATCGAAGTCTTGGTCTTATCAACTACTCTTTCTCCTTTGCTGGTGTTAATTTATTGGGAAAATGAAATATTCCCAAACTGCAGATTATGACTGACTGTAACAAGCCACAACTAACATAGGCATAATGGTTTCCGTGTCGAAAATTTATTTGTTAATTTAGGTTTCATCCATGTCAAGAATGTATTTATTTGTTTCATTATGTGTACCGAACCAAAAATCATGTAACCAAATTGTACCATTATGGCCTTACCCAGGACGTAGGTACCATGCTTCCTACCCATCCTAGTTCAACAGCAGCAACTTAGCATGAATTTCACCTTCAGAAATAATTTAGTCGTTTTAATTTCTTGGAACTAAACTCAGTCTATTTCTCATTTAAATGAAGGATCCAGTGGGTGTCAGATAAACACAGATAAATAATAATAGTCCATCAGTCCAGTGGACACTTCTGATTTAATCCTGTATCTTCAGAGAGGTTTTGTGTATTGTTGTTCAGATTTATTTCAGAAAAGTAATCTAAAAATTTTGGTTATATTGTTATTAACTAAATTTATTGGTGGTTTTTAAAATGGCCCTTTTAATGACTGAGCATGACATCCCTGAGTTACACCGATCGGCCACCAAAACCACACGCCTAATATTGTGTAGGTTACTCTAGTGCCTCCAAAATAGGTCTGACCCGTCGAGGCATGGACTCCACAAGACCTTTGATGGTGTCCTGTGGTATCTGGCAAGAGAACACCTTGAACTCTTCTTCATGTTCCTCAAACCATTCCTGAACAATTTCTGCATTGTGGCAGGGCACATTATCCTGCTGAAAGAGGCTGCTGCCATTGGGGAATACCGTTGCCATGAAGTGGTGTACTTGGTCTGCAACAATATTTAGGTGGGTTGTACTTGTCAAAGTAACATCCGCATGAATGCCAGGACCCAAGTTTTCCCAGCAGAACACTGCCCAGAGCTGCACTGTGTGTCACACTACCTCCACCATCTTGCTTTCTTCCCATAATGCATTTGGGTCCCATCTCTTCCCCAGGTAAACAACGCAACCGGCCATCCACGTGATGTAGCGGAAAATGTGACTCATCAGACCAGGCCACCTTCTTCCATTGCTCGGTGGTTCAGTTGTCACGCTCACATGCCTATTCTGTCAGAGCCAGCATTAGCTTTTTCAGCACTTTGTACTACAGTAGCTGTCCTTTTGCGAATGGACCGGATGGGCGAGCCTACGCATATTTGACCCTGTCATCAGTTCACCGGTTGGCCTTACTTGGGCCACTCTTGGGAGGTACTGACCACTTCATAGGAGGAACACCCCACATGATCTGCCATTTTGGAGAGCCAGTCGTCTAGCCATCACAATTTGGCCCTTGTCAAAGTTGTTCAGATCTTTACACTTGCCCATTTTTCCTGCTTCCAACAACTCAACTTCAAGAACTGACTATTCACTTGCCTAATATATAATGGCACCCTTGACAGGTTCCATTGTAACAAGATAATCAATCTTATTCACTTCACCTCCTAGTGGTTATAATATTATGGCTAATAGATGCAAACTACAGACACCAATTATGATTTATATAAATATATATTTATGTATATATGGTAACTCTTTTCCACGATGAGACAGTAGTAATTTTGATAAAGTATATGCACTTAACCCCCATAGATAATGAAGTCTTTCGTACCGCATACTAGATTTTAAAAAGTGCTATAAATTTTAATAGCAGGCCAAATCCTGGGCGCAGCAGAGTCTGAGACCTACACATCCTTCAAAAGTAAAAAACGTATTTATTGAGTGAATTCCTGCTTATGATGTACTAACAGTACCCTGAATCTGTCTACTGCTTTCAAAATATGCCAGTTCCAAAAAGGCACGGCAAGCTTATTTTAATCCTGTGATATTAGAGACAGATGGCCCAGTAAATATGATTTATTTTTATTCTCAGAATGACACTGCTGTTTGATGTCTATCATGCACATTTAAAGCACCGAACAATATACCGTCACTGTCCCCGAACAAATTAATACAGACTATAGACTGTTTGAAAATATAATATGACATATAACTTTATACATAATTATAATACCTAAAAATGGTTAACATGCTAGCATAACAACCACCTAGTTCTGCTCAACCTCCATCATTATGACCGCTGGATTGCTTAAAAAATAGGTTAATTTTT
>JAODLD010000030.1:13283153-13320475 GCA_026781065.1 Mormyrops boulengeri | reverse complement strand
TATATCAGGATTAATGATAATATTAAGTTGTCTAACAGCCCCCAACACACATACATTAGCATGTGGCACTTAACTCTTTACTTGAGGCCATGTTTTGAGTAATTAATAAACACATTAATAACAAACAATAATGCATTCATAAAGAATTATAAACATGACTATAAATATTTATCAAAACACATTATAGCCAAGTGTATTATGCATTATGAACGTTTAGTGAAGCTCTCCTCTATAATGGACAACAGATACCTTTATAATGCATTATAATGGTCGGTATAAGCATTAAGAATGCTTTGTACAGCATTATGAAGGCATCTATAGTGCATTATAGATGAGCACTTCATAGGGCAGTCAAAATGCATAATAAACATGACTATAATGTGGTATGCCTTTTTATAAATATTTATCGGCATGTTTATAATACTTTATGAATGTATTAGAATGCATTATGAACGTGCTTTTAAATGACTAAAACATGGCCTTAAGTAAAGTGTTACCCAACTTTTTTTGCTGAAATAAAAAAACATGCAAGCATTAAAAATGGCAAAAGTGAACAGGAACATTACCAAATGTATAAAGCAAATTGAAACCATTACAAATACTTTATTTAAATAGATGTTTGTGTAAAACGAAGGATCGGCAGGCTAAATTTCATTATGATTTAAAAACGGTCACATACTCTCAAAAGCTGGTTAAAGCAGTGGTTCACGAACTTACGATAAAGCCTAGCCACGTACCACCACTATAACTGATGTTTACACTGATATCTATAAATACAATATGCTTTACTAGTAACAACGTCATGTCGCCCGGCCCAAGCAGACAAGTCCTGAAATTAATTTGCTGTTTCAGCTGCTTGAATGTCTCGTTTACACTTTAAACTCTGCATTTCTATTCTAATTAACAGCAATTAGGTCTGTATCAGGGGTTCTCAAAGTGCGGCCCACAGAAACGTGTTGTGTGGCCTGTGAGATGTCAACGTGACATGAAATGCATACATTATATTTAGAAGCATTCATGGCCCGTTTCAATACGGGAAAGTAGAGCTGGGCGGCGTAACAACTTAATACAGTATATTGATATATTTTCAAGCAAGATATGAGACGAGATACTACCACTTATATTTATATGCTTTTATTTTGCTTTAAAATGAATCCTGTCTAAGTTAATGTGCTAGTGTTAATTTTAAAGTGATTAACAGGGGACTTTAATACCCAAATGGGAGAATAGTATGAGATTTATAGTATTCCTACTTTTAACAATGCGAGAGGATCATTCATGATGCTGTTGCACATTTCCCAGAATTCACACTTAAAACTGAGGGGAAAGGCAAGGAAACATTGCAACTTGAAAAAAAACGCCAGGCAGCTATGAATAGAGGTTCCCGACCTTTTGATGTCCACAGATCAGTAAAATGATGAAATGATTAAATTTGGGCAAATATAGGACAATATAGGATTTTTTCATCGATTATTTGTTTTTATCTTTGATAGATTGCTTGTTTTAATTTAGTGGTTAAATTTAGTTGTATATCTTATTTAATTCATGTAAGCAGTAACATCTGAATGTTAAAGTAAACAAATGGTTGGTTTTGGATTTTTTATTTCTATGTGCAGCTCTCCAACCAACGTAGGCTCCTTAAATTGGTCCCCAGTCATCAAAACTGGTCTACCCAAAGCTGTCTGTCTGTTTTGTCATACAGATGGTAATGCAAGTTATTAAAGGCTCTCTTTTGAACCTCAATGTCCAATTTGATGGGTGCAGTGCCAATATATTGTGAATTTGTTTCATGTTTACAGATACAACATTTGATTGTAATTTGTTCCATAAGTGGCCTCAAAGTACGAATCTGCTTAATAATATTCATGTTGTAAAAACACAACGGGAGAAGAACCGTGTTCACATGGCCGGTCTTAGAAACAGTTCAGCGACCCAGATGTTCACCATTTTACTAAAGCAGTGTAAAACAGTTAAAAAGTCTCTGCTGTAGTAACTTGGTTGTTAGTTCAAGTCCAAAGTGAATGCCTATTACTGTGAGCAAACACGTTTTCCAATTGTGTGGAACAAAGACATTTAATACAGTGCTGTAGATGAACTCTCACAAATTCATCTCAATTAATCAAAACTTAAAGAAACTACAGCTGTTATATAATATAATAATGTAATTATATACCAGTGAGACCTTTTATTTAGTTTACATTCCTGCCAGAATGCTTCATGCATTCACTCAGAACTGAAAAAGCAAGTTAAGTTTAATCATATCTGTACTTCACTATGAAGAGATTTTGCCAGTCCCTACAAACGTATGAGTTTATTCACTAATCAGGTGTAATATTTCGCTTAAAGTTGTATGATACAAGCACACATACACACACACACACAAATATACATATATATATAAATACATCTACATGTATAAATATATAGAAAATTAATACAATTAAAGTAAAAACACCTACATCCATAAAAAGCTCAAAATGGATATGAAATTACAGCCTCTTTCATGAACATCATGTGCACAGCAAACATATTAAAAGCAGTATTTCATTTCTTACAATGGCTTCTTGAAAAGCAGAAACTGAACCCACACAAATAAATTGAACTGAAACATTCACCAATGAATAAATCCCTTGAAATGACCACAATAAATAAATAGATATTTCCTGACATTTGTACTCCAAAACCACAAAAAAGTTGACCACTTGACAATATTAAGTTTGCTTTTGTTTTGGGTGGTGAAATGGTATTTGTTGTGAATGACCAGAACAGCTGAGAGTACAGAATGATGCACTCCAGCCCTGGAGAGGAGTGAGTGCGCTCTGCTGGAGAAAGGATGCTAAATAAAGCACTGGGCACTGCAAGGGAAATGATTCTAAATAAAGCACAGTGCTCTAATAGGAAAATTATGCTAAATAAAGCACTGTGCACTGCTAGGGAAACAATGCAAAATAAGGCACTGCATACTTCTAGAAAAATGATACCGAAGGATGCTAAATAAAGCATGGAGCACTGTTAGGCAAATGTTTCTAAATAAAGCACAGCGCTCTAACAGGAAAATTATGTTAAATAAAACACTGTACACTGCTTGGGAAATGATGCAAAATAACTGCATACTTCTAGAAAAAAGATGCTAAAGGCTAAATAAACCACAGTGCACTGCTGAAGAAATGTTGCTAAATAAAGCACTGCATACTACTAGGAAACGATGCTAAGTAAAGCCTCCCGCATTGCAATGGGTTAATTATATTAAACAAATCACTTAGCATTTCTATAGAAATGATGCTAAATGAAGCACTGCATTCTTATAGAAAAGGGATGCTAAATAAAGCACTGTGCACTGCTGGGGAATGGTTTCTAAATAAAGCACTACACACTGAAAGAGAAGGGATGCTAAATAAAGTACTGTGCACTGATAGAGAAATGTATACAGTGCTATTTTGCATTTAGTAAAAAAAAAAAAAAAAAAAAAAAAGAAGAAGCAGCTACATAAAGCACTGTGCGCTGCCAGGGAAAGGTTGCTAGATAAAACCACTGCATATTGTTGAGTAAAGATTCTAAATACAGCACTGCACACTGCAAGACAAATGATTCTACATTATGCACTGTGCACTATAAGGGAAATGACGCAAAATGAAATACTATGTACTTCTAGAAAAAGGATGGCAAATAAAGTACTTTCACTGCTGGGGAATGATATCTAAAAAAATGCGCCGCACACTGCAAGAGAAAGGATACCAAATAAAGCATTATGCACTGCTGGAGAAAGAATGCTAATTAGCAGACTGTGCACTGCCAGGGAAAGGATGGTAAATAACCCCTTTCATGAACGTTGTTCATTTCCACTGGCTTCTGTGAATGTCAAGGATCAAGTCCACAACCCTGGTGGTGGTTAATCACAGACTCACTTTATCAGCCCGTTCATACAGCAGTGACAGGGTGTTTTAATGCCTGTATTCCTGGACTCGCCCCCTACTGGTGGAATGAGCTTCCAACATCTACCAGATCTAATTTACCTCCCCATTCCAAACCGCAGATTCTCTTTTTAGACTACTTCATCAATTACTTCATCATAACTCATAAGTTCCATTAAATAATGCAAATTCATAATGTAAGGATTGTTTAACCACAGAATTTGTCGCAGGTCACCAATGCCATTTACATCTATAACAAATTCTTGGCAATGTGAGTGACTATATAGGTTTTTACAGTTATGTATGTATATGTAACAAAAAATTACAAACAAAACAGGGTCGCCAGTATTCCATAGAGTTGTAGATGTCATATTTTTGTCTGATTGATCAATGAGAATAAAATTTCACATTCTGTCAATGTCCTAACTTGATTGATGTGCACCAGTTCTTCTACTGACAGAGATCAAGTCCCTCCAATAATTGCACCAGACAATACTTCAGAATCTGTCTCAAACAGTTGCTTAAACATTAAAGTCTTCACCTGTAAAACTTGAAAAAGCAGAACCATTTTATACATACTGCAAAGCACATGATTCTACAGCAGATTCAGTACAATGTTTTTAAACAAAATCAGAATATACATTCCTTCACCTTCATTTAGAAACCATTCCAGCTAGTCAAACATCTGAATAAGGACAAATTTGACCAGAGTGTGCCATTGCCTTGCTTTGCCGCTGAAGGACATCAGCGTTTTAGAGCATATCTGCGTTCAGCACATGACACAGATAAATTAGTAAACAGAGCTTAGCTGTCATTCTGAAGAAGTGTTTGTCCACTTCCCATTAAAATGTCCAATTCATGCCTGCCCATTTACTGCCTGACCTCCTCCATCTAAGTTTTCAATTCATGTATTGTTTTAATTTTTCTTGTTTCCAGGTGTTTTTCTAAGGCAGTGTCAACAGTACTGACCCCTCCCATCATACAAACAGGAGGCGTATTGCATGCTAAACACATTTACAATGAGCTACCTCCGTTTAACTCAACATATGGCAGATTAGTCATTGTATAACCGCAAGGACCATCACATTTTAAGAAGAAAATCATGCATCATCTTAGACAAAGCGCCCACCTCTCCCAACATCTCAGTGCAGTAGAATTCACAAAGACAGATTAACATAGTTTTGCTGATGTCATAAAATTCCAGCTGTGGTCTGCATATCCAGGAAAAAAGATTAATGATGAAAAGAAACACAGAACTCCATAAAATTGCGCCAACAAGAGGTTATAAGTAATGAATTAGTATTTACAGTGCCAACTGGTTTGGGCCTCCTTACCAAACAGGTTATGGAAAGCTGCAGTAATTGCTATGTTGATTCTAATTGAAGCTGGCCCTCATCAAACCAATTTATAAGGTCTTTTTAGAAGCTACAACCCTGATTTCCTCTTCATGTTTATAGCAATAATTTGATGTTGCAAAGAAACATACAGTAGCCATGAGGGCAGCATTTAAGCTTCAGTAGATAAGCAAACTGGATTTCTCCAGCTCCAAAACTGACAGCAGACTGCTTGCATATAAACTCAAAATAAAGCTAAATATAGAAATATATATATATTTAAAGAGACACTTGCTCATATGCAAAGAGGAAATTCCATATTTTGCAGGTATGATTATCTACACCTCTGCAAATGAAAAGAGAGGAACATATAAAAGAAATTAAATCCAGCCTCAAAACTCACGAAAGGCCGGACTCACTCAGTACAAAATAAGTCCCTATGTATCCTGTGTATAAAGCCCCTATATAGCTGATCCACAAAGTGCTGGTATTTCAGTGCAGGCCAGGGACTGGTAACCGGAACGTGTTGTTATATCATGACTTTTCATACTTGTTCTTACTGAGAGATTTAATCAGGTATCGGTCAGAAGCTGGAAGACACTCCTTCCAGTTATTTTCACCACAATTTTAAACCCTTTATCAAGTACAATGGCCAACCCAGGATGGCTCATACTGGTCACACCATGTGCAAATTCCAGATATTGTAAACAAATGAGACCAGTGACCTATAAAATGAGTTTCATATATCTCCAAATTTCACCCAAGTATTTCAGTCCCTAAAAATGTCCAAACTGTCAGAACATTCTTAATTTGATTGGCATATTCTATTTATTATCATGCAAAAACGATCTTCACAGTTATTTGTTTTCAGATTATCTGGAAAAGGGAGGACATGGCATGCCTTACAGTGATGTCACTGACCAAAGCCAACAAACCAAATGCCTCCAATGTGAGCAGAAAGAAAATTGCACTGAGAATTTCAATTTTAACCGTACCTCTCCCTGTCAGCATATTTGTCTGATCTAAGAGGTCCATTTTTGGCTGTTTAATGTCGGCCCATGAGATACAACTGACCTCAACACTATGTACCTTTCCAGCTGCAAGACCCTAGAAAAACGGAAACATCCCCGTCTCACGTGTAAAAAGCAAAAAATATTCAGGATATAACGATCGTCGGAAATGACCTCAAAGTGTAATTGATGGGCTTTTCTGTTATCTGTGAAATACTACTTTTGGGGGGGGGGAGTAAACAAACACATTTAAAAACAAGATTATGGTACTAACAGCACATCCTTTGCTGCTGCTGCGTTTGAGCTTGCAGCTTGAAAGGTGCTCCTGCCCTCCACTGGCGTACAGAGATGAGAGCAGAGACGATGGCGTGTGACGGATGAGGAATCACCCAGCACAGCTATGGGAAGCCAACCTCTTTTTAGTCCAGGGTGTGACTAGGTTGTTCTGACAATTCCAACATTTGTCTAGCAAGGACATGCTTGAGATGCGTTTTTGAGTTTATTTATGGCAAAAAAAAGCCCCCCGGTTTTCTGTAAAACAAGCATGATTTTATTTTTTAAAAACAAATTTAAAACAAGTTTAAAGGATTAAGTCTGACCACTCTTCCCAGTTTCTTGTCCAGTACAGAGTCACCACTAGCTCACCCTGTACTGGATACTGAATAATATCCCAGTAAGAAGAGGAAGAGCAGTAGGGGACACCCTGGACATCCAGTGTATTACAGACACACACTCAAGGGAAATTGTGGCACGAAGCCTCGCACAAACACAAGGAAGCTACCCATTGTGCCGCCACACATCCTTAAAAGTGCAAGTGAAATAGCTACAAATTACTACTTCAGTAATATAAACCTACATCAGAATGATTTTACTCATATCATATAGGAGAAGGACTAACAGGCTTAATAGCAGTACAACAACAGCAAGCTAAAGAACCTGAGCTTCCCACTTCAGCACATCTTAAACATTCATGCTCAGGTTTCAATGACATCATCGCAGTCCCAGGAGCCAACCCTTCCACTGTCACCCCCCGGGGTTGCCACGAGCGACAGGGCCTCGCCTCATAGGCTCAGGAGTTTGAGGACAGACATTCGCTGACTGCCATCAAACAAGCAGATCTCCTTTAAACTCCCAGATTTCACTGAACGCACTCCCTCGGGACTGCAGGCCCACACTCCGCCCCCTGAGGGCTTGAATAAGGGAGCTGCTTAGCGCCAGGTTCCCCCTTCTGATGGAAGGAAAGCAGTGATCTCCACTCTTGGGGAAGACCAATCAGTGAGACGGTACATACCCCACGGACATGTCCAAAAGCATCCAAGTCAGTGGACTGCATGTATAATTTGGTGGATCTGATAGTAGTATCAGCTGTTGGGGTCTCCTGCAGAAAACTCATTTCACACAGGTGGCAAAAGCTGTATGTAATAATTACATGCGAGAAGTACTCTGTTTGACTCGTGTGCCTCTTAATGTAGACACCACTGTCTGCAGCTGAGGTCCTAACCTTTCCCCAAAAGGCCTTAGTTAGTTTGGGGAATGTACATCGTTTTTAGTAACAAGGCAGCACTTTGGAGATTCTCCCTCTTCCCAGTTACGCAAAGGTCTTTAGGGGAACTGTGCCACATCTATACCCAGCACTGGTGCTACTGGTGTGCTGGGGAGGTGTGCGCCAAGGAAAGTAGCTTTTGCCATAAGACGTGTGACAGAAGACAGCAGGGGGGTCCTCAAGACATTTTGTTTTACTGGAACTACACAACGAATACAATGTTTATTCCAATTTAATTACTGTTCAGGAGGCATAGACGACGTTTGTGCAATTTTTTTTATTATTTGTATATAAAAATTACGAAAAACTTTTTTTACAAGTAAGTTATAAACAGAACATTGGGGGGGTGCAATCATTGAACTAATGGGAATCAATCATTGAATTTCTCTGTTATGTGGAGGGGGGGAACCCATTGTCCTGAAAAACAGAATTTTAGGTGTATGCATGTGTATTTTGGGTGACGACGACATGAAGAGATAAGCATCTGCTACAAAAGCAGAAATATGAAATGAGTATATGGCAAATCCAAGGCGGTAGAAGCGTTTCTGGAGTCGCTTATCTGTGGTTGGCTCTGAAGTTACACAGAGGCAGAGCTGCCATGGGAGGCTAAATGCAAACAGAAAAAACTACAGGCATTCAAAGCCATTGCTGAAACAATCCAATTACAATGCCTATCAAACTTAACTTCACAGGTTATAGCTTCTAATTGCCTGACAAAAATTGACACTTGAGTCGCAACAGTGTAATATAATAGGAGGCCAAATTAAATCTGATGGAAGGGCAGCAAGAGACAGTATCAGTCAGCCATGCAGAAAGAGGAGATCAGCTAGCATGTTATAATGGATCAGGAAGGAAAATGATTCATTAATCGCGTTGGTTTTCTAATAATGGAAATGACACAGTTCAGACGTCTTCGTAAAAACACTATTAATTAAAGGAGAGATGGATTTAACAAGGCATAGAAAGGAGCAACTCCTCTCCTTCACTCTTCAGGCGGCACCTGCCTTACGCACATACTGCAGGTTGCTCAGATGAGCCCCAACCCTAAAATGGTAGACCTGGGGGGGTGTTGTCCAAGCTGTGTTTAATCTTAATGAAGCATATACACACTGGTGCGGTGTGACCAACAGAACAGCTGTAGGATCCTGGTGCCTCTTGTGTTGTCTTTACACCATACATTTAATGCTATTTTAACCGGAACACATTTACATTTAATTAGTTGTAAATGTAGATGCATGCTGCAGTGCATATAATCCATACGTACTTAAAACATACAGACACTGCTCTACTTGCGAACGAGATACGTTCCGAACGGCTGTTCGCAACTTGAAATGTTCGTAAGTCGTTATTTTAAGGGTATAAGCAAGTACTAAGAACTAGGATGCTAGGAGTACGCACGCTACGCTGCTGCGCGGCGAGAGTAACGGTCAGAAGAAGGAACTGGAGCACAGAAAAAAAAATTGATGTTGCGGACAGGAAACGGGAGCCCAGTGAACACAATTTGGACTTACAGTCCTCTTCGTTCGTATGTCTGAAAGTTCGTAAGTTGAACGTTCGTAAGTAGAGGAGCGTCTGCATAAAAGTGTCTAAATGTCTAAACTAGGAGCAAAAAACAGAAAGCTGACAGAACTTCCCCTTCAAAGTTGGTCAGTAGTTTTTCCTGTAAGTAAATTGAAATCTGCACACTGAATTTTACATGACCAACCATTCACACACATCCAGGGACTGCGGCGAACTCAGAACTGAGATGTTAGACCAGACTGTTACAATCCCTCTGAGCTGTAATACGGGGAGAGAGAGTGAATGATGAGCAAATTAATTAGATTTGACCAAAACAAATGTGCCAAAAAGCACATGTGTACCCAGCACTGGTGCCACTGGTGTGCGCCAAGGAAAGTGGTATAAGCCAGAGGAAGACAACACCTAAACTGTCAGAATATAAGAACATATAAGAACATAAGAAATTTACAAACGAGAGGAGGCCATTTGGCCCATCAAGCTCATTTGGGGAGAACTTAACTAATCGCTCAGAGTTGTTAAAATGTTATCTAGCTCAAATTTAAAGGAACCCAGAGTTTTAGCTTGCGCTACACTAGCAGGAAGACTATTCCATACTCCAACTACACGCTGTGTACAGAAGACAGATCCCAAGTCAGTCATGACGACCGTTTAATAATAGCACCTCCAATTGCACTTTTCCTCATAAGTTGCTGAAAGCTTAACTGAGCCTGTACTAGGTTAGTCACAGAAATTAAAATCTGTCACAGCTTAAGATCAGTTACTCTAAATAAACAAGATGCTAAATGTCTAATGTGTACCTCCAGTGACATGCGGCTATTATACCACCACCGCCCTAAATTCTAGCAGCTTTCTCTAGGTCAAGCCGTACCCCCTGCTCAAACTAACATAGTCGCTGAAATAATCTCCAAATCAATGAACATACCTAGCCAAACATGCACAACATCCACTCATGCTGATGTGAGTTACACCAACCATCCTGTTTCCTTGGGTTACACTCTGATGGCAGAGGATCAAATGCCCAAAGCTTTCGCACGAATGTATATGAAGTTACTCAGACACTCGGAGGAATAGTGGTACATTTACTGATATTTTCCCAACGCTTCATACTTGAGACCTTGTTACCCCCTTTCCTTGTCTTTGGCAAGCAGCAACTGGCATCTTCCAGCTGCTCAGACATGCAGTGTTTGTGGATTCGACAAGAGAATAGTGAAATGGGCTCAGTTCTAAAGAACAAAGCATGCTTCATTCATTTATGAACAAATTTAGCGAAAAAAATAACTTATGTTTTCCTGAGAGAAAAATCATAGTACACATTTAAATGGCCCTAAAGACACACAAGAGAAACGAGAGATCCAATTAAATGTTCTGAATGCTAATTAGAACATTCTGATCTGGGTGCCAGTGCTCTTACAGATTAACCAAACTGACAACGTCCTCCGGCATCCATAGACAGGCGACTGTTCAAAGACCAAGTTTTAACTCATGCCTTTCCAGCCAGGTGACCCACACATGAGTTAAACTGTGCCTAATGTACCATGCATAAACAGCATACGAACCAGTCGGGCATTTGCTTCTGTTTTGCTCATGGTAGCATTAGTTAGCATGGATTTCGCAACCACCTAACAGACCGTTGATTTCTACATCCATGCCCACCAACATGCTCAACTTAACCTTTGAAGGCAAGCGGCACAGAGAACAAAGGGGGCAAAACGGCAAGGAAGCTTGCTTGTAAAACACTTTTCACATAAAAATGAACTAACCGAATGGACATGACTGAAGTCTATGAGCAGCTAGGTGAACGGAAAAGGGCCCGTCACAGAGAAGGGCATGTCGCGGGCTTTCGGGAGAGGCCGGTCTGAAGTGCACTCCCCATCTGGTAACACACAGAGCTTACTGCGATCTACACACACCGTCTCTGCTAATCCACCTCAGACTCAAGCTTTCACTTGTAAAGTGAAAGTGTAAAGCACAGAAAAGCACAGCTTTTGTTTTGGTACATTACTAATATGAAGACAACAGATAACTCATTTGCTTTGTATAGTCCTACATCAGACACAGTTCATCTTAGGGATACACGTTTTTTTTTTTTTGGTGACGTATTACATTATCCACACCTTAATAATGCCTTTATAATGCATTTGTAGAATATTCAATACACCTTCATACATTCAAGGACCATTCATAAGCAACATGTAAGTATACCGTTATAATTACATGCTGCTTATGGGTGATCTATGAATGCATCGTAGATGCATTATGAAGGTGCACTGAATGTCCTATGAATGCATAATGAATGCATTATGAAGGTGCAATTTATATAAGCATTACCGTTTTTCAAAGATGTCACTGCATTAGCGCTGAAAGGAAAAAAGCAGCATGGTCCAGCACTAAATCCATATACAACCCACCAAAAATGGACAAAAATTATGTACTTCTACAAAAATAACAAACACAGCATTAAATGAATGTTAATTCACTGACTCAATTGACTCCCATCTACCACATATATCAGTGTTAATTAGTTTTCTGTGTGCGTCTCGGATACCTACGAATAAACTGCAACAAAGGCAATAAATTAGTTAGAGCTCAAATACTAAACATTGTGTTATATTTGTCATAATTAAGAATCTTTGCTTATTTCCAAAATTATCCAATTTAAGTTTTCAGTTGTTTTCAACTGTTTGGATGCTTAATGAAAAAGTCATTATGTCCCACAAATCTCTGTTTCAATTTGTTTTGCTTTCATGTCTTCTCCAGGTGCATCCTTGTTAGATGACTCGTCGCATTCTTGCCATCTTACCTGCTTACCTGAGAATTCCTTGAGATGAGGGTAGATTAAATTTCCATGTTAGACTCCTCAGTTCAAGATTAAAAGTAAAGTCTAAATCCCATCTGAGAGCATTCCTCATGCAGGTCCTCCTGATCTGTGACACAAAATCACTGTGTATAAATAACCAGGTCAAGCCTGGGAAACGGGCTTTTCAGCAGACCAAAGTTCTGTCATCAGCTTTTATATCAGAGTTACAGAAACGAACCAGTCGCAGCAGAAGAAATCAGCAAATACCACCATAGTCACTTATTTATTAAGAGCAATTACCTGTAAGAAGTCACCCTGGGTTTTCAATCACAGTCGTTATCTATAGAGAGAGAAGCAGCGCACTGAACAGATCAAAGCATATACTAACAGGCACTCCGTGGGGTATCCATTCTAAGGCACATGCAAGAGAACCTTGTAGCATCAATGCAGAGGAGCCTTCAAACACACCCTGATCTACATACCGCCATGCATGCAGGCTGCAGCACAAAGTCCTCTCTGTTTGTGTCAGTGCATCAGACCCCAAGCTGATGTTCCAAAGGCTGTTAGCCAGCTTTAAGGTAGCCGATTCAGTTTATTTCTCTAGCCCTGTTTTTTCCTATTTCTCACAAAAAGTACATTTGGAATGTCCTCTTTACTCTTCGAAATCTAGAGCATATATAAAGGGCCCTTATGACTGATAAACTTCTCTAAATCACATAGACCACCCTGTGCCCATCCCGGCCTGCTACACTTACAGTATAGCATCAACCTGCAGATTCCTAGTCCTCTTGTTTACCCAGCATGACTCAGTTTGCCTGAGCTGGCCTCTGTCCATACATTCTTAAAGGGCTGGCTAAATTTAATCAGAAAGTTAACAAGCCGCTTGCTTTCTAAACGACGATCCGATGCATTCGGGGGATTTGTTCTGGAAGGTGCACCAGTAACTGGCTGTGCCCGTAATTCGAGCTAGAATGAAATAATCATGTAAACAGTTTTGCATTTTTAATGGCAGAGAAGAGAGGAGGCATTGCATAGGGGATGCACAGGCTTCCTGCACACTAGATAAATTTGCAACGGGAAAAGGAACCAGCATGCCAAGCGGACCAGTCTGAAAGGGTTAGTGCCATTGGGGGGTGTAAAGAGGGGCCATCTTTCTGCATGGGCTCACACTGATACACTTGTGAATTCTGGCTTAGAGGTTCCACAATCATGTTTCAAGCTACAGTATTTAATGCCACCTTAACTCTGCCACACAAATCAACAGTCATGCTACTGCATGTAGACAAAAGCATGCAGCCATTTTTGCAGCAGTGTGTCTTGAACACATTTTCAGCCCCACATGCATTTGACCAGGGATGGAAATTAAGAATTAAACACACAACTCATATGGCTTTAAGCACCTTCATTACTGTCTTAGTTTGTAGCAAGTCTGGGACAATCACCTGAATGTGGCCTGGGTATCCGTATATACTGTGCAAACTAAAGAGATTCCCATCTGTTTAACTGTTATTGTTTAAAGATTCCCGCTGACGGCCTAAACTGCATCTGTCCATTTCAAATACTGTCCAGAATTACAACAGGGAAAATACGACCTTTTTCCAAGAATGCGCTGCAAATGGGAATGTTCAAACGTTTTAATGCGAAAGCCCATTAACAATGAAGTCCTTAGCATATTAGCCAGCTTACTAAGCAGCAACATGTGTGTTTGTTGACCTTTTTGCACTGGGATCATATTGTTGGTTTGATGGATACATTCTGATTTAGTGCAAATTTCCATTATATACTTCTAACATGACACAATTGCACAAATGCAACAAAAAACAATAAGCAACAAGGTTGCAGGCAACAGCTCACTTATTTGTGCAGTGTTATTGCCTGAGAGTGTGATGATTATGATCCAATTTACATTACAGATTTATTATTAAGTTCGGCCCACCACAGACAGAAAGGATTTCAGCATCAAATCACATGATTAGTAACCTCTTTAAAACTAAAAACACAATTTTAAAAAGGAACACTCGAGTAAAAGGACAGAAAGAAAAACTGTAAACAGCACAGTGCCCCTGTGTTTTCCCTCAAAAACCTCAATGCATAGTAGTTCATCAGTGTCAGAAGGAGCAAAATGAGCATTAAAATTAAAGGGGTTAAACTTCCTTTATTAACAAAAAGATTATTGCAGTAGTTCAGGACATAAAATTTAAGTAAAAAAAATACATTTTTATTTCTTAATGGATTCACAAACGGAAAACATTAAAACTGATCAGTTTTAGCTTAAAATGCTAAAAGTGATCAACTCAGATGTTGATCAATAATATTTAAAGACTTGTCCTGGGCCAAACATTTCATTACCGTAATATCTATTGAAGGCCCTCTCAAACAGGACAGTGTGGTTTTCTAGTGAGACACCATCAGGTATCAAAGCCTCGGGCTACATGCACTTCTTTGCAGTTACTACCCTGTGTAATTTACAAGTCATGATGTGAGGGAAAGCGTGAGAAACAAGAGCACTAACTTAAATGTCTTTAAAAGCTGACAAGAAATGTTTTGCTTAGCAAAAGGCTAAGGTATCCCTTTTGGAGAAAAATTTAACTCTCATTCCCACGCCGAAAGACTTTTTTTCTTTTAATATGATTCGATTCTCTTAAGGAACTATTTAACTTGGGATATTTCAATGGTGTCACTTCCACGTACAGGAAACTGCTTGTAATGCTTATAACATTAAATGTAATGAGAACTTTACATTGCTCACATCTATACCATTTCAATGGCACAATTTCTGTGCTTTGATCACACCAAGATCACACTATTGCATTATTGTGCTAAGTAGCATACAAATAACACTTATCACATGCCAGCTGCAAATTAAAGCAAATGATTACAGTAAATGCTTATAAAACAAACATGCATATAAACAGTTTATAACACAAACATGCGTATAAACATGCATAAATCAGCAATGGATACATCCAGATCCTCTCACATGGTCGAGAACAATGCTTGTTTACAGACTGATACCCACTTGGAATGATATTCAGCGTTAAGGGGTAATTTCATATTTAGCACGGTATTTTTCACCACTGTTTTGATGACCAGCCTAAGGTGGACACCCTGTGCGGCGTCACTGACACAAACAGGCTTTTCCACCTCTTTGACTGAGTGCCTTTGAGGAGCGACACATCATTCCAGAGTCACATCTCGCCATACCCCAGCTTGACACTTCAGGGATTTGCCAGATTTGAGATCACCACATCAAGATAAGCATGCCTGATATTTTTCATATATTTTTCAAACAAATTCAAGCTTGTGTCAAGCCGTTCTTTAATATTGTGCGCATTCTTACAAATATCTTAAGTGACATCTGTATTTTTAACATCTGAGAAAAGGCCAATGGCAGGTATGTTACTGCTCATTAATAGTCATGGAAAACTTTTTTATTCTGAATTTTAAACACTTATTAACATACCCCCATTATTAAACAGATAATATAGAATTTTGTAATGCCTTAACCACTGAAAAACTATTTTAAAAAACAAGTTTTACATGTTATCCATTACAGTAATGAAATGGCGTATTGTTTACATCTACATCTTGTTTATTCATTTTCTTTTTTCTACAAAGCTGGCCATTTAAAAAATGCAATGAACAAACTTTCCCCATCCACTTTTCCACGTATTTGTCTTAGGGAATGACATTTTCTTAAGCCTTATCACAGGTAAGGCATTCAAGTTTGTGGAGGATTAAGTTATCTACATAAAATGACACCTCTGTTCTATATATGCCATAAATAACAGGTTTGGATCATTTTACATTTAAGAAAGACACATTAGGGGATGTGTAATCATGCCATTCTGTAAACATGACCAATGCCAACACTCGCCATCTCATAATAAAGGTACTGTAGGTCCGCTCCTTAACAAAGGGGAGGAGCAGCATGTTCAATTCAGCACACATACTCAACGGGCCAAGCCCATAGGGGCCGTGGGCTGAAGAACGCAAGAAGCACTGGACTCCCAAGCCGGGGACTCTGTCGGGGTGACATGCAGCTGAACAAACAAAGGCCCATTTTAGCGTAGTACCTTGGAAGCTTGAATATTCATGAGGAGGAGTCTTGGCAGGGATGAGGCGTGATTGTCGGAGTGTGTCACGTTTCCAGACCAGCGCATTTTTTTGATTAAAGTCCCTTATCCGTTTCATCATGCATATCCTCCCTGTGATTAGAGTGATCTGAGGCTGACACTCACAATGTCAGCTTCAGCACAAGGCCATCCTCCTGGGCATGCCTGGAATCCCTAATCCTCAGAGGTATCAGTCTGAGCCTGGAGGCGGCACAACACCTCACACCTCTCCTTTAATTGTTTCATATTAGACAGGGTCCATGCTTCCCATCAAGATGAAGCAAAGATGCAAGAAAATCATAAATGAGTCTGACTTAACTTGAAGGCATTCATCTCTTTCACAAACATTTAAAGTCATCTCAGTAAAAGCACACTACCTTACAGAAGGGTGGAGCTTTTAGTTGTTGTGTAACTTGCACTACTCCAAACAACCCATTTAACAGCTACAAAAGCCAGACCGACACAGTAAAACCTATAACTGAATAGTGCGACTGCAAAGATAATTATTACAGAATCTGTTTGTATCTTATGTGCATATTTTACCCAGATAGGATTAGTTTATACAAGACAAGACTCTTCCTTGCAGGTGCGGCATGGCAGAGAGACCACCTGCAGCCAACACTCATCCTAACCTTAACCCCAAACCTGACTTCTGGGTGAGCATAAGCCGGTTACCTTAACAAGCACATTTAGGATACATTTAGGATCTCTGCTAATACTGGAGTAACACACATTTACAATTACTCAGAAGTCAATTTACAGCCAAATAAAATTGCTAGCCTTCAGACATTTTGCCTCCAAATTATACACACACACGTACGTTTGTATTCATATCTTGGTGGGCACCATCAATTCATTTCTACGGGAAAAAACCCAAATCCCAACAAAGACAACCGTAACCCCTACCAGCCCTAACCTTAACCATAAGTAACCAAGAAAAATACAAGTCATTTGGCATTTTTAGTTTTTTGATTGCAGTTACAGGTTTTAATAACACTGAGCTTCTCTTTGTAGGGACTGAAGAAATGCCCCCCCACAATGTCAAAATAACAGATTTTTATCACTTTGTGGGGACATTTGGTCCTGAAAATGTAATATATACATATAACCCATACACACACCTAGACAAATACAGATAGGACTCAAACAACGTGAGAATAGCTGTCAGGCTTTAATAGAAATTGAAATTCACGCCACTTTTAGCAAACCTGTATAACAAATGACCCTAAATTTCTGCCATTGGTAGTGCCAGACGCATCCTTCGGGCGTAGCAGCACTAACTGACTGTGTGTGCAGTCAGAACTGCACCAATAAGGGTCATTAGCTGCGGCATTCATTCTCCTTTTTTATCGACACCTTATCGATAAAAATAATGAAAATAAAAGTGCTTGTGCTGAATTACTGTCCAGCTCGCCACGCCTCCGTTTCGGCCCATTTTCGATAATCTAAAAGCTAAGAACGGGAGCTCCTCGGTGCCGAGCGAAGAACTGCTCTGGTGCAAGAGGAAGAGAAAAACAAAGCAAGTAGCCAGATACAAAAAGCTAATCACAGAAGAAAGGAAAAGAGAGGGAGCAAATCCCAAAATGGGGGGAAGCTGCATCTTCAGTAAGTATTAGTTGTCGGCCTATAATCAAATAGTAGCAACAGGAGTGAACTACAGAGTGCTTGCTGGCAAAGAAATATAAAGTCCAGATTTAATTCTGATACCAAGAAATAGAATTTCAAAGCTGGATGTCTTATCGTTGGCATGCCCCTTTGCAGGACTGATTTCCTTAGCAAAAGCCTGTCACCACTATTATGTCGTACATGGAACCAATTTACTGCAACAGCTAAACAGGTTCTGCAGCTCATGTAGACCCGAATGTCTGAAGCTATCAAAGAGGGAAAAAGCATTTTGAATGTTTGGGAAATGGCAAACTGTAATTGAAAAGTATCAATCAAACACGAGGCCAGGGCCAGGAGGGGAAGCCATTATGTTAACCCGCTGTTGTGTGGACGGGTCCTTGTGTGGCTTTCTATTAGTAATGCACTCGCACCGCTAGCATTAAGCTGACACGCCAGTCCAGCCCATGTTCGCACCACGGTACCCGCAGAAACTTGCCTCCGCTACAGGGCCGTGCCGCGATACTATCCAGCCGAAGCGAGAGGCATTCGTGGTGAACATTTGCACTTTCTATATATGAGAAATGAAGACCTTGAGGCCTGCTCTTCTTTATGCTGCATGGAATCGTTCACTGAAGGTCTCATAACTTCCAGGCACTGGGTGTTCCCTCAGTGAAGGAAAGCACACTAAAGCTGTTTTAAGCTGCTGCTAATTTGCATCTGAAGCAGATGGTATTGGGGTATTTCAATAAAAATAAAATAACTTCCATTTAACTCCATGCATCTTTTTATCCTAATTTTGTGAATAATATGCTGCATTATCATCAGCGATCAGCAGTCTGGCCTCACATTCATTTAAAAAATCTTTGTTAAAGGTGGTCTCTTTCTTCCACTTTTCTTTTAGGAGGATACTGAAAAAGCCACCGCCTTGCACACAGTTCTCTACTGGAAACACACAAATGTGCAGAAATGCCCAGAGAACGCAGCCTCGTTACAAACACTTGCATTTCAAGGTCAGGTACCTGGCTGAGCACTATATCATTCCGCCTGACAAACATGGAGGATTTCCATATTTTTGAATAGACTGGGCTACGATTTATTTTTTTTTAAATGAGTTTTTCCTGAAATCCAGTCAGACCGTAGGTAAATAGGCTAAGGGGCGCTGTCCTACATTCGGAACACACCCCCACCCTTCCAGCATGCCGTTGCCTACAGCTGTCATTTCATCGAGGCTGCAGCCTGTGGGCTCACTCAACATCCGCCGAGGGCTAAAGTGACTCTGGGGAGCCTCTTGGTTCGATATGCAAATAGTGCGGCACCTGGGCAGCGGAGCGCAGCCACTAAGAGGTTACTTATGCAAATGTGATCGACTGGGAGCACACCGCAGGCGCACACGGGACGCCTGCCATGGCAGAGGCTATATTTCACGGGGCAGCCTCACACCTCACCTTCCCATAGAGGAGACGGAAGGGAGAGACAGCGACTTAAAATGTCAGCAGAATTGATGAACGCTCTCCCCGGCCTGCATTCCTTCAACATGCACTTCCAGTGTCACATCCCTTCTTTGGATACAGCATGATTCCCGAGATGAAGTGCTAAGAGTATTTAAGTATGTGATCAGAATACTACAGGATGTTTTTTTTCAGGCACAGATGAGACTTTTTTCGGTATTTCTCAGACACGAAAATAGCACTGGTTTCAATATCATGTGCATTGTTTACAAAACAAAATGACAAAGTAAATGATCAACAGCACATGATACACTAAAATAAACACCTCCGTGTCACATTTCTAAGATGACGGTTTTTAATGCGTATTGTGCAACAATACGCATTACTCAATAGCGCAATAGTGCAGTTCAACACAGGCAAGTTTCAGCTCTTTGGCAAGATACTAATGGGAAGTATTTTTTTCAATGATACCAAAGCACATGATCATTTACACAAAATGGATGTGATTGGTAGCAAAGCCTGATGCTGAATATAAACTATTAGTTGACAGGAAGTGCAGCTTTTACCGACTGGCGAGTGGGTTAGAGGGAAAATCTGTGTCCAGCCGTCATTGTAGATATGAACACACTTCCCGTTTCCCTGCTCATTTCATAGGTGTCAGTGCACCGGACCGAAAAAATGGGGAGCAAAAACAATTCTTCAATAGCCATTCATCTCTTCAGTCTACCTTTGACAGACAGTCTGACATGGTATGATGCATTACTGCCATAATGTACACTCAAATGGAGCAGGGTCGTCTTGCGCGCCGCCCGTCTGCCCGCCGCCGAGAGCTGGATCGCCCCATTCGCAGAGGTTCGCCACGCCCCTCACTGCGGCCTGAAAAAGGAGTCCGTCCAGGAGCACTGCCTGGCCCCAGCAATACCAAACAGTAACCATATGACAAACGGAGCAGCCAAAAGGGGTCACATGCACAGACCCTGGGAAAGGGCACATCTAATCCCAGCACAGAACTTCCCGCTGCTGGGCCACGGAGACAGCTGAGCCGCAAAGGGCCCCCACTTCAGTGACTGACAGGATCTCTAATTGTATCCACTCAGTCATGACAATTTGATTAAAATATTACTCCAAAGTCTCGCCCTCTGTTTGTTTCGTTCCTCCAAATCTAATTTTGATTTAAAAAAGAGAGATTACCTCCACAAGCGTGACTGAGGATGCTATTAACTTCTACTTAATCTTTATTACTGATGTGATTTTAACATATGTATAGCTTTCGTCTCGCTTCCATTCTTTCCTCTCTTTTAAAAAAACAAGGAAGCGTCAACTAAAGATGGAAGAAATATCCATTTCCTGGGCTTTGGTGCACAGTGTTAGAAAACATAGTACCTTAGTACAGGCAGCGCTAGGGTGCCACAAGCGCTTAACCCCCACTGAAAAGTAATACATGTTAACTGAATAAGTAATAATTTTACCTCTACAGAGGGCAGCCAACAGCTGTAGGCTTACATGCCCCCCCCCCCCGCCTTCAGACCCCAGAGGATGGTGGATCTTGTGCTCACACATACAGCTTGCAGAACATGAACTGCAGCAGCAGACCAGTTCCAAACCTCCATGACATGGAGGAAACAATGCTATTGGGACCGCACCAGCAAAACCATCAGGCAGTCATGTTGGTGTGCGTGACACTGCAGGACCACCACCAGTCAATAACCCACCTGAGATACAAATTCATTAAACCAGCCAGTCTCTAGTACACTGAATAATAAAGAAGAATATATATGTTATAGTTATTAGTAATTAGGTCTTTAAGATAAGCTTTTGCATCCCTCAAAGTACTTGCTATATTCCTAAAAATCCAATATCACATGACAGAAAAGTGTCTCAGGGAGGGGGGTTAAGCAGAACGACATGTATCATTCACCTGATTTGAATTGTAGCTGCTTTTTGAATGTCTGCCAATTCATTTCTTACATTAAATATTGGTCAGGGATGATAACATTCCATTTTCATGGTTGGCAATGCAGAACTGGCTCAAGAATACAATTACAGACCCCAGAGTCAACTCTTCGAATGTCAACGCGATGTAAATGTTCAGAAAGAGCCGCACAAAAGAATAGGCTTCAGATTCCTCCATTTCTCTCTCCTCGCCGAAGTTGTCTTTAACTTCTTGTACGAGCTGTGGTTACACAAACCAGAAATCAAGAGTAAGATTTCCAGCTGTGAAAAATGGGTCGCTTTATCCACACACGCAGAGATTACTCCAAAATTAAGTTAAAATGTTACCTTAGTGTTCTAGAGCAACCTGTACAAGCTGCTTAATTGCTTTCGAAAGGAATATTTAAACAGTAAAATTTTCGATTTCATAATGTGGCCACTGTATCCATTTTCTCCTTAGACTTTGAAACAGGGACCACCACTGCAAATAATTCAAGATTAAAGATAAACATTCAAAGATTTAAAACACTGGCACTGCATTAGCTGATGAACAACCGCCATACAAACACATAGACATGCAAACAGTTTTGCATTGGGCTTAACCTCTCACAGCACAAAGTATAAATAAGTATAAAGTAAATATTTTGCACAGAAATCTAACAATGTACTGAATGAAGTGCTAGAATGAAGAAGAAAAAGTGCAAGACTGTCAGATCCAATCGGATTTGCTGCCTCAAACTGGTGTTAAAGCCGCCAGTGCCATCCACTCTGTGGTCTCACCTCCCTGCACCAGATCAGATGAGAGCAGCTGGATGGATTCGCGTTTTCAAATGAAAGGCTATGGCAGTGACCATTCTGCTGTTCACCCCACACTCAAACCTGTGCCATACACCTCTTTGTTGAACCCTGTATGATGTACGCCTGCACGTAATGTGAAACCACAGAAATATAATAATTTACAGAGGTCAAAGCTGTGAGAGCAGATCAGCAGAACAATGAAAAGGAGCACATGTACACACACAAAGCCGAGTGTCTGTACCTCCACACATGAGCATGAACCTTAACCTGAACAGTGATGTTTGTTCTTGCATCCAAATTGAATCTGAACATACCGAAAATGACTAGCAAGGAAAAACAAATATATAAGTCTTTAGCGCATCCATTTCTGTGCTCATTGTTCATTTCAGGATCACACAGCAGACTGTTTGTTCAGTGTACATGACAGGCCACGTGGATGTTTTCTCCATTCCTCCACGTCAGCGGACCATAGCAGTCCTGCTAAGCACAGGGACGCTGGCTATAAGCAGGCCTACAGCTGACCACAGCCCCTACCTATGTCACCATTCACATTGTTCACTCTGGGGCCACTTGCTCCCCAAAACTCTGTTTTCACCCTCATCCTTGGACTAACTTCCCGCAAAGTATCTACAACTGACTGATAAACAATTCCAGATTAAACACCTAAAGAATGGAGCATTTAATTGCATACCCAGCTCCATAAACCATTTCAATTTTATTCGAAAGTCAGTAAACAATTCTGACACAAACAATTGGTACGTTCTGTAATATTAAATACTTAACCCAGCATTTCAGTCATTCATTTCAGGCTCCCTTTTACCGATCAACCATCGTCTGCATGAATCACACATGCCAAAAATGCACAATATATTTGTGCCCCACCTCAACCGCAGAAACAAATCTTCGTACCTGCAGAGACCTGTATAAAATATCTTACTCTATAGTATTATCCCCTCAATAACAAACACTACTCCTTTCTCCACACTCACACATAAATGTGTGGTTGGCTGAGAAAGGCAGCAGTAATCATCTCCTGGTTTCCTAAACTCCCAATGGTTAGTTTAAAGGTGTTTATAAATCACAAAGTTATCCAGATTTCATTTGCTAGGTAAAGAATTATGATTTGATAAATACAAAGAAGTACAGAAAAGAAAAAATAGTATAAACGTACAGACTTAGACACGTAACTGCATATTGATGGAGGACAGGCAGGGCTCAATTAAGCCTCCAGCTACAGCAAACTATGCACAGGTATGCTGCCTGGTATGTCTGCATGTGAAACTACTTTTATGTACATGAACATCTAACATAGGCTGCATATACGGGCATGAATGTGTGTTTATTACAAATACACAGTACTTTAGAAACACTTCTAGTAGGTTTTAAGAAGGTACTTCACACAAACACACAAGTAATGGGTTATATCATAAGAGTTGCATTTAGGAACAAGGAACTATTTCTGAAACCAGTTTAGGACTTTACACAAATTGGACAAGCACTGTATTTAAAGACATCTGGGCATTCAGTGCAGTAGAGGATCCATAAACTGATATTTTGTTGTTAACGGAGGCCTTGATAAATGCAGGACTGAAAGGGTTAACAGACACATTTCAACTATTTCATTATTATGCTACACATGCTGACGCAACTTGTTCCATTCAAATGGAGAGCTAGCGTCCGATATTCATTCGGCGCATAAATAAAAATACTTCTTGGGGTTAGCAATCTGGCTAAAAACGTAATTTGCACAAACACCTGTGACTATGCAGTTGATCCATTCAGGCAGCAAGCAGGTAATTACAGGAAATGTGTTCCATCTTTACTTATACCATGTAAGCTCCGCATGAGCCACCCCATAGTTTGGCCCCTCTTACCGGCATGCACACGCCATGAACAAGTAACGCTATCAGGAGCGATCAATATCCATCGTGCTCTGATAGCCCTGCTTTAGGAGGCCAGAAGATGCACAAATTAGGCTTTGGATATGTTCACCTTGTACTACCACAGGAGCACCGGACCCTGGTGCAACTGGGACTTTAAGTTGTCTAGTGGCAATGGACAGAACTGTAAAAGTGGATTGACAGCATTTGCCAAGTGGAAAAGAGGTTACAAGGGGAGTGTGGGACCTTGCACCCAAGGGAACGAAACAGCCGCTGACACACACCAACATCACTGCCTCTAATGACCATACGGCCTCGCAGGCAGGATCAGGCTTCCAGGCCCGTGTCTGATAGGCCGCCGGCAAGGGGTGGGCGGATGAGAAGGGGTTACTTCATTATGCAGCAAATTAGAAAAAATTCATAATTTATCATTACGCCCAGCTGAAATGCCACCCAACTGAGCTTCGTCCTGTGAAAAACATCACGCGGAAAAGACTGTCAGAGCCCTACTGCAGCCAACGGGCTAAATTAATATGCAAATGTATGCAAGAAATTAAAAAGCAGAATTACACAGGCAAATGAGGTAGCTACACTTGAATTGTTAGGATTATGAATAATTACTGCGAATTTCCTGCTCCTAATATAACTTGTTTTTTGATAAACAAAGACTTAATTATGGAGATGCGCTGGAGAATTTCCGCGGTACTCATTAATCTTGCAGAAGAAACCAGTCCCCAGTGGCCGGCAGTAATGAAGGGAGCGTGCCCTGAATCGGCAGCAAGATCAGAGGCGCTGGGGTGCCTGGGTAGGAGGCATAAAACCACAGTGCCCCTGTCCCTCTCCCGCACCCCAGAGTGTCATAACTTCTTCCACTAACTATCAAAGGGACTTATTTATGCTGGCAACCAAGCCATACTTCCAATTTACCAGGCCTGGAGCACTTGAGGGACGAGCTGTTGATGTCCTCTGGAAATGCCATTTAGTCGGTCCTGCCGCTCTGGCCCTCCTGATAGCGGACGGTTTTGGCAGACATTATGGCTCGGGACCCCATGTGGGGAAGCACCAGCAAAGGCCACCCAGAGCTCCCCAAGGTGCAGGCCATGGACACCCAAGACACAAGGTACAGATGGCATTAATGGAATCTGGAGGTACTGCGTGCTCCAGAGGGAAATGGCCAAGCTTCCAGAGCCTCTGCCGTAAGGGAGAGATGCACACCACTGCGCCGCATAGGAAAGCACATGTTGTCAGATACTTGGCTTCCTGTCATTTGTTCCCCATATACCATGAGACATACAAATCTAAAATCCAAAATTAACTTGTGACACCATCAGTGTTCAGTGCCACATTCCCCTAATCGTCCAGAAACTTTTCACTAGTACCACCATTAATCCAAGTTTTGGGACTTAACAGAAAACCAGAAACCAAGTGATGGCAACACACCAGACATAACACATAACACACGTTGACATTTATGATGTCAGAAAAGCCATTGATCTCTCAGCATTTGTTAACACTCACCAGTTCCTTTCAGGACACTTACATCTGACACAACCTAATCAACTCAGTCATCTTAATGGGGTATACCACATTTTTTATATGACAAACCTTTCCACAGAATGAAGACGTTTTTGAAGAGGAGAGGCTAAGGGTAGGATGACCACCAGGTCCAGGCAGGCAACTTATTGGACTGCTTTGAAGCAGACATGCCACACCAGGCATCCTAGGGCATGTGTTGGGATTAGAGGTCGGTGTAGAGAAACCTAAACAACCTTCCCCTCCCCCGATTAAGGACCATTGCAAAAGAAAAATAATGGCCATCGCATCAACAAAAGCCTAATGCAGGCCTTAAGGAAAATAAAATGGTCCCTCTTGTTTTGCTAGGTCCAATGTGAAATTTCAGTTTAGCGATTGTAAAGTAGCCACCAGAGGTCACAGAAGCCTGGCCATTAGCAGGTTGCTAAGGCCCAATTAGAGCTGTATGACCCAGAGGAGCAGCCCGTCACTGGGGCTTCATTAGCAGGGATATGCTTCAGTCCCACCGGCACTCTGGACACCCGCATGCACAAAACACGGACCCCCAGCTCTCCACATACACCTGGTGAATCACAGCGTCATCTTACACACACACACAACACAGCGAGAGGGAGAGCAAAGGCCAGCCTCAATCTCCACATATATTTGGAAAAAGAAGGCCATAACAGACACCCTCCACCTTCTAAGGTGGCAATGAACACCACCAAAAAAAAAAAACTTTCCTGAGAAATCGTGCCATAAAATCACACTGCTGGGATACTTATCCATACAGATAAGAGACTTACCCTCATACCTTTTATTTTGTGCAGCCACAAACATGGAGGAATATGAGGCCTCCAGAGGCTGGGGCATCTATAAATGCTTCCGGCAAGAATGGGTCTGGCAAGAAGGCCTGAGGCAACCAGGCAATAAAACGTCTGGTCATTTATATGCCTGACCCAAGATGTGAGTGCAAAGCGCAGCCAATTCAGTAACTGCTACCCAGGACTTGGCAAATAGACTCTGTTCTCTAATACATACAGACCAAGAATAAAATATTTTTGGATTTTAATACATTAATATCCGCTACATGCGTCCACAGAGGAAGGCACCATCAACAACATTGTCTCCAAAGCCCAACCTGCTGTAGACCACACCTATGGCATTGTCTCTAAAAGCTTATCCTATTCCCCTCACTGCTAAAGAAATATAAGATTCCACAAGATCTTCAGAACCGTGAGGAAAACAAAGTATAATGTGCAGCTCTTTTACACTCACCCTGATTACCTAAGCAAGCAATGTCTTCCACAGCACCAGCATGGGAGTCTCAACGTGCCTAAACAAATTTGACGTGATGGTCTACCAGGCATAGGACAGGCCTACTAAAGAATTATTCTTCATTAAAGGACTGGATGGGATCCATGGCTCACTTGTTCAGGCTAAAACAGCAAGACAAACTATTCAGCAATGCTTGCATTTGAGGGGGTGGCAGACAGTCGCATACAGACGAGTGAAAACCTTCCCCGGCACTGAAAGGCTCCACAGCTTCGTGATCATTCACTTTACAGCAGAATGTTCCTATTAACAAACCGCATGTATGTGTCAGGCTAAAGCACCACTGGCTGACAGCCTCTCCTCTATGTAGGCGCCAGGGCCTTGCAAAATGGAGCCAGCCTGTTATTGTGTTATGTCCCCTCGCCCCCTGGGACAGCCTGCACCAGCCAACTAATGAAGCCCCACAGAAACACCGCTAAACGGCCTTGTTTTTGCCATGGTCGCCTTTTGGGCCGGGGCCCTAATTGGGGGCTGAGTGTCCAATTACGGCGAGCAGTCGCATCGTTCGTGCGGATAGCATACGCTGGCAGAGCCGCTGGGTGTGTGTGGGGGGGGGGGTACTTGTCTCAAAGGGGCTTGCATTAAGCCAAGTGGCCTCAGAAATAATTAGCAGGAGATGGCAGTAATTCGCACGATTGCCCCAGCACACCTCTGTCCACTTCTGACCATCCTTGTTTACAAAGAGCAAGCAAAGGATAAACTCCTGCCTCACACACAGAACAGAGTGGCCTTTTGCAGCACAAAAATTAGGTCAGCGAAAAACACAGGAGCAGCGTCTGGGAGAGGAGCCCCATGACCCAGAGGGAGCCAGTCCCATAGTCCCCACATCATTAAAGTCACAGTGAGGTCACCAACACACTTCCCTTCAACCCATAAACACACATAGCCTCAATCTCCTCATTCCATGTATTTATCTGTCCTATCTAATTTGTTTTAGAAAAATCAGTTTGAGGAAATAAAGCTGCCACCAGATCTTAACCTAAAGGCAACTAAAAACAGGCAAATGTAATTCAAGGTAGTTCACACATTGCAACCAAACTCCAATATTGATCCCATACCTTATCAACTATAGCAGTGCGTTTCATCTTAGGGTCCACAAAACAGTTTCATGAAGCACTTAGACTGGGGGGGGCCCTAATATCTAATCCATTTTCATTTGGTTTAAAAAAAGTTAGAAAACGTCTGAACAATACTGGCCTACAAAGGCAAAACACTGTAACTACAATAACACGTACTGACAAAGTTTATGACAGTTCACCCATATGTGCAGCAGGTAGCAACGCTGGGCGATATGGCCAAAAACATTATCATGATAAAAACTTTTATACCACTCGATATCGATAATCATCATGACATGTGTCAGATCATTATTTCTTTTCAATTTAAAGCCTGGTTTTTGCACCTGAGGGAAAGTTGAAGAAACCAGGTGGTTAATTGTGGTTTTAAACTATTCTTTATAATCAGAACATGACAAACACTTGCCAACCAGCATCACATCTTTTACAAATCTGAAACAGAAGTTGAACAGGTTATTTTGTCAGTGCCGACAAAATGCCACCACTCACATTCTTCATAGCGTTTCTGAATTCTCTGTGTATTATTACCATGTGGATGGATTTCTCATGGACTGAATTTTACTGTGGACTTGGATTTCACTGGATTGCCCATACAGGACAGGTTGCTTTGAACTTACCTGCTCTCCTGGTGAGTTGCCCTGTTGTTCTGACTGTGTTATCTTTCTTCTGCCTGCCTGCCCTATTGCATTCTCTTATTTGTTCAATAAATCCCCCATTTGTGTTTTTATGGCTATGTCTGCACTTCTGCTCCATTGCCAGATCTGACAAGGAGTCACAGAGAAAGTGGTATCAGTTCATTGTGATGCAAAATGTGTCACTGGCAACATGTTGGGTTTTAAATTATATCGCAGTTGTATCGCGCAGTTGTTATATCGATATTGAGAAAAAATATACTGAGATAATTATCCTTATCATTTTACCGCCCAGCCCTTGTAGGTAGGTGAATGATACTTTTTTTCTTGAAAAAAAAGCATAGCTGAAGATATTGGTAACAAGTTATTTGAATAGTCCGCCTACAGAGTATTTGTAGCATTTCAACAACTTATTTGAGATTCAACAGTTCAGCTGTTTCACGGTGTCTGTAGATGTTTAACAGAATATACAGTATATAGAGTATATGTAACGATTCATGAACATACCTATATATTCTTAGAACATATTATATAAATCGTTGAATCTCAACTAATAAGTTGTTGAAATGTATACCCTCTGTAGACGGACTATCCAAATAAAGTGTTACCAAGATATTTTGTCATGAGATAAAACTGAGCTTAAGAGAACTGATTTCTGTCATAACTCAATTTTGGTAAAACTTGGAGTTATGGTGTTTTGCCTTTCTATGGCTACATAGCATTTAACTATGAACACAACGGGTGTCCCCCAGCCAGCCCCCACAACTCTGTGGCAGCATTAATGAGGAAATAGTCACATTTACCTCACAATGATGGCGTCCCTTAAAGGAGACGTCTGACATAGCTGTCCACAGCCAGGGCAAAACAAGCACCACCAGAATATCACCATCAACACCCCTAAGCATACGGGCGAGCCAGCATGCCGTGTTCCCATGGCACGTATGGGACGTGCTTTCTGCCTGAAAAAGCAGGACACTTGGACAGATAATTCCTTGAATCCAAATCTGTTTGAAAAACTGTATATTGACAGCTGTAAATATCTTCCTGTTCATATTTGACCAATTATTAGATAAACTTATTATGCATGCTTTCGAGACTTATATTTTCTGTCCTTATCTGTTTCGAGGCGTCCCTGGTAGAAGAGGCTGGGAACCACAAAATGTGTGCCTAGATATTACTACATTTTTAAAATTGCGGAACTGCAGCAAGCAAGCAAGATTAAAACATGCTACAAATGAAATCAGCTGCTTGGATTATTTAAGTCTGAGCAAAGACAGACAGAGGCTTTGCAGAAACTCACTCTGGGGAGCATGACCAGTGTCTTACTGCCTTGTGCATAGATCACAATGAACAGGGGTTCATATAGGCCCTTCCACCTTCGCATATGTTTTGTTATATTAGACTATATGTTGCCCCCACCACAGGGATAACTGTAAGCTCAGTGTGTCTTTTAGCATTTTTCGTTACAAAGTTGCATACATTTTATGCCAACAAGAATAATTGGTGAGGCAGGCATTAAAGAGCTGGTCTGTCATCTGTTTCTACAGGTACAGTTACCAGGGTCGGGTCACCCCAAGAGGGAGAGTGATTCTAGTGTGAGCAGATGAGCGCAGGAAACACAGCAGCAAGGGGCCAGAGGAGTGTTAGGCCTCAGGCTGCACACAGACATGCAGAAACAATCCACCTGAACTCTCTGAACTATACATACTGCACAGAGACAGATGCGTTTGTAATAAGGAACAGAGAGCATTTCTGCAGCATCACACTTTGCGTGGAATCTATCAGCCAACCCGTCTCACATACTGGAAGCCTGGTTCCCTTACACCCCTCTGGGCTTCCCACACAGCCTCTGCTGTGAGTATACAGGTTACCATGTCTTCCACTGTTCCTTTGCCTGGGAATATCGCTGTTTAAATTATACCCATTATTCTAATAGAGGTGCAGCAGTCCTTTTGGCTTGAACTTCAACTTGACCTGATCTCAGATCAGATATCAAACACATGCCATCTGGCCCAGCCTGCTCTGCAGAGGCTCTCAAGTACAAGCTTAGGGGTGGCAATAGAAGAGAGACTGTAATTATCCTCACATTAGGACAGAAACTCTATTATTCGACCCCTAAGTGACAGATGGATGGACATGGCGATTCCCCCATTCCTCGACAAGCTGATGTGCTGCCCCACTTTGTCCACAAATCAAGAGGAAGGGCGAGTGAAGCTGCCGTTTTGTTTTGGTGGGACTGGTGAAATCTGAACCACAGCAACCAGGTAATTACACCCGCAGCCTAGAAAAAGATCGGGGCCCTTTGAACACTGCTGCCTTAAAGGGGAGGCTGGCTTATCCAGTAAGGTACTGTCTCCAAAGGGACCATTAAAAAAGAAAAAGAAAAACCCTGTTCGCATGCTAGCTACACCTCAACTTTATATAAAAAAGCCATATCCAGCACTCACAGGAAAGGGTGTAAAACGGCAGTGTGGTGTCATTTGCCGTTCACAGTTATCATGCATTGCAATAAATAGGATAATGTCTATTTAATGTAACTAAACAGCTAACCAAACAGTTTATTAGCCACTTTTATCCATAGTATGACAGACCAACACATGATTAGAAACGTACCACCGGTTCATTTCTGAGTACTCATGTCCCTGCTGTGCTGTGACCTAACGAAGTAGCGACTCTCGTCCGTCACTGCTAAATATTTAATGTTCCATGTAAAAGCGACCCATAGGAGGTAGTCAAACAGCTGTAACAAGTGGCCTCCTTAGAATCACATCATTGTGCATCTTTTTCTATGTGTAGATATGTACTGATGTCACTTTAATTAAGGCCACAGCCCTTGTCAGTTCTACAATGTCATAGAAAGTTTTCACGCCTCATTTAGTGGTCCCTGCTTGTCCAAAAGAGAAGTGTGCGTACGGGACAAGGGGATCAGGCTGCGAGACAGAGTGAGAGTCATCCTCAGTCCGGCAGTGATAAACATGTCTGTTTGAAGACCACTAAATCCTGTCCATGGAGCCAAGGGTAAACCGGGTCTGGCAGTTTCGCCTTGGAGAGGTCTTCATCCAGAGAAGCTGCAGCAGAGGCCTGTGACACTTATAGAAAGACCTCATAAACCTCTGATACACACGCTTACAGCTGCACATATACTAGGGCACAAACCAAGCCTCGCAAAACAGGATGGAAAACCAGCATACTGCTGCATGCTTCTCTCCAGCAAAAACAGAAATTAAATGCATATCTACATTTCATCATGTAGACCGCAGTCTCAGAAAATTGCAGGTAGCAGAGTGTTTAACATTGTCTTGTCAAGCACCCCCCAGTGGGACAATAAATGCCTGTCCGGTTCTTATTCCTTGAGCTGTTCTGAGATTAGAACCAGCAGGAAGATGTGCAGGGAGAGCACAACACCAAGAGGAATGCGCATCTTTGCCCCAGTGCTCCGCAGTTACCAGAACACTAAAGGTTCCAATATTTCCACACACGCAACTCAAAAAGAGAGAGTGGCGTAGTGGAATAAAAGGGCTTCTCTTAGCTTTCAAATCTGTTTGCAGAGAAACGGCAAAATTTGTGCCACTTCCATTAGTTCCAAATTGCCAGAGAAGAGTAATATAATCAGACAGCAAACACATGAAGGAATGCACAAAAAAAGCAAAAAGGCAAGATGTGCCAGGCACAAAAGCAGAGTAAGATAATAAGAGCACACACACAAACTACTACTATCATTTACAATTTTGCATGCTAGTATAACAAATATAATTTTGTCTACTAAAACATCTTATACACTTCTGATGAGCCTCTCCAGGGGCATATCTAGAACCACCCCCCCAACAAAATATCACCTTGGAACCCCCACCCAATTTTACGTATTTAAGGGCCCCTGTCAAGTGCTGTAAAGAAGCTGCAACAGAGATGGCCCGTGCCCCTAACCCTATCCAAAAGAGCTTCCTTGTGCTCTGGATATAAGCAATCCCTTTTAACAAACAGCTCATCACTGACTTAAACAGAGTTAACCTATTTCTTGGAATATATCTTTTGGCTCAACTGACCAAACTAAAATTCTCAAGCCTGAAATTGACAAGCTTGTCAAGGTTTGGGTCAGACCTAATTGCAACTGGTGCTTTACCAAAATCAGCCAGTAGGTGGACCCAGCAGAAGCAATCACAAATAAGAGGGAGAGCCTGCCAGTTAAAAGTGTAAGGCAATGAACAACTGCTATAGAAGTAAAAGCTGTGAGATCTGGGTGACTGCCTCCCTCAGTTCAACATTGTGTACTACTGCCCTCTACTGGACAGCCTGCACGTCACAGCCAAAAGGGGACAAAGGTGGAATGCTGCAGCAATCCAGAAAAATCCCAAACATTCACCAGCAGAAGTTATGATCATAAAACAGACCATTACACAGGCAGTGGGGTCCAGAAAATAAAAATAAAACGAAAAGGCACAGAGATCAATCCTCCACAAGGATTCCACAGATGGCTTTTGTTGTCTAAATGGGAATAGAAACCCCACCCCAGTGACTCCACCCCCACCCTTCTCAGGATCACAGGGTTAGTGTCACATTTCCCCATAAGAGTTTATCAAAATCCCAAAAAATCAGAATGTCACTCAGGTTACACACATCGGGTGTAATACATCTTCCTTGAGACAGAATCAGAACAACAGAAATTTGGAACAAACTGCAGTAGCAAACAAAAAAAAAAAAACTAGAAGGGGATTATTTAAAATTGCGCGATCTTCACTCTTATGAGTTTGCAGCTCTTGCCATTTACTTTTAATAACCATGTAGAACTTCAGCTAGGTACAGCAGCACACAGCACTGTGGTCCTGGCAGATGTGCGCACAGGGAGAAGTGGGACAATGGTGGCGTGAGCAACATTACAGAGATACTGGGCCGCAAAGCTCAAGTGAAGGCCGAGTTTAGGCCTGTATGTTACTTCCTGCTTCAGCACAGGAGGCAGAAATGTCTCCAGAAATGGAGACACACTGAACGAAGAGCGACACAGACCACGCCTGCCCAAGGTTCTCAGCCCCACGCAGAGCCATCACCAGCTCCTTTTCAGCCAAATGTAGCTATTAGCCACGACGAGAGCACAAGTGCCATACGTATTAGAGCTTTCCTCTGCTAAGAGGAGCACGTTATTCATTAGAAGAGAACAAGTGTTTAGTAATAACTATCAAACTGGGGCCATTCAGAGAAAGCCAAGGAAGAACACCGTGTAAGACAAGACACACCTTGAAAAGCAGGACACTGTATAGTGAACAAACATACAGATTTTTTTAAAAACCTTCAAAGCTGCGTTTGGGTCACCCTGCAGCAAAACATCTGGACAAATGAGGCCCAACACCTACTGATACCTGGTCTGGACTACCTGGTCTATATATATAATGTATAAGCATAACTTGCTTTTATCTACCAATAGAGTTCATGGAGTAAGTCAGTGGTAGTGCCACGTTGTACTAACAAATCATTTGCTTTTGCTCTATATTTTTTCAATAGAATCCAAAATATTTCCATACAGTGGTATGTAAAAATAAGTAAAAATGTTTTAGCAGAACTTATTAAAGGTCTCCATTCAAATTCTATACTATACTCCATTCATGAGAACCCCCCCCCCATGAATTTTATCAACAAAATTTCAAAAATACCTAAACTGTACTGAAAAATAACATTACTTTGATAAATACCATAAATTACATGGTATGAAACATTACATACTGCCTAAGGCTAATTTCAACCCAGCTGACTCTCACGGTCTTTGGTCCTTGCAATATGACAACTGTATGTGTATAACATGATATCAATATTAATACTGCACATCACTCAGCCCTACTAGTCAGGGGTTTTTCTGAGAGAAAAAAAGAAAACAACTAATATTGCAACCTCAAGCTGTAAAATTAAATCTTAGTTGAAAATCTTCTGTCCAGATGGATCATTAGGAACACATTGCATCCTAAGCTGTAAATATGAATAACTGAATAATTTTCAGTGCAGAAACGAAGAATGTGCTGCACAGTCCCACCTACATTGAAAGAGCATGATCACTTAATTGGGTTAAATTAAAGTGAAACAAAAAGGATTCCGCTTACTATCAGGAACCAAAGCTGTCAAAGTTCAACATTTGAGACACAGCTAAATTTCAGCAAAGTTATCCTTTTTAGAAGACCTATTTATCACACGGTTTACTGGTTCACTCTTCATTTTTGTATTTCAAGATATTTACTGCTATCTCACTTAGACAGGTTCTCTGTGAAGGACACAGCATTCAGTGCTGTCAAGGTCCACTAAAACCGGCTCAGTATGTGCTTATCGAACGAGTACCCCGTGAAGCATACGGCATGGCGCACCTTGGACACGACAATTGTGCACACTGATACAAACAAAAGGTAGTATTCACGTGAGGTACCATCTATGGGTTACAGAACCGAAGCACTTATCGAAACCCAACAAAAACTCAAGAGAACCAAGTACTTCAAATTCGGTGCTCAGAAGCAGAAACAATGCCTGCCGAGACAAAAAATCTGAAGAAACCTTCTCCACCTAAAATCCACTTCAAGCCAGTGCCTCAAATAAAAACCAGAATCTTACAACGTACCATTAACCAATCCATAAACCTTAAGTACATCCTCCAGTAGAGAAAAGGACAGATTAGAAAAACTCATCAAATCAACATAGTGACAAAAAATATCTACTTAGTATCAGCAATCATATCTCTATTTCTTGTCCCTGTCATATAACGCACAAACCACCCCCCTCCTCAAAAGTTGAACTGTCATGGCTACCTCTCCTCTTCCTTCCAATCTGCCGATTGCTGCCTCATGATTGCAGTCCAGCCCCTGCTGAGTGGAACAGATTGGCTGGATAATTACATACTCTAACTGCAGTGGGCAGGTACCCCTGGGCTCACCAAGGCCAGCTCCCTGGTGCCACCGTCCATATGCAAACGACACCGTGGACAGCGCCCAGCGCGACGTTCTCCGCGGTAGAACCACTTGCCGACTGCTTACCAAATCATGGTTACCATGTCAGCTAATTTGTGAAACGGTAGGAAGGAATAAATAGCAACTCTGGTGAGCCCTGCCACTAGGGTACAGAGAAAACGGAAGATACATGCTCAAGCAATTGCCACTGTTTGGGGCCATACCTGACAGCTGGTAAATGTCTGTCAACCCCGACTTACCAAAAAACGTTGACTGTATATCGTAATTTACTTTTATGAGGTATTTTCTACCCCAGACCCTTAACCAGGTTGACAGAACAGGAAATGCACTACATTAACCTATCAGATGTCACCAAGCGGTTTCAGATGCTGAAAAAAGGAGGAACAAAAAACGAAATGCCTAAACATGCTAGACATGATGTAGAACCAAAGTACTCTACGTGCTGTAACCACCACCCAAATCAAGGTGACAAGGTCTCACCCCAAGCTATGGCAGAGCCATTGGTGTGTTCTTCCCGATTCGGTCCCTGGCTATGAGTGTGCAAGGGTTCCTGTTTCAAAGTAATTGTACTGAAGGAGGCAACATATCGCTGTACATGATCCAGTCACGTCATCATTCTTATAAACTCACCCTCCACATTAAAAAAGCAGGTTAAAATGAAAAAAACAACACAAATATTTTCTGAAAAACAAACTTTTATTTGTATACTTCAGCTTCATAAGTAGAGAAAATTGTCCTGACATAAACTACACGAGGACAAGCCAGAAGCGACTGTAGGGCAAGTGCAAAGCACATTACACAAACGCGGCCCATTTTAGCTAAAAAAAAAAAAAAGTAACTTTCCTAACTCTTAATGCCAATAACATGATTTAAATTAAAATGTTAGCGAATTTCACCTGTCATTTTCATTGAGATATAGCACGAAAATGACACTATGTCAAAATTATCAAGTTTTCACATCTGTGGTTCATTAGTACCATAGTCACATACTCCGAAATTCCTGCGCTACTAGGGCAAAGCCTCGTCAGGTGCGCGCGCAAAATCGTGTTCGGCAGCACCGATCTCTCATGGAACTCATATTTTATTAGGCCTACTTCTTTCATTTTTCAGAACATATATTGCAGAATTCTGTACAGGAGTCCACTTGCCTTGAGCTTGTTCAAGCAGGCTATACATTC
Organism: Mormyrops boulengeri; assembly: GCA_026781065.1. NCBI lineage: Eukaryota > Metazoa > Chordata > Actinopteri > Osteoglossiformes > Mormyridae > Mormyrops > Mormyrops boulengeri. The sequence goes on along the minus strand of JAODLD010000030.1, from coordinate 13,283,913 downwards.
ACCATGACCTTGTACTGGTTGTCAAGTTTGGTCAGCTGGCTGGCGGGAGATTTTCAATTCCAGACAAGTCTGCACACGCGTTTACATGTGCGTAACAATTATTACCTTGTAAATAGTCTGTAGGGTTTGCAAACTACCCCAGTGCTTCTGATGTAGCTAATTTAAGGTATATAATGGAATAATATGGATTTGCCATAAGATTTCTTGGGTGAGCTTGACAGTTTGAAAGCGCGAGTGTCACGTCAGATGTGTGAGATTTGGCAACCCTGTGGATGGATGGATAATTTGATGGATATATGAGTTATCAGCAATATAGCATTTCTAAAGGAAAAACGCATACCTTGTCAAAACAAGAACAGTGCAAGTTAACAGTGAACCAGTAGCCCCACCCCCAATGTCTACCTCCAGCTGAGGACGCACATACTCACAAAGACGATTTAGAGATGACCCAAATTAGCATGCGGGAAGAAAACAATGTACCAAAGGAAACTCGAACACACTCTGGGATTTAAAACCCATGAACCCCCCCCCCCCCAAAAAAATGACCTTTCACCACGACAGGTTTTTATGTCTTAAGAATAAATTGGTAATAACACAGATTTAAGAAATGCTATCCGTTCTTAGCTTGCAGCTTTTGTTTTGTTGAATCACCTCAACTTAGATGTCACAACTAACAGACCAGCGGCCTGTACTACGAAGCGGGGTTACTGGCTTATCGGGGTAACTTGTCGGATTTAAGGTAGTCTGAGCAAAATGTAAG
>JAODLD010000030.1:13267805-13283053 GCA_026781065.1 Mormyrops boulengeri | reverse complement strand
TCCATTTAAGCTGTGGTACCTTAAATCCGACAAGTTACCCCGATAAGCCAGTAACCCCGCTTCGTAGTACAGGCCACAGTTCTTCATTACCTATGCCCAAATCACATTCCTGATTTTCTGAGGCTCAGATATACTACAAAATTAAAACAGATTCTTACCATTGAAGGTACAGATACGTGCACTCATGCCACTTTAAACAAATATGAAATATATATGTCTCCTTCTCTCCCCTGTGTGATAAATCTGTGGTGAACATCAACCATGCATGAGCTGAAAGGCCTTGAACCTCGACATGCACCGCAGATGCAGTGACATCACAAGCTGACCCAATGACCAGCATGGGAGGTCCTAACAGAGGAATGAACAGAGACAGCCAGTCAGAGGTACTGTACAGGGGGGAAAGTTAGGAAGATTCCAAGGGCCCCTGAAAAATTCGGAAGAAAATTGGATTGGTCTGGGTTGGGGGCCCACAATTCTTTTTGTGGTAAAAGTTCACAGAATTGACATGATTGCATTAATGCATGAATGCGTACCCCTCACCCTCTTAAAAGTAGTTCCCTTTCAGCAGAACTGCCTCAGATATTTCCTGTATAAATGAACAGGCACTAGCTTCTTATATGCCACATGCAGGCCTATGTCTGCTAAAAGTTGTCATAATACATCAAAAACCAAAAATATATATTTATTCAAATATATAGCAAGATATGAAGAGCATTGTGCAATCAGTATAACACACATATGGCATCCGCCCCTAACACTGCACTTGCAGGGACGATTAACTATACTACAGTATACTATACTATACTAAGGGGTATATGTGTGTCATGTTATTAACCAACACATGGTGCTCATAAAAATCTTCTCAGAGTTCTCCTCTCTGCACTCACAAAGTAGAATGAATGTTCTTGAGGAGAGCCTTTAATATGGGACGTGTTGTGCAAACAAACTTCTTGATTTCTTAGCTTCTCTTTCTTTTATACAGCTATTTGATATGGAAATATTGAATTTCACATGCATGCTAGGAAGACGGATTGATAAATAATGAATGTTGCATTATCCCATTTCAGGCAGCAGAGCCCCGAACAGAAGCCAGGTCTGTTCTAGCACCATAAGAGACTCCATTGCTGAACACTTGGAACCAAACGGCAGCTTGTTTTCATTGCTGTCATGGTTGAATTTTAAAGTATATGTGGTCCAACTGCTGGAGGTATTCTACAAACTTAAATCTTAAGGACTTGAAGGTGGACGTTTCCTCATCAAGCAATGACAGACAGATAAACTGACACGTAAGTCTAGATTGTGACTTATTGTGACACATTGAATTTCAGTTGACCCATGCTTGAAACACGACGTGTTCACTCTGAGGATGGCTGACAGTGAGGACAGTCAAACAGACACGCTTTCGGCTCCAGCTCACCTTCCAAAGAAACACAGAGGCCGTAAACATGTATCTTTTCCTCCGGATGAGCACATGGTGTCAGGTATTGAAGAGCTCAGGACACCGTCAAAACTGGGTAAGCTGAGAGAGCCACATTTTCCTCACCCACCTCAGCTAAATGTTGTTAGGAATTGTTTTTTAAAAGCAAGTTGTGATGCGTTCTGAAGAAATTGATATATTCATTATTTTTTGTGTGAGTGTGCGTCATGTTCTACAGTGATGTATTACACACTTGCCTGCCATTAATGTTTAGTCTACCATGATAATTATTTGCCTGCAGGAACAGTATTTTTTGGGCAAAATGTCATCATTAAATTCAACATAAACATGACACTTAAGAATATCAATTCTATTAAATACTCCCCTGACCCGAATACCTGCTCTTCTCTTATGTCAATCAGTTATTTAAAAAATAAAAAAAAAAACAGAAATCATGGTTAAAATAATTTAAGTTAAAACTGGTTTGTTTGCCTAAATATCTCAAGGTTGGTTTTCAACCAACACGGCAGCACAGTGACTTATTTGCATTGCTGGTTCCGCTTGAGTTGTATCGAGATGCTGCTTCTCTCTATTCTCTGTCTTACATGAACAAATTTCATATACATTCACTGATAAAAAAAAGTTAAGCACCCAGATGGAGTGGTGGAAATTAAATGAATCTGCACGTGGTGAAAGGTCATGTGACTGTGATTATATTATCAGATCAAACGGACAACAAAGTTGGCAGTATGGGCACACTGCTGGTCTCATGTCAGTAGGGTGTGTGTGCCTCCCCTGGGCCTGGATACATGCGGTAATACGGTGCAGAAGGGAGTCGTACAGACATTGTATCCTCTCTTGCGGCGAGTCGGCCCACAGCTGTTGTAACTGGCCTTCAAGATCCTGAAGGTTGGCACTGGGTCTGAATTGACGTCCATGCTGATCCCACACATGTTAGTTTGGGGAAAGATCAACATGACGCAGACAGTCCAAAGACAAACGTGCCGTGTGTGGACGGGCATTGACTTGTCGAAAGAGTATACCAGGGTGTTGTGTCAGGACATGCGGACACAGGATGTCATTGACGTAGGGCTGAGCCATGAGGGATCCTGAATCACTACCAGAGATGACCTGATGTCATACCCTATGGGTCCCCACACCACGATGCTAGGTGTAGCACTGGTGTGTCTCTCCACAACAGCGGGATTGGTCCTCTCCCCTCAGCGCTGCCATTCACGCACACGACGGTCATGCGTGGTAATGCAGAACCAAGATTCATCACTGAACATGGTACGATGCCACTCGTCATCAGTCCATGCCTCCCGGTTACGACACCGCTCCAAATGCAGCGATCTCTGCGTTGGTGTTTATGGCAACCTATGCATGGGACGGTGAACCCGTAATCTGGCTGATGCCAGTCGTCAAGTGCAGGATGACAAGGGGTGTTGTAGAGGGTCCAATACCTGTGTCCGAATGACAAGCGCAGATGTCATGGAGTTCTGTAATACTTGGTGCACAATATGACAATCCCTTGGTGTGGGGTCTGTCTTGGGAAACCGGAACCTTCACGACGTGTGTGGTTGCCCTCACGTGCCCATTGGATACAACATCGGGCGACTGTGGCATCTGCATGCCCCTCATGGCGGGCAATTGCACGGTACAAGCACCCGGCCTCATGCAAGCCCACAATGCGACCCCTATCAAACTCCGTCAAGTTGTGGAAATGCTGTCCAATGCGTCTAGGAGGCATCCTCTGTGTCTGGTGACTAGACCTGCCAGCTCCTTACAAATCGAATAAATTTACATAGCCATCGCTGGTCTGCACGTGTACCTAATTACATCCAAATCGGACCATTACTTCTGGGTGCTTAACTTTTTTGTCACTGTGTGTAAAATTACAGCACCAATAAGCTTAGCAGACCGCCATGTCTCACACATCTGTACGTAGCAGGGAACCTTCATACTCATTGGTATGCTTTTTTAATGTGGCTGGTGGTAATCAAGAAAATACATGCATCTTCAAATTCCTGTTTATATTTTAATCCGCTTCTGGATACAGCAGATAAATACTGAACTGCTGATTGTTTTGTTGTTTTGTTTTAGTTGACACTATCACCTTGACGGAGGTGATGTCAGCTTACAAGCAGAGTTGTGTCAAATACCATGTGGAACCCATATCGAAAGTACTGCATCAGCTCCAGGTATAGTACTATGACTGAATTACTATGAATATAGTACTATGACTGAATTACTATGAATATAGTACTATGACTACAATTCAATGCCTGTTACCCTGCCAGCTAATGCCGGTATGCAGAGTGATCATGTCAGTACCTCATGCTGCTTCTCTGAGACTCTGAGAACAGATTCCTGCCTCTCCACCAATCAAAACACAGCTCTCCAGACCAGGATATTCACACGAAACTCTAATGAGTTAATAAAATTAAAATTACAAAGCTGTAAACAAATAGTATCCAGGTCCCACAGTCATTTTTAATTAATTATATATACAGATGTTCCTCGTTTTACGATGGTTCGCCTTACGATATTTCGACTTTACGATGGTGCAGTAGTGATTCACACTCAGTAGTCATCAGACCAATCTTTGACTTTTGATCTGTTCCCGGGCTAGCGATATGCCATACAATTCTTTATACTGATGCTGGCCGATAGCAGCATCTACACAGCCACACTGCTGGTCTCTGTAGTGATTGCGAACATCTCATACAGTGTCTAACGATGTATTGTATACTTACTTAAGTGTTTATCATATCATATTCGGCTTACAATATTTTTCGACTTACGATGGGTTCATCAGAACGAAACCCCATCGTAAGTTGAGGAACATCTGTACTATATTTTGCTTTAACTGCTCATGCATGTTCTATACACAGAACACATCAAGTGATTTGCTTGCTGAAAGCAGTGGACATTAAACACATCCATCCAAACTGCTTAGCCAGTATAGGGTCCCAATGTTAGGAAGAAAAAGACCCAAAATAGGGGACCCTCTGAATGGGATGCCACTCTATTGCTGGGCATTAAATGCATGCGGCATAATTCAGCTCAAATACAGAGGAGTATAGGTGGTCTCTCCAAAAACAGAAACAGATGTACAGTTAAACGACAGCTGAAAGGAGACATTTAAAACAGAGCTCATAATAAGAGCATGTAATATCATGGCTTAACAAGCTTATTTATTAAATTAAGTTTTTGAGGAAAATTAGTGCCTGGGGGATGGCCGTGGATGGCTGTTTAAAACATTTACTGTACCCTGGGGTTTTTGACTTCCTTTGAACAGTTTAAACCACATAAAAGTGTGCTTCTTTTAGTTAGATCTTTTAGTAGGATCTTCATCTTCATAGATCTTCATACAAAACAATAACGGAGTCGGGCAAACAGTGGCTGCAGCTCTTTCGGTCCGACGCAGACGCATTGATAGACGTACAGTGCTGATGAAGCATTTTACATGGGTTTCATTAAGCGGATCTTCCGACCCGAAACCCTGAATGTTCAGGTAGATACCCAAATCAACAAGCTGAAGGGAGGCGGTAGACAAAGATCGCGTGTGATGAAAAGGCCGACGCTGAACACTGTACATTTTCATTCAGCATCCCTAATGGGCTCAGTGTTCATAACAGCTGGACATGATATGCATTAGTGGATGTGACTAATGGATGCGGCTTAATATGGGAGGGAGAAGGTTCTTTCATTTTCCGGGGTAAATATTAAAAAGCATGCCCACATCATTTCTGGTTTAAGACAATTGGATAGCTGGATCCTTTTTACTCAAGCCAGAACACTAAAATATAACATCCAGTAGCTGAAAGGTGCATAAAATCCTTTGCTTTAAATGGTGTCTGCTAAGGATGTTTAACCTATACCGTTACTTCAACTTGGTATCGCAGCAATCAGTAGTGGATGTTTATAACACACCATCCACAGAAACCTAAATATATACAGTGGTGCCTGCGGTTCACGAACGCTGTGGTCAACAAACAATTCGGTTTGTGACCAAAAATTTTGAGAAAAAAATGCATTGGTTCGTGTAGAAAATTTGGTCGCCGAACAGATTCCTTTTTCTATACTAGTGTAGCACCGGCGGGGCGCATGTCCCAGCATACTCCATGTGCAATTGTAAATAGAAGGACCACAACAGGCACCCAACGAGCACCGAAGCCAAATACACAGATGGGAAACACAAGCTTGTAAGACACTGAACTGCAAGATGCACACACGGTGGAAGATTTACACATGCTAAATACACGCGAGGATCGGACCTGGTACACACAAGACACGGGCAAACACACGTGCAACAATTAACATTCACAACAAGAACAATCCAAGGGTTAAGGACTGTTAATAAAGAGCGCGATTTCCCCAGCAAGCAAGTCTCCATGTCTCTCTCTGCTCCCGCGATGCCTGGGACCGCCCGTCGCCACACTATATTGTGTTTTTACTATAAAACCAGAAAATCAACCAACAAAAATCATTATTTGATAGGCTTGTGAACAAATTAATCGAATTTCAACACTTTCTTAAGGGAAAAATTGCCTTGGTTCATGTACAAATTGGTTCACAACCACTTTCCTGGAACAGATTGTGTTCGCGAACCGCAGGCACGACTGTACAATGACTTTTTAGGGTTGTGGCACATTTTATGACTCCAATTAATGGTTTTACCTTAGAAAGCACTATCTTCAATTTCAAATCGGGGTAGATGAACAAAGGAAAAAGTGAAAATATTTTGAAAGTCAATTAAAATTTTGTGTACGTTTTCATTTTTTTAATGATAAATTAAGTTACTAATTTTGTCTATGCTCTTTCTAGACACTGCATGTTTAATTGCTAATTGTTAACTGGGAATGAATACATTTGCATATTAATTAGTTCCCCGATTTACATTTTTAATTTACTGCCTTCAAAGGGCGTGAGATAAAAGGTCGTGTTATTTTAAATAATTTATCCTTTATTGCTGAAAAGACGCTGAAAGGAAATATGCTGCTGATTTTAGCCCTTGGGAACGTTTACAGTGGAGACTGCTTATATTTCTTGTGTTTTAACTGATGAACTGTAGAGCGCTCCTAGTCCTGTTCCTGTTACTTAGCTAGTCTGCTGAGGAACGGGAGCTGGCTGCCGGATCTCATCATTCCAGCGTAATCCACATTTTCCATGGTCATCCCTGGTTTTCCCTGCCATTCAGTCATGGTGTTACTGCAGTCATAGAAGCTGCAGACTGCAGAGCGGTCATAGGTGCAGACGTCACTCTCCTCTTGGATGCCATTCTTGCAATGTGAGCGTTTTAAAAGCTTTTCGCTATCAAGCACCACGAAATGAAATGAAAGAATCATTTTTTAGCCCCATTTCTGCACATACTGCGACATTGCTCTGCACCAAACAGCTCATTAATTGTATGTTATGATGGTCACATCTCACTTCCAAACGCTGCCTGGTGTTTCCCTGCCTTTTCTGTGTGACGCATGAGGACCTGCCTTTGGATCACTATACTCCACGTGCTTGGTTAATGTCATTATACATGCTCTAATATTTTGACAAAACGGTACAAAAATTCCTAAACAAAGAATGAGAATCGGCATTTCTCCCAGCTTCCATCGCAATTCTGAGCCCAGGTGAAAAAAATAGACAATATATAATTAATAGAAATATTGTCAATCCTGTATTCCCATTACATACTACGCCATATGCCGTTACTAAAGACCCCCCCATATCTGACACAAGAAACCACAAGGCAGGGAACTCACCCACCCCCAGACAGGATACCAGTTCATGGCAGGGGAAGACTTCACTTCAGCTAGCTACATGTATTTGGACTGCAGGAAGAAACCAGAGAAATGGGGGGGGGGGGCAAGATTCAAACCTGGAGAAGGGAGCTGACAGTGCTGCCCACTGAGCCACCCATTTAGCAGCTTAACACCTCATTATTATCTCACTATTCATCAAATCCAGCAAATTCCGCATAGGCCTTCACAAATAGCAACAGCATTGCACTTAATTATTATTATTATTATTATTATATCTTTAAATATTTATTTTAGCATCACATTCTGTTTTTCAGAATATTTCATTTATGTGTGTACCGTGTACTACCTCTTAAATTTTCACTACGTTTGTTTGTTTGCACTATGTGTACTGTCTTTGTGCCTTGTCTGTTTGCAACTATATGTATGTTTGTTGGTGCTGCTACATGCACCAGAATTTCCTCCTGGGATCAATAAAGTTAATCTTAGTCTTAACAATTGTATAAATATGATGAGTCTCTTTTACTTTTTCTCCAGGAGGGGGCAACAGTGCAAGGCCGGTGCGCACAGTTAGATCTGCAAGGTAACATTGCTACTGACTGCTCATCAATCCCTGTATGAAATGGGATAGAATTTTAGTATTTACCACCGTGGTCTCCCTTTGGCTGCTCCTAATGTTATGTACACCTACATGGCAGTGTGACTTCTTTCAGGGGATCCATCAGTCTCTATCCCATTAATGTACACTTGCAGATACATCAGGTCAGATTATCAAATTATACAATTAGTACAGAGGGCTTCACTGTGGAAAAAATCCTCAGGTCCAATCATTACAACAAGAAGCAGAACTTTGCATGTGCAGTGAGGACAACTGGGCATTAAACTGCTTCTTCGGTAAGCTGTGTGCTTTGAGTTTTAGTTCCTGAAAACACCATCAGATTTAGAACTAGACAAGCTCATTCCTTTGTAGGGAAAGTCTGAGTCGCTTTTACTCTTCTCTGCAGGGAGCGAAAGCTGAAAAGTCAGTGCAAACATTTGGGGCTGTTCTGGCCCACTATTATCTCTGCTTTCCACCTTCAAAAAGCTTAGGCTCCTGACTGAGATGGGCAATTTGGCTGCGAGGAAATCATAATTATACAAATTCTGATTGCTTTTCAGGTGAACGATTAGATAACCATTCATGTGAGACTCTTGAAGATATTCTAAAATTACTGCAGTTTGATTTCATCAATCTACGGGAGACGGAGCTGGAGGAGAATGTAAGTGCTTTGAGAGAACAGCTTTGTTGGCTCTATGGACATTTATGGTGGAGCTTTGTGAAGAGCTGTCTTCAGCCTTAACCTGCCTTGTCTAATGCTCAGTGATGTTTTTTTTAGGGTGCTGCTTCATTGTTGGACATGATTTTATACTATGAATCAGCAAAACATCTGGACATATCTTTCAATGCAAATATTGGGATTTCGGGTTGGCAAGCACTCTCGCACTTAATTCAACAGGTACAGTTCAATAACAATCAACTTCTAAGAACAATATTAGCAGTGTATTATTAAAGCTTTTGTGATTATCAGTTATCAACATTTTAACCCTGCTGTACACTGTTTGCAGAAGTGGATCCATTTTCTAAGAATTCAAATTGAACTGTGTGAATAGGCAGAAAGTTTGATTATGCAATATTAAGTGCATCTTCATAATGCCTTTATACTGCATTCGTATAACATTCATTGCATCTTCATAATGCATTTATAGTACATTCATAAGCAGCATGTACATATACCTTAAGATCCTAAAATACCTTAACAGCTTAAATGTACATTAATAACAAACCTTATATGATAATAAATATTGTAATCGTATAATCATATAATGTTTGTTCTTAATATGTATTACAGCTGTTAAGGTATGTTAGGATATTGAGGTATAATTACATGCTTCTTATGAATGCTCTATGAATGCATTATGAAGCTGCACTGAATGTTCTACAAATGCGCTATAAATGAAGGTGTTACCGGAAGTTCTATGGTAAAAACCACACATGTAATCGGCTACCCTATGAAATGTCATATATCACTGGGAAAGAAACCCTTTACATGTGAAATGCATAGTCTAGAAGGAAGGGTGGAGCAGACTTGGAGGTAGAGGTGAAGGGGACTTTGGGTTAGAGGTGAACAAGTACTGGGATCATTTACGGCACACGCTTCTCCCGCAGAGCCGCTACCTGGAGAGGCTGGATGCCAGCGACATGCCTCTCTTGGAGCGCCCCGCACGCTTGCTGTCAGGATCTCTCCTTACCAGCAGGTTGAAAGTGCTGCACTTGGACAACAGCAGTCTGAGTGGAACACCCCTCTTCACTCTAGGTAGGCCTGCACTCTTGGGGACAGGTCCAGGGTCACAGGGGAGCGTGCCAAGATAAGACAAACATTTAAAGCTTATTCTCACTTTCCATTTCAGTTCATTGTGGAGTAGAATTTCTAGTATTTAACAATGAAAAGGTTATTAGGATCATAATACAGTGTTTCACACATGATTTATATATTGCTCCTTTCAGAGACAATACATACCTAAACGTAGTGGTCGCTGACGTGCGTGTCTGTCCACGGCCTCACTGGGAGGGCCCAGCACAGGGACAGGCCCGGCCAGGCTGACCAGCAGGAACAGATGATAGGAGAAGGAGAGCCAGATTTTGGCCCTTGACCCACACAGCAAGAATCACCCAGGATTAGATGTCCTAATCTTCTGCTTGTCACTTTACACAATGCTGCACCGATCTGCACGTACCACTGCAGCCAGTAACTTCAGAACCCAATTTAGCAGAGATATTGGAGTCACTTTCGCTGATAATGCTGCTGTTACAGACAATGAGAAATTAGTTGGTTCTGAACTATGGAGAAGTTCAAATATAGTTCATACGTTTTTTATATACGAATATTATATGTTACAGAACAATAGGTGAAACTAAAAGCAATGCTGGGAAATGGAGTGGTCTTCTTTGTGTGGTCAACACTTGACTAACAAAGAGTCCAAAGAGAACCAGTTTCACTGGGTCAGTTTCAGATGTTCCAAGTGTTCCAGATGATCAAGTGTTTGTGGAATTCCTGATGAAGAAAAGTTGAGAAAATATTTGCTGTGACAGGTGCAACTGAATAGAAACTTGCTTCTATCATTGCCTTGACATGTCTTCGCTTAGGGCCACACTCAAGGATGTTGGCTGCATGTCACAGCTATTGATCAGCAGGCTGTCAATGCAGATCTGGTGTCCACACATTGGATTCACCAGAATCAGTCTTGACGACAACAATGTGGACAGAAAAAATAAAAGTAAAAAAAAAATAAAAGTACTTGATCAAAAATCAATTTGATGAGCCACTGTGTGTGTTACAAGAAAAGCACAACAATCATAAAAACTATAAAACACATGTATTGTATTCTTTTAAAAGCGGGTTTTGAAAACCCAAAACGCATATGCAAGCAAGTAGCTCACATGTTGACACTGCAAACTGATGCCGGTTCACTGAATAGAGCAAAACAATTTACCTGCAAGCCCTGAGAAGACAAAACCATTATTCCCAGTACACAGAGAGGAAGCACTTATGAATGACTGGAGAATGTCTAGGGACAGTTCACTCAAGTCCTGAAATGTCTGTCAGCTCTTTGATACTGACATGCACACACATGCTGTTCTATTTACTTACATCTAGTTCGTCACAAAGGGCAGTAATTTCAGGGGATTCTCCAAAAGGAATCAAAAAATAAAGAAAGAAAAAAACATCTGAGATGTGTCTCTAACTCTTTCAAAGAAGTTGTATGATAGTAGCCCTAAGAGAGGGATGGTGTGACCCTCCATGGAGTCCACAACTATACTTCTGTATTTACAATCATAGTTACAATTATTCTTTTTTCTTAAAGTACTTCATTGATGTATTTCTGGTCTGATTCTCAGTTGGAATTCTTAAGATGAATACCACGCTTCGAGAACTTTATCTGACTAATAACAAGCTGAACAGTTTCCAAGATTCAATGCAACTGGGAGACCTTCTGAAGTTCAACCAGAATCTCAAGTGTCTGGACATCAGCAATAATCTGATAACTGATTCAGGTGAATATTACATCAACTCACAGTTAGTCTTTTGTATTGGTGGCTTTGTAATGGGATTTGTTTTCCCCAGCAGGTCTGGAGGAGATCTGTGATGGTCTAAAAGCTCAGAGAGGCAGACTGCAACAGCTGGTGCTGTGGGGTAACCATCTCACAAACCATGGCATGGTCCACCTGGCTGGCGTTCTGGTAAGAAATTCCCAGAGAAGGCTGCAATGAAAAAGCATTACTCGCACTAAAGCAATGTTTCCCAGTCCAGTCCTCAGGGACCCACAGCCGGTCCACGTTTTGGCTCCCTTTGAGCTACCTGCCAGATAGTCTACATTTTTTCTTTCAAAAATGCGGACTATCTGTGGGTCCCCAAGGATCGGATTAGGAAACACTGCACTAAAACACATTTATGGATTATGTGCATAGTATGTTTGACACTCAGTAATGTGTGCTGCCCCAAGACTTCACACCATTTTACAGGAGAGAGAAGCTGCGGAAGACTCCACACAGGCTGCTAGAACAGCTGCCTTACCTCTCAGCCGTGTTCCTCCTCTGGTGTCAGACTCCACACAGGCTGCTAGAACAGCTGCCTTACCTCTCAGCCGTGTTCCTCCTCTAGAGTCAGACTCCACACAGGCTGCTAGAACAGCTGCCTTACCTCTCAGCCGTGTTCCTCCTCTGGAGTCAGACTCCACACAGGCTGCTAGAACAGCTGCCTTACCTCTCAGCCGTGTTCCTCCTCTAGAGTCAGACTCCACAGTATCAGACCTCAGCTTAGACAGAGTAAAAGACACACTATCCAGGACCTCCTGTAAAATCAGATCTGCTGACTGTCAGAGTAAAGCACATGCTCTTTCATTCCAGCAAAAGAAATTAAACGGATACTAATTAAGGGCCTACTGTTCTCCTCTCTTGGCTTCCAGGTTGGTTAGTCTGTGGTAAAAATAAAGCCTGCTCTCACCATTCCAGCTGGTTGAATGGGATCACTTTGATTAAATAATAGATATGTGCTATGGAGTTTTTTCTTATTGTGGACTGTCATTAAGAAGGATACATGGATGTCTCTGTGACTATAATGATCATAATTAGCCCAAAGGCTGATCCTGTTGAATATGACACTGGAAGGGCTGTTATTAACCTTTTTTCTGTGTTGCCTCAAAAAAGAAAAGAAACCATGAGCCAGAAACTGTTCCACTGGAGTCTCAGGCATCATTAAATAAAAAAAACATAACAATAAACTATATTTGTTATGAATGGGTGAATTCCACCATTGACCACAGCTTTTTTTCCCCTGAAATCATATGACTTTGTTTTAAGATTTATATTTCCAGGATGTGACACGCTCAAAGATTTTTAAAAGGGTTAAAGATAACCTTCCACCAATAACTCTATCAGCCTTTGATTACTTTGGGCTTGTCTGGTCCAGGCCCATTGCCCGAAACAAATTTCATGGGGTGTCCGGCAACCGATTTTGCAGACTGGCCGGGAGAAGGTGTGTGTGTGGGGGGGGGGGGTTGCTTGGTCCTATTTTTCTTGTTACAGCTTGTATAACTAGAAACATAGAAGCAACTAAAGCACATTTGACGTAGTGAGAAAAATGAATAATTTCAAAGCACTCGAAACGGAGAAGGAAACTCAACTCCGTACCTCTCTATGGCATTACTCCGGTGCTTGTGTTGTCTGCTTTGGTGACTGATCGTTTAGGAGGCTCCAAATCGGGGCCTACAAGGGCTGTGGGGCGTTTGGGGGTTTTGTTGATACCCAGCCCATCCCCTCTTTAATTAAAGTCATTGTTTGGGGCAAAAATAGTATGAAATACCTAGGTGTTGACTGGAAAGTGGCCAAATCAGTAAATTATTCACATCTGCATGATGGTATTTCCTCTCTACAGTTGAATTAATTAGCTGAATGCTGAAACATAATGAAAAGCCTCCCCGCACACAACTCCTTTCCCAGATTTTATAGCAAAAGCGGTTTTCTCTTTAAAAAGTCTCTGAAAATCCTGCGTCGCTATTTGTGTGTAGCCTCATACTGGGCATGTTCCACTGCAGCCTTCGATAAAAACACTGGAAATATTGAACTTGGGCAACAATAATCTTGAGAACCAAGGGGTTCAAATCCTGAAGGAGGCCCTCATCTCCAGCTCCTCACTCCTGCAGCTGGGCCTCAGCTGTACGGGAATCACCTGCGAAGGTATAACAGTTTATCACGGTCTGCGGTGCTTTCACACATTAAGAAACAAAAGAAATGGTCTCTCATTCTGTCTGGGTTTATCTTTGTCAGGTGTTGTGGTCCTGGCTGAATTCATCGCTGAAAGTCGTCACATTCAGCAGCTTGATATTTGCGAAAACCTAATTGGCACTGGAGGCCTGCTGGCTCTGTCACATGCTTTGAAGTTTAACCAGACGCTGGTCAAGGTGGAACTGGACAAAAACCCAAAGGAAGAGGAGGTCAGTTTCAAACTCTACTTTTTATACAGCCTGCTTAGAGTATGATGGAATTGCTCAGTATGGCAGTCTGTTTTCTGGGTGATTCATATCTGCGGAAACTCATTCAGTGTCCATGTTAGCTGGCAGACGTATGTCGCTCTCCCGCCTCTAGCTAGTCATTTTCAGTCATGTCCAATTAAATGCCATGACAGGATAAACAGCAGCTGCTCTGTATATCTGCTGGTTTGCTACCATCATCCTGTCTCTGAGCATTAAGAGTCCGGTATCACACAAGTTAAAGACAGACTAAATCACCATTACATAGATGTGTTACGTCAAGTGTTGAGTCCTTTTCAAAAAACTGTATTACGTCTACATATTAACATTATTGTATGCTGTTATACAGTACAGTAAGACGTTAATATATTGTATATTACCTTTGTGTTGCATTGCTTATTGCATGTTCTAAGTGAATCTCAATCACTGACTAAGAACAAAAAATATGTATATCTGGCTGATATTCAGGCTGATGCACTCTGCTTGCTAATTACTAGGTATCAACTACCATCTTTTTATGCACATATGTTAAATTTTTTATGACAGAATGTGTCAAAAGGCTTCAGCTTCCTCTCTGAATGGCAAGGGAGTGGCTGTCACTGGGATAACTAATGCAGGATAAAGAGTTGTTGATCTCATAAATCTCATTCAGGTGTGATAGATCATGTCACTAATATTTTACCAGTGCTTGATTTCCTGATGACTTTATATCATAACAACATAATTCATATTACTTGCAATCATAAATGTTTTTGGCGGAGATAAATCGCTAATAAGCACTATATCCAGGTAAAATAAGGGTTACTTGTGTTATCTTTGTTTACATCTTACATTTTTACATCCATCTCCGAGCTTCTCCATTTGATCATCACCCAGTTTGGTGTGACGATCAATTATTTACTCATTTGAAATATTGATGTAAGCATAGCTGGAAGGCCACCATGGTACGGAAGCATTTCTCCCCGGATACATCTGTCAGCCAGACTAATGAACAACATATCAAACATCACTGCCAAACATTCTACACACAAGGTTAAATATCTGTGTGTTAATGAAAACATCCATCTCAGATATAAATAGTATAGAAACACATTATATTCCTGCTTTCGAGATAAAACCTTCTCTAAAACCAAATGCTATGTACAGTATGTAGTGTTTTAAAATTGTCCTTACCCTAACAACAGATGAAGATAGAATAAACAGTGTGGGTGGGTGTGAGGGGGGTTAATTTAGATAAAAGGTCATTTTGCTCTGGGGAATACTGTCGTCTTTAGCAGCTAATAGGATTCTCCATGGGCAGACACCTTTTTGAGGATATTGGCCATTTTTGGTCATGGTGCTCTTTCTGTAGATGAACGTCTTCATTCCGTTTTCCCATAGACACAGTCATTGTGTGATCCTGCTCGTTCTGTTGACCCAGTTGTGTGGTCTTTCTGTAGATGAACGTCTTCATTCCGTTTTCCCATAGACACAGTCATTGTGTGATCCTGCTCGTTCTGTTGACC
>JAODLD010000030.1:13257453-13267705 GCA_026781065.1 Mormyrops boulengeri | reverse complement strand
CAGTTGTGTCGTCTTTCTGTAGATGAACGTCTTCATTCCATTTTCCTATAGACACAGTCATTGTGTGATCCTGCTCGTTCTGTTGACCCAGTTGTGTGGTCTTTCTGTACATGAACATCTTCATTCAATTTTTCCTATAGGTACAGTAATTGTGTGATCCTGCTCGTTCTGTTGACCCAGTTGTGTGGTCTTTCTGTAGATGTCATCTTCTTTCGGTCTTCCTGTGGACCCAGTCATTGTGCGCTTATTCTGCAGACCCAATTTTTGTGTGGTCATTTCTGTAGATGTGGACTTCACTCCACCTTGTTATAGACATAGTCCGTGTGTACTCGTTCTGCAGACCTGGCTGTGTGATCTTTCTGGAGATGTCATCTTCATGTTGGCTTTCCATAAACATGGTCATCATGCACTCCTTCTGTATTCATGGCCTTCACATACATTTCTATTTGCATATCAAGTACAACTTCTTGACATGTTCAAAGGAAATGGCCTGCTTTCTAGCCGTGTAATTTACTGTGACACTCATTTCCATATCGAGGCATTACTGTAATTAGCCCCTCTGAGTGTCCGCGTAGCACAGAGCAGGAGCGCAGTGTGCAGTCACCAGGGGTTAGCTGCAATGGGCCTGGGATGACCAGGCCACCATGATTTGGATGCTTGCTTCCAGCACACATGGGGGCACGCTGCGGCATTACTCACTCCTGCAGGCTCCTTGAAGTCTCACATTTGATTGCTCTTGCTCTCACTTTAACAGCATCACTTCCTACTGATCTCTGAGCTATGATTCATAGTCATACTAGTTGAGGATATGTATGAATGTTAATGGGGCTGAGCATGTAGGGTGGAATTAAAATGTTCTAGACCTTATCATGAATACGCTGAGCTTTCACAAACTGAGCAGTAGGTGCAGCTTTTGGGTTTACTACCTCAAAATGTTGGGCTGTGTTTTTTTTTTTTTACTGAACAGGCTCCCTTCCCCTGTGCAGTAGACCTCAGGGTCCCCTCCATGTCTGTCCTTCCAGCTGGAGTACCAGGTCACAAAGGACACTGCACACTGGGGGGAGAACGGCAGCCTCTGTCCCTGTCATACTGGTTTGCCTGCCTGGGCACCGTGGAGGGGAGATAATTGGATTTGTTGTCACCTCCAGTAGCTGCCAGGAGCTGGCGTCTGCTGTGGTTAGCAATGAAGACATCACTGTGACAGGGCCCAGAGAATGAATCAGCTGGCATCCTGGCAATGCTAATAAAGGCTGGGGCAGTGTCCAGGCAGCCAGGGTTAGACCAGCTGTTCAGCACACCTCCAAGTTGTGGCAGAGATGGGGCTTCCAGCTCTTGTCTGCTTTGCCAGCTGGAGGAGAAGAGGCCAAGGCTGCTCAGTGATGGTCTGTCAGTCAGTCAAATGCTGCTCCGTATTGTGCAATTTCACATAAATAGCTTTACAGTTGATTTCCAAAGGGGCTAAAAAAATAACTGGAAGCTCCTTGAGTATGCCTCGAAGTGTCTATAATACAAAGATAAATATCTGTACGTGGATTGAGCAGGGAGACAAGTCCGGCTTGGAGATTCTGTTAGTGACATTAGGGCACTGGGCTTATGCTCGAAGATAATTTATTAGAATGTCTTGGGGTAGTCAGATACATTCAGTGGACTGCCTACATAGGGAAAGATGTCCCAAAGAAAGAGAAAAGAAAGAACAGAATAAATTTATGTTCATGGTCACATAATAATGTTCACATTATTGTAAAGTTAAAAACAGGGCTGTTTGAAGGTCTGTTGCCATCGCTCAAGCTTTGATTTGGTGCCTTCTGGGTTGCCTCTACAGTCCTTACACAACACTGTGAAATGGTCCCCAAGGAAATGGGATGTCGAAGTGTGTCGAACTAGGCGCATCTGTTGGCTCACTACTCTTCCTATTCTCCCCAAATACATAATAAAATTAAACCACTTAAGAGCTGCCGGCAAGGGCCATAGGATTCTCCCCTAGACCTACGATGTGCAACTCTTCAAACAGAATATAAAAACCATTTATGAGCAATTCAGATAATAAGCTGCAAAAGACCCAGGTTTTAGTGAACTGCCTGACTGTCATTAGGCATTAGCCTAAGTGTGCCCCTCAGGAACTTATAAAACTTCACATTAACACTATAGCCTTGAGGATCTCAAGAAAACCCTGAATAAACGAGCTGAATTGACTCTCCGATTTGCAAAGGACCAAGATTTTGAAAACAAAACTCAGTCTGAGTTTTCACTAAATAAAAATGGAAAGCAGTAAGAATGTCAAAAATTCCCATTCAAACTTTATGGATATAATGAGAAGACAGACAATATCAGCTCATTCGCTTCAATGCAATTCATCTTATTCACATAAATGCAAATGTAGTTTAACTTCAGATTTTTACTAACTTACAAAGCATAGGGCTACATCAAACACTTCTGATATTCTTGAAGATGAGTACACATCTCTGACCATGTCTGATATGTGCCAGATTGCAGCCAAGAATTCGACCGTATCTCATGTGTGCCAGAATTTTAGCCAGCAGTCTGACAATTTCTTATAAATGCCAGATTTCAGCCAGCAGTCTTACCATCTCTCCTGAGTGCTAGATTTCAGCCGTGAGTCTGCTCATCGCTGATGAATGCCAGATATCAGCCGGCAGTCTTACAGACTCTGACGAGTGCCAGAATTTCAGCCTGCAGTCTGACCACCTGTGATGAATGCCAGATTTCAGCCGGCAGACTGACCATATCAGATAAATGCCAGATATCAGCCAGCAGTCTTACAGACTCCGACGAGTGCCAGAATTCCCGTCGGCAGTCTAACCATCTCTGATGAATGCCAGTTATCAGCCGGCAGTCTGAACGTCTCAGATTCAATTAATTTTTATATAGCGCCTTTCACAACAGAGTTGCTCCAAGGCACTTTATATGAATGTGTTGTAATACATCCGTGCATGATTTATACAGAATAATTCAAAAACAGGGAAAAGGGAAATAAAATTTAAAAAGCCAGATAATAATGGAGGAGAGGAACCGAAAACTCCCAAAAAGGGATGAAAATAAAAAACCTCTGGGAGTCCAAGGTCAACTGGCTGCCCAACTCCCCCGGGCATGCTAACAGTATAGAAAAAGAGAAAGTGGGCTTGCTTGCTAAAAGCAAGGTGCAAACTGTAATCAAATCAAGCCAAACCCCATGGGTGAATCAGTTTTATGTGTGTAGAATGGTCAACCATGTCAAAGGGCACACTAAGGTCCAGAAGCATGAGTACGGTCTCATTGACAGCATCAGATGCCATTGCTACTGTAGCTCAGGCAGGTTCAAAACAACAGGGCAACTCACCAGGAGAGCAAGTACAGTAAGTCAAAAGCAACCTGTCCAGTAAGGGTAATCCAGCACAATCCAAAATGAAAGACCACAGTAAAATTTAGAAATCCACACAGTATTAATCAACAGAGAATTCAAAAACACTAGGAAGAATGTTAGCGGCACTGTTTTGTCAAGGCTGACTAAAATAACCCGGCCTGCCACCAGCCATAGTGTTTTGACAACGGAAAACCTACAGTGTGCACAACAAATCCACAGCTCCAGTCCCATCACATGAAGGTGGCACTCAAGAGAGTCCAGGAGGGACAGGAAACTTTTGCTGAATGCATCAGTCTCTATGTCCACAAATGTATTGAATTTCCCAAGTATCATAATATTCCCTAAATTAATGACAGTGAGAAGCTCCCCAAATTCAGTTAGGAACATTGTGAATGGTCGTATAGTCCGTATACTGTAAGAATGTGGATGGGTGGGTAGCATAACTTCAAATGCTGTAAAATCTTTTATGATTTTGGGACTGATTTTTCAACAGCGAGTTTGAAATAGCTGCCAGGCCTCCGTCACGCCCAGAGCCCCACGGTTTCTGCACAAAACTAAACCCATCAGGTTAGGCTTCAGCAAGAGCAATAGCGTCTGTGGGGCTCAGCCAGGTTTCTCTTAATAAGCACAGGTCTGCACCAGTGTCAAGCACCATGTCGTTGGCGATAAGTGATTTGTTTCTTACAGAGCAAATATTCTCTAATGAGCATTTTATGTTGGTTTTATGCCGAATCATTTAATCTTAACAGTCTAGTAATAATCATTATTAGTAATAGTTACTTCTTTCTAGCTCATTCAACTCTGTTTCTAAGTAATTGTTAGAATTAGGGCATGCCAAGCTATAGAGCACCTGGTTCAGAGCCATACATGAGATAACAGTGGAAAATAAACAGCCGAGGCCTGGATGGTGCTTTTGCCATGTTTTGGGATAGCATAAATGATCCCCTCCCATTAGGATGGAGACTGTCCCATTTATTAATAAAGGCTATGTTTTGAGTTAAGCCCAAGTGTCCAACCAGAAGTTTAGGGAGAGTAACATCCCCTCTATAGAGGATTGGTAAGGGACCAGAGACAGTTTGATTCCAACATTTTGTTTTTGCACGTGCAAACATAGAAATGAAGTTCCTCTTTAATACTTCAGATTGCTGGGACTTGATATCATTAGTTCCAGCATGAACATCCAAGGTGGAGACTTCATCGCTGGATAGTGAGTCCAATTTCCCCTCAATGTCGGAAACTCTGGCCCCGGAGAGGCATTTTACAGAAACCGCTGATTTATGATTGTTACAAACTCTAACATTTCTAACTATTGAATCTCCTGTTACAAACACTTTTTCTGCTTTGGTAGATGCGCTGCTGAGAGCAGATAACCCATTGTTAAGTGGAACAGCTGACTGGTATGCAGGAGGCTCTGATAAATGCCAGATTTGAGCCGGCAGCCTGACCATCTCTGATACATGCCGGATTTCAGCTGGCATTTTGACCATCTCTAACGAGTGCCAGATATCATCCGGCAGTCTTACCGCCTATGTTGAATTCTAGATTTCAGCGGGCAGTCTCACGGTATCTGATAAGCACCAGATTTCATCCAGGAGTCTAATGTCTCTGATGAGTGCCAGGTATCAGCCAGCAGTCTGTTTGCCTATAATGAATTCTAGATATCAGCGGGCATTTTCATCCAAGAGTCAGACCATCTCTAATGAGTTCCAGATTTCCACCGGCGGTCTGACCATCTCCGATGAGTCCCAGATATCAGCCAGCTGTCTGACTATCTCTGATGAATGCCAGATTTTAGCCGAGAGTCAGACCGTCTCTGATAAGTGCCAGATTTCAGCCAGGAGTCAGACCATCTCTGATGAGTGCCAGATATCAGCCAGGAGTCAGACCATCTCTGATGAGTGCCAGATATCAGCCAGGAGTAAGACCATCTCTGATGAGTGCCAGATTTTAGCCGAGTCAGACCGTCTCCGATGGGTGCCAGATTTTAGCCCGTCTCTGATGAGCGCCAGATTTTAGCTGAGAGTCAGACCGTCTCCAATGAGTGCCAGATTTTAGCCGAGAGTCAGACCGTCTCCGATGAGTGCCAGATTTCAGCCAGGAGTCAGACCGTCTCCGATGAGTGCCAAATATCAGCCGGCAGTCAGACTATCCTTTGATGAGTGCCAGATTTCAGCCGACAGTCTGACTGTCTCTGATGAGTGCCAGATTTTAGCCAGGAGTCAGACAGTCTCTGATGAGTGCCAGATTTCAGCCGGGAGTTAGACCATTTTTAATGAGTGCAACATATCAGCCGGCAGTCTGACCCTTAACTGATGAGTGCCAGATTTCGGCTGTCTGTCAGACCATCTCTAATATGTGGCAGATTTCAGTCAGTACCCTGATTGTAGGTGATAACTGTAGCATGTTGAGTACTATTATAAATGAGGCAGTGAACGTATTTATACAGGTAAGTGCATTAAAGGGGTGTCACCGTGAAGTATAAGCTTGGCGTCTCTATCAGTCACCCTCGGGCCCCTTGGAATCGCTCCGATCTGTGCACAGGTGACTATCCCCACGCTGTCTTCACACCTGCGCTGACCTCACCTTGCTATCCGTTGCCATGCCAACCTAGAGAGGATTACTGCAGGCACCGTGCATTCGTGCAGATGGTGATGTGGCACAAGGGTACGGATACCACTCCTCAGCAGCCCTGAGCATGGCCTCCTCTAATAGAAACATAGTACACCTTACCAGGGGACTGTGGACTCTAGCATGGTGCCTTTTGGGTGGGGGGCACAGTATCTCACATGCAGTGATGACAGGCTTACTGTAATCATTGGAATTACATCTTAAACGTGTCGATTCACCGTCATCGCATGTACTGTTTTTCCACATGTAATTTTAGGTACTATTCACACTCAGAAACGCTATGATTTCAGATAGTATGAGTGCCTTCCATGATTTCACTTGCCACTGCTGTCATGTACACTTGAGCAAGTCATGCAATTTTAATTAGATTGTGTGTGGTGCCCTATGGTGCACAAAAAGAACCAAACACATGCTAATAACTTTTTAGCATGACGCCATTTACATGTACAGCTGTGAACATCAATTGCATCATCTGTGAAAGTAGCTAACAGCACTGAAAAGTGCCCCTGAGGTATCAACCCAGGTTACTGAACAGCCTGGTAATGGCTGCAAATCAGTAGAATAGCCAGTCTTAATTAGAGTCACAAATATGAGGTTTTACACATCCATTAACTTCACGATATGTCTACATAAAATTGTTGGAGCTAATTATACACATGCTTAGTTAGCAAGAATATTGGGCAGGTCAGTAATACGCACACACACTTACACTATACACACTAGTCAGCAGCTTTCCATACAGTTTACTGCAAGGCTACAGCAAAATGATTTTTAAAATTAAAAATGTTACTGTATACATATTAGAAGAATACAACATACTTAGTGATCTGCACTAGTCTTAAATCATTTGCATAATCACAGAAAATATAGGCTAGAGTAAGACATTAAATAAAATGCACTAATATTAATTGTAACCATCTATCCATCTTACATAAATAGTCCAGTAGAGGGCTGTGGTGAGCCTGGAGTCTATCCCAGAAAACACAGGGCACTCTGGATCGGATGCTGTTCCATCACAGGGCTCACCACTATGGGTAATGTAAAAACTCAAGCTTGCCTGTTTTTCATGGGGATACCAGTGTAACCAGAAGAAACCCACCCAAACTCCATACTCAGACCCAGGAACGAGAACCAGACCTGCAACCCTGGAGGTGTGAAGCTATAGTGACACCCAATGGGCAGCCTTTGTTAAGCCTCACCTCAAAATGCAAATAGGCAAGCTCCTACTCTAGCCAATGTTTTTCAGTCATTACGAGTACAACAGTGACATCTAGAGATCAGTCGTGGAACAGGCTTTATACCTTGAAACAGTTTTTAGCCGCCTGTCTAAAGCCAGCATTAAATACTCCACAAAGATAATCCTCCAAAATGCTAAATTCAGTGTAATTTATTTTTATATAGCACCTCTGGCAACAAATTCGCCGCAGGGTGTTGGACAAGGGTGTGAAGTCTGCCTTTATATCATTTATACAGACGGAAAGAAAACCAGAAAAGCAAAGGAACCAAGGAACCAAAAAACTCCCAAATAGGGAGGAAAAAAGACCTCTGGGGGTCCAAAGCGGACTGGCTGCCCAACAAGAAATGCCAGAAAATACTTATAAATCTGGAATATCTGCATAGAATGTAGCACTCTCATCATGTCTTGACCAACATGTTAGCATGTTATACACTATAACAATATATGTAACTCACTGTAACTAGTAAAGCATAAAATGGGTATACATGTCATTCCTTTCTGCAGCTTGGTCAATGTCATAAACAGCACTAACTTTACTATAAGTACTTAAAAATACAACAAAAGAATTTGCATTGTCAGGTACAGACTCAGTGGGAATACTTAGTATGTTCTATACCATAATGTAGCAACACTGCCATTTAGGGGAGAACAAAAGGCTGAAGCTCAGTCCTCCCCAGCCCTCACTGAGGTTTGCTGATCTGCTACCCAGACATATTTCTATGTGGCCTTTGGTTCCTGAACATTCCTGTTCACTGCGCCCACATTTGTATCCACTTCATCTGCATTTGTCTCCTTTGCTGTTACATTGTATCTGGGATCCCTCCATATTCTCCTTCACCCCCCCCCCCGATACACCTGGCCAGTAACCCTACATTCCCTTCCTACGTCCTTCCAAATGTCCCAGAACCCGAAGGCTGGGTACGCTTTCCATATTGTTGTTTTTAAAAAGACCGAAATTTGACAGTTATATTTTAATAGCACACAGATGCAATTATAAACATTTTCATTATAAGAGTTACAAAATGGCCGTGTTTCTTTAAAAGTGAGTAGTGGACTGAGAGCTGCCACTGGGAAAGAAGAAAACATACTGTAAATAACAGACTGCTCAATAAAGTTAGTTACCATTGTTCAGTATCTAGAGATGTTCCTCGTGCTCTACAACTTAAAACCGTATGTGTGTGTGTTTATAATACACACACACACATATATATATCTACATATAATACATACATTTTATATATTTATAAACACACACAGTATATATTGCTGAAATGATTGTTTTTAGTATAATGCTCAAGGAGCATCTTCAAATGAATAGGCACCATAGTATGCTACAGCAGTCCTGGCCCAGAGGAGGTAGCTGTGGGTTGGCTGGGCCTTTAGGAACACTAACCCAACCCATACATCAGCACCACAGTGCAATGCTGCCCCAGCCGCTGCAGTTCTTGGCCAGAGGGTTTGAGTATGCCCTCTGCTGCTCCTGGGGAGCGGCCCTGCCCAGCTGCCACTGTCTGACAGCTCTGTAATCAATCTCTTTACACGCGTAGCTGCTGAGCCGAGCTGGTTTCCCACTGCCGGGCACGGTTGGTGTGAGGGTGGCCAGCTCTGCCTGGCAGGAGTTCGCCCCCCCCGGTCCCCTTAGGACTGATGAGGAGAAGTTAAAGGAGTGGAAAAGCAAGATGAACCAGAAATTTGGCTCAGTGATGCGGCATGTGTCGCCGTGCATGTAATCTGCTTTAGGGGCTCATTCGGACTATTTCTTATTATGAGAGCTACAAAAACGGCTAAGCAGGAAGAGTAAAAAGTTATGCACAAAAACTAACTGCCTGCCATGTTGCTTTTCTCTCATTTTTTTTAGGACGACTTTCTGATTGAAACTCAGAAAAATCTTCTCTGCAAAATCTCTGAACGCTTGAAAAATAATGCTATGACTAATGGAACAAAGTCGTCGCAGCAGAATCATCCGGCCTGCTACATCAGTGACATTAACCCCACAGCCCCGGAGTTAAGCTACCCGCCCGGCCTCGTCAGCACCGCATCTCCAGGGTCGAGCGATCAATCCAGCGACGAAAGCCCGACACCGCCGGAGTTAATGCATCCACCCAGTCACATCAGCGAGGTTAACACAGAACCCGCATATTTAAGCCATCAATCTATCCACAACAGTCCAGCATCTACAGAGTTAAGCCACTCAGATACATGAACCGTGTGGCCCACACACATTATTCAAGCCCAGCTTCCTCAGAACTGAATAACCCACCTAACTATGCTGACAACATTATCCCAGAATGCAGTGGCCCTCCAGGCTACAATACCCTTGATACGTCAGTTCCTGAATACCCGACTTACCTTCCAAACTGCATCCTTCCCAGCCTATCTCCATCTTCCAGATCCTAGCAAGTCTGCCCCCCCATTACCAGAAATTTCAACATATCCTCCTTGATCCAGCCTCTCAGCTGCACCCATGCAACGACGCAATTAAATATTCCCATCATATACCAGTTTAGGAATAACAGCTTCAGCTGCAGGTAATAAATCTTGGTTCCTCTAAGATATCATTTCTAATGAGTAAAAAAAAAAAAATGTAACATTACCCATTACCTGACACAAACCTTTTAGAAGGTTTCCTCATGCAAGGGTTCCATGGCGATTTAGCTCCATGTCAGGAGCGTCCGAGACACCGGCATGAGGGTCCTCACCGAGGATCATACCAGAAACCCAGAACCACGTGAGAGTCCTGCGAGACACGCAGTATCACGTGAGGGTCCCGCGAGACACCCAGTATCACGTGAGAGTCCCGCGAGACACCCAGTATCACGTGAGAGTCCTGCGAGACACCCAGTATCACGTGAGGGTCCTGCCAGACACCCAGTATCACGTGAGAGTCCTGCCAGACACCCAGTATCACGTGAGTCCTACCAGACACCCAGTATCACGTGAGGTACTGCCAGACACCCAGTATCACGTGAGAGTCCTGCGAGACACCCAGTATCACGTGAGGGTCCTGCCAGACACCCAGTATCACG
>JAODLD010000030.1:13226857-13257353 GCA_026781065.1 Mormyrops boulengeri | reverse complement strand
GCGAGACACCCAGTATCACGTGAGGGTCCTGCGAGACACCCAGTATCACGTGAGGGTCCTGCGAGACACCCAGTATCGTGAGAGTCCCACGAGACACCCATGTGAGGCACTTCACAGTCAGGTAGGACAAAGCTTCCAGGTACCCAGCAGTTGAGCATCTGTGGACGAGTTGCTTCTTCTGTCAGTACGATGCTACAGACAATCCGTTATGAGGTGTAGCCCGGCAGGACGCATTCCGCCCCTGGCTGGGTCCCACCCTGCTCCGTCTGTGGAAGGGATGGCCGGCCAGGCAGAAGATACAGTGCCAGGCTCCTCCTCTGTGCTACAGCCAGAAGTTTTCACAAACCTAACCACACATTTATCACATAGCCTCCCCACAGTGAGGAAACCTGACAGTCAGAAGCTTTAAAAGGAAAATAATAAGAACATTAATGATCAATTCATATGGTCCATTTTATTTTACACTCAGATGAGTCAAAGGCATTTGAAAAAAGATACTCTTTTTTTGTCTGATTAAACCTGAAAAATGTGAATCATTAAAAGAAATTGTGTCTGTTGAAGTGAGAATATAGAAATTTCATGATTTCATTAAGACAATAATGATTACTGGCGTAGGAGCAGGTGGATTAAAGTGCATTTTAAAATCGCTCTTCTAATACTGTCAGCGGTTTAAATTTTGAAGTAAGTCTGCCATCTAGTGTCAGAATCCATATCCTGCGAGCAGGGCCAAAATTGCATTGGGATTAGTCTAAAAGTTTTTCTGAGGGAACAAAAGAATACATAATATAAAAACAAAATCAAAATCTACATTATTCATGAACCCAATTTTTCTCTCGATCATTTTCATAATGACATTTTGTCATGTCAAGCAATACGAGATTATCCGATCCCAACGTGTATTTGTTGACAGAATCTTATCTGAGAAAAAGAAAAAGCCTGTTCTTTATATATTAGCTTAACTATTCGTTTGTGTTCGGAGTCTTAAATGAAGAAATAATTATAATTATATTAGAAATATAACAAATCTGAAAAACAGCCTGGCAACCATAAGTACATTACTAGTTATGTACATAACCATAACTATAAGTACATTATAATAAATGAGGGACGGATTATTTTAGCACTATTATGCACTAAATGTTAAATGTTACAGCTGAAACAGGCATTTACCAACACAAAAATAATTAAAGACTTAGTTACTTTGCCATTGCTATTATATTAGTAAATAAATAACAATAATAATAATAATAATAAAAAGATTTCGATTTCATGTTATGTACAGCAATTGTGTATAACCATCGGTCATTGCTGGTGGACCAGATGAAGATAGACAGTGCAAGACCATGTATAGACAGACCAGGTACAGATGTACCACGCAGAGGAAGGTGTCAGATGGCCATGGCCAGTTCCAGCCCATTTTTTTTTTTTTTTGCTTCAGTCTCTCACTGCCTTACATGGACTGTAAAGGTTCTGTGCACCTTTTTAGTTCAACAGGGAATGAGATTTCCATGTAATCTGTCACATTTTTCTGAACAAAGAGATTAAACACCATAAACTGCTATGATTTTATTATATTCTTAAATGACAGGTCAATCAACTTGAGGATTGTTCCTGAAGATATATTCAGCCTAAAACAAAACAAAGATTTACACAATTGTTATTTTTTTTAAAATGCAATATATGTGCCCTTTATGTCAGAAATGCTCTCTGGTGACTGTTTTTTTTTTAATATGTGTAATCCATGTGACCTTCCTTGTTAAAACTATCCAAGGGTTTACATACCAAGAAGTCCACTGGATCATCAGGTTTGAGGGTACAGCATTGGATGAGTCCCTGGGTGAGTGTAGGCATCACATTCCTCATCAGATAGTTCCTCAAGGGAATGGACTGGACCTCCAGCAGCTCCCACTGCTGCTGCTTTACCTCTGCCAGGTGTGCACTCTAAGACGATGACATAGCTCAGGCTAAGACACAGGGCATTTACATTTTATTCCTTTAGCAGATGCTTTAATCCAAACTGACAAGTTTTTGAGACTGCATGGTCAGACAGTCCGTGGAGCAATAAGGGCCTTGCTTAAAGGCCCAACGTAAAAATCACTGTGATCCTAGGCATTGAACTGTCAGATTTTTGATCTCAGAAACAGCATCCTACCCCACTAAACCGCACACCGCCCCCATACTGGTAACACACAGATCAAGTTCTAAGACAAAGACACGGCACAGTGCAGGCAGAGTTACGACCATGCTACGCCGCTCAGGCTCTAAGAACACAAGACAACATTGTTTCTAAAAATGGCTCAAAAAAACAGAAGTTTACTGTGCTTCCTTAGAAAAAAAAACAAAGTCTGCAATCTGATATTACAAGAAAATAAAAGCGTGAGGGGCTAGGCTGCACCATGCTAATGCTGGCATTCAGATTTAACAGCAGTTTATTCTGCAAAACTGAATATAGCTGTATCACACAGGCTCACCCACTCCTTCCAGCGGGCCTCCCTCTCAGCTTCTTCCTCTGCCTCTCTGCGCTGCTTCTCGGCTGCCTCAGCTTCCGCACTCCTAAGACGCTCCTCAGCTGCCCTTTGCTCCAGTAGCTTTAGCTCCTCTGGACTGGGCCCATAGTTTCTGGGCTTCCCCAGAGCCGAACCAATCTTTTCCATTACTGCCACATACTCCACATCATCACTGCTGGAGATTTCTAAAAAAAAGAAAAAGAAAAAAGTAGTAAAGGCCAAATGAAGTTTCATGAACCGTTTGCTGTATTCTTTTGACCCCACTAGATGGTGCTCTTGGTTTGCTTTGGGGCATGGCCAGCACTATAAAAAAGAAAATTACATCTACTGCTTTAACTATACAGAGTAGAGTGAAACATCATTACATGCCAGTGCTCTCAGCCTAATATCACATGCTATGTCTGCAATACCAGTGTGCTCAGGGTGAATCTCCAGTTCATCAAAGTAGTTAAGCACTGCTTCATCCTCTGTGTTGACGTCCCTATAAGATGCTAGGTGCTGAAGGAACCTCTCCTGAGCGTAGTGGGTTCCCTGGACTACACTCTCTGGCAAATTCAGCACACGACTAGTCAGGAATGCATCACTGGCGTCCAAGCAGAAAACATACTCTGTGGTAAAGGAAAGAAGAATGCTCACACACCAGAACAACTATACCATCTAGTACTCAATTGCCATTTACCAACAGCATGAGCAAAGGCCAGTGTTGGGATTTTTGAAATGTAAAACCCCATTAAAAATGTAATAAGCTATGTAACTATTTTGATTACTTCATCAAAGTATTGTAACTTAATACATTTGACTACTTTTTGATTACTTTTCTAACAAATGTTTTAAACTGGGCAATAAAGCTGAAAAATCCCAACAGCTTTGCTGACCTGTGTTGTCTGGAAATATGCCAAAAGAAGCCAAGTGAATGTTACATTCTATATATAACCTTTTTACCAGAAAGGATATGTTCAGATTTAACCCCTTTGTAGTCTTCAACATTTTGATTAGTAACTGTCATTTAATTACATTGTTTTTCTCAGTAACTGTAGCTGATTACATTTATTTTTATTATCCAACACCGGTACACGTAACTAGTTACACTGGCACTGAGATTTTTATTACTGTTGTAAATATATGTTTCCGTCTCAAAGCTTTTAAAACCACTTCTATGCCCACTTCTGACAAACCTGGGATGATTTTATTGTTGATCGGTGGCATTTTAGATCCAGAAACATCAGACTCATCTTCCTCAGCTCATGTGAAGGAAAGTAAACACACCCGTTATCAGAAGAGAATCGATGCTTGAAGTGCTGATAGAAATGGAAAATTGCATGACATTTACCACCAAAGAGTTCCTTGGCCTGCTCATACGTTTTAGGAAAACCATCCAAAACAAATCCTTGGTTTCTGCATGGTTTTGACTTCAGTTTTTGTTTCACAATATGTATAACAAACTGGTCATCCAGGCGACCTATAAAACACAAGATAGGAATAATCAATGTCTCCCTAGACAGTGAAACACGCACAAATTAACATAACATCACCTAACATGCTATATTAAAACCAACTCCAAAGTAGTGTCTGATGTTTTCATTAGCTGGTGCTGTCTGCATGTGCTACTTCATGATGGCTTCCAGGCGGAATTCTGCTATATACCTCCATTTTTATCCATGTTCTCCTTCAGCATCTCCAAAGACCTCTGAGCATCTTCATGATCACTATCTCCATCTTCCAATGCAACTTGATTCTCCTGAAATTAACCCAGACTTTACATAGTATTTCACAGAATCTTGAACAACAAAACACTTGCATGCTGTTGGTACAAGTTAGTGGCACTTATTCCAAATGTTTACACTGCAAAGACACACTGACCAGCTGGGTGATACACTCAGTTATGGCATCTTTGAGCTTAATGTGATGCAGTTTGTACTGCCTGCAGATCCTCTCAGCCACACTACTCTTCCCCACAGCTGGAGGGCCCAAGATGGCGACTCGAACAGGCTGGAAATAATTTCGTAACAAGGACCGATTAGATCATCACCACAAGACATTATTTTGCTGTTTGAACACATATTGTGCCACACTTTCAATGGTGCCAAAATTTACCCCAAGCTCAGTTCCATGTTTTATGCATAACAATATATAACAGCAAATAATTACATTATTTATTGCAAATTTGAAAAGCTCACGAAAAATCTTTCAGGATGAGAACCTTTCAACTGGACCATTTACCAGTAATCCTCTGGCTTGTTTGTATTCCTCCACAATGCCATCAATGTTCTCAACAATTCCAAATTTTGACACCCAATGAAGATTAAAATTCTCCTTCAAAAAGGCAGCCTCGATGTGCAGGTTGACAAAGAGGGAATCAATGTCTTTTTGCTGAAAAAGCAGAACAAACCGTTTGTTTTTGTGATGTATACTGAGATACTTTCTTTAAACAGTTTCAAACACTTGAATCAATGAAGCACTTATGTATGAGCAAGTACAATGTCATTAGTAATTTCCAAAGCAGAACACCGAGCCAAATCTGGAAACCTGATATATGAACACTTTTACACACCATCAGATCATCTGTGAGGAAAATATCTTCTTTTGGTACCCTTGCTATTTTCCCAGGCCCAAGTTCTGCACTTATTGCCTGAGTAGCATATAAAGAGATACATTTTATTAAAGTAATTTCAAGCAGGATCACATTCAACACAAATTACTTCACTAACTGACTGACTTAACCTTCACGATATCTTCCAATGAATTCTTGGATTCATCCACAGCAATTAAGTAATGTGTCCTTGGCTTGTGGTCAATGACATTTTGGATCACACTGCATATAAAAAAGCAAGACAAATTTCTTAAAGTAGCTTGATCATCAGAATTCAAGTTCCTGCTTTTATGGTACTATATTTAGATAATGAATCTCTTCATTTGTGCAGCATATATAATGAGTATATATGACAAACCCTGCTAAGTCATTCACATGAATCGTAGGAAGAATGTTGTCGCCTGGTCCAAACACAGGGATTCTTGAAGCTTCTCCCAACCAACACATCTACAAAAACAATGTACTGTTAAATTACGAAATCCTGTAATGACTGTGATCACACGTTGCAAAACATTAGTTATGGGCTTCATCATTTCAGTCAAATTTGCCTGTTTACACCAATGAGTAAATGCAATTTTGTAATATAAACTTCTTAAATAACATGCAGAGCACATATAATAAGCATGCTGCGACTGAAGTTATTGAATTTTGCAGGACTTCATCTGTCAACAGAATCACTTCTCTTTTGAGATTAGACTGCTAGTACTGGATCCTTATCTGACTAAATAATCATTAAGGGTCACATATAATGCATATTCATTTTAAGGTAACATCATTCATAAAATGCAATCCCATACATACATATGGGTTATGCTATACCTTAAAAAAGAAGTGAAATATATCTTCTTCCATTCCATATTGAAGTCCTGATGCCACAACATAGGTAGAAAACCTGGATTTTTTCTGAAATGAAATAGTTTTACTGAAGTGGTAGTGTGACATGCATCCAGTGAAGCCCATCCAGTCTCCGCCTTCTGGTAAAGGCAGCCTTTGTCCACCAATTGATGGAATCCGTTAAGTCATTGATCTTAACCAGTGTCCCACACCTCCGAAATTATAAAAGCCCCCCCAAAAAATCAGAGATGCACCACTATATTTCACCGTGGCTCTGAGATGCCTTTCCTTATATGCATCTGTTTCGATACCAAATATGCCGATGCTGTATCTGACCGAAACGTTCAATTTCAGTCTGATCACAATATCTTCATACAGTCATAATTTAATTTGGCCTACGGAAATCTACAAGCATTGTCTGTGTCTCGGGGTCAGGAAATGCTTTCATCTTGCAACTCTTCCAAAGACCCTGTAGTTACGGAGGTGGTGTCTGATGGTGTTTTTGAAACCTGGTGACCCCAAAATGTCACCAAGGCCTGCAATTCTTTCACGGCAACTCTTAGGGATCTTCTTACTTCTCTCACCGTCCTCCTCCCTAACGGGGGGCGGGGCAGGGCAAAATGCATTCACATCCTCTACCTGCCAGGTTTTCAACCACTCCACACCCTACATTTTCCAATAACTGCCCTGACAGTGCTCAGTGGTATAACGTTCTGTTGATATTCCTTTAGCCATCTTTAGAAAAATTAAGGTCTACATACATCTGTCTCTCATGAAATGTGGGTTCCTTCGTTTTCCTTATGGCAATGGATGACAAAGGGATCTCAAATGTGCGTTACCTAATTTTTAAACCCTAATAAAACAGGAAGTCAATGTCACAAAGTTCTGTAAAACTTAGATGAAGTTAAATAAGGTCAATTTCATTTAGATTTGGTAGATTTTATGTATAATCTTAATCTTTACGGGTTTCAATAATTGTGAAACCTTTATTTGGAGGAAATTGATTAATTAAATGAACAAATGGTATTGGTTGGTTCCATTGAAACATTAATAAACTGTGATATTTTTCATATCTTGGCATTTTGAGTTCATCTCTATAAGGTTATTATTTACTTTTTATTGTATTTTAGTGTATTTCAGAGGTCAGTGGTGCCAATACTTCCACCGTACACACACTTCATATCAGGCCAACAACATTGAATCTGATGATAAAATAAGACAACATCTAGAATGTTCAGTTAAAAACACACACAAAGTTCAGACCAAGATTTTGTTTCAACCAACCAGTTCAGTCACAGTCACAGAGTATTCAACTGGTTGGTTGAAACAAAATCCCGGTCTGGACTTTTACTCTCTGGACCTGAATTACCCAACTCTGAAAACGCATAATATTTGAGGCTTCTGAGAATCTCAACACTCTTTCATGAAAGATAGGCCTAATGATTATACATAAAACTTCACTCTTAAATTAGTTTGGATTAAGGTACCGTTTTCCCCATTTTAATGACGAGTTTCTCAGCGCTGATATGATCTTTAAAGTTGTGGTGGGCTCTTCTCCTACGATAGTCATCCTCAGTGAAAGCAGCTTCTGGATCATCCTGCAATGAAGATGCATAGTCATGCTGCACATTGACCATCACACAGTGTTCATTAGTAACCATGCGGCACTTGAGAGGGTTCGGAAAAAAAAACTAAATATTTTGCAAGTACATAAATATGTTTTTTTAAGTAATAAAAATGTTGGGAGCAGAGCCAAACCACTGCATTGACACACAGTGTAGGTTTCTATCAGTCCAGCTGTCCTCTTAATTAGTGCTGATCCGTGTTTGTACTTTTCAGTGAATTTTCAACATGACTTCATACAGTGTATCATCTGTGGTAGGCTGGTAAGTGTGCCTCTGCTAATCAAAATAGGATCACTGATGTTTTTCTTTAACTGACCTTTTAAAAATATTTGAATACATAAATGTATATAATGTTTGCAATTATTTTATTATCAGTTACCTACCTGACAGTTCAAAACCCTGAAACAAACTTAAAGGTTTTGTAGTTTTGCATTCAAGACTTACCACTGGGAATGGTTGAAATGACAAAACAATAATAATGATGTGTGATTCCCATCATTAATTTGGTTAAATAAAACATTCAGACAATAAGGATTGTTGTTCAAATAGATAATTTACTTTGATACAAAACAGTATGAACGCTACAAGTCAGTCCGCACACACTTTCTCTATTATTTTCAATAACATGCTGAAATTGCAGCATCTAATCATCTGGACAGAACTGGTCAGCATTAAACAACACTGACAGACACTTACTGGATCGACTGGCTTGCTGAGGGCCCAGGTTAGCACAGTTGATATCAGAATGAATATCTTTGGACGACTGAAATTGTCCAATTCTGCATGGAGGGCTGAAAATATATACAGTTTGTTCGTGAAAGATATTTTGTTGTTCTGTCAACAAAAGCAATAATCAGCGTCAAGCAGCACGGTGACACACAGTCACTGGCCATTACCTGAAACTGCCCAAACGGCTTCATGAATTTGATCGGCGTTTCCGTAAATGTTGTAAATGATAACATCGCACTCCATCAATCGCGCAAGGAGGACTTCCCGGTCTGAAGCCTGCAAAATTAATAACCCACGAGTCACAGCTGCGCTAGGATAAAAACGGCCAAATTTAGGATCAATGTGCGTTTTCATCCTTGCACTCACAGAGTATTCTTCAGCCGCAAAAGTGGACCGTTTCTGCGGTGTCGGCTCGGTAACAGTCCCGACGACTCGGAAAGTGTGTGATCGCTGGAGTTCCTCTTCATCCCCCGAATCTGCTGCCTCCAGCGAAGCTCCAACACCACGGTTGGAGAGAAACTAGACATGAGAGACAGGAACTCAACACCAATACGGTGCACCTCGGGCGGGACGCGTTTCGGATGAGAGTAACACGGTAACAGTTTCATGTAACATTTTATTGTACTGCTATCCGGTGTTCACTACTTTCAGTAGGTGGGGTGAATCTCCAAACCAAACATCTCTTTGCTACTGAAATCATTTTAGCTGTAAGAGATTAACATACGCGCATGCGTAACAGATTAATTAAAGCTAGAAACAGGCTCGACTACATTTGTCCGTCTTACAGAACTACATATGAAACACCGGGACAGTAAATATTACCTTCCCAATGTACTTAGAAGAAAAGAGGTCGATGAAGTTTATGAAAACTCGGACTTCGCCGCGATGATCTTTCTCTCGCTTTTCGTCCGCCATGCTGTATGATACTGCGTTCCTGCCGTTGCTATGGAAGCGGACGCGACTTCCAGCTGTCGCTGCCAAGGCGACACAGTAAACAGGCACTCAAAAGGGAAACAAGCTACAAACCACCAAATATCCAAGGATTTTGCACACTAAGTGTTATTATCACCGACTGCAAAGAAACCATTCAAAATAAAAACGAACACAACTTCCTGTTGGAGACTGATGCACCTTTTACTTGCGCAATTCACAAGTGGTCAGAACTATATATTAGAAAAATATATTTTTCGTAGTTCAAACCCCGAGGGGCTTTAACACTAACATTTATTACTATATATCACTATACGGTGCAACGTGGTACATTATGTCGTTTGACTTGGCAAAATGACAGCCTTACCAATTTTAGAGCCAACTACTTTCAGGCATTCAGTCATTTAACTTAACATTCACATATGTCAGTTTTTAGATTCTGATCTGTACTCTGCGACCAGTGTGTAAAATGAACGTTCCATCAAGCATCACACATGGCAATATGCACACAGCACAGCAACGAAACACGTTTCCAAGGTGTGCAAACCGAACGGAAATAGCACACAACTAAAGCAGGAAGGTGGTATTTCCTCTTCTAAAATCATCATACTTATAAATTTAAACATTGTAAATGTAGTGTGTGACCAACTCATACTCGTATATAAATGCATGTACCGTTTTAAATCCTTCAAAGTATTCTTTGTCCGTATATTTTGTAAGGTGAACAATAAGGCTAATTATTTCTGTTTATAAAAAAGTGTTTGCCATTTTAAACGGTGTTTCGACAACGCAACATACCATTACGTAATTCTGTATTTGACCTTACCTCGCACCTGACTGCGCTTCTTATCCGTATCCAGGTGAGGGCGCCATTTTTCATAACATATAGACGAAATTTCGTACGGAGCTTCCAATGTTTTTTAGCGCAACAGATTTCACGTTTTATTTACTATTAGATGTTTGTAGTATAACATGCTCATTTCTTTGTGACAGAGTAGTTTAGAGAAAGCCATCTTTCTCCGTATACTACTTATAATATCAGGGAACA
Organism: Mormyrops boulengeri; assembly: GCA_026781065.1. Taxonomy (NCBI): domain Eukaryota; kingdom Metazoa; phylum Chordata; class Actinopteri; order Osteoglossiformes; family Mormyridae; genus Mormyrops; species Mormyrops boulengeri. Next base: position 13,247,090 of record JAODLD010000030.1, on the reverse strand, counting down.
TTCCAAGCATACATGCATCCATCTTTCAGCCGCTTATCCCGTACAGCGTCGTAGGGGAATCCAGCACACTGTGGGTTAGTGGGAAATATAGGAACGCCAATTCACCAAACTGCACTTTGGGCTGTAGGAGGAAATCTGGAGGAGTTCAAGGTTTTTTCCCCTCTCCTTATTTATGTAATGCAGGTCTCATCAGATATAAACAAAACACTAAAGCCGGCAATACAGGAGTTGCCCCAAAGGTTGTAAAATCTCTGTCTCCCACACATAGACATTCACACCTATAAGACAAACATACAGCTTCCCCAGTGTGGTAGAATTCAGCCTGTCAGACATTTTTCACTTATTTTAATCCAAAATAATATTTGAGTGAGTACATTCGTAGTAAATGCTTTATTGAAGGGTGCATCGAGCACAGTGATTCATGCTTATTTTATAGGGCTCTCCTTATTGCTCTATAGCTGCTGTTGCTCCATTCTGAGTCCTTTCCACTCATGACCTTGACTACTGTTTCCATAACAACTGCCTCAGCTCTAGAGAAGGCATGATTAGAATAGAAATATTTAGTGTGCACTATAAAGCTGGCAGTCATTATGAACCCAGCCAAGCCACTAGCAGTGCTGGATCCTACTCAAAATTATAGAGAAGCTGAGACTTTAATACAAATTAGGGCAAACAGAAGTTATTTGATGCTCAAAATGATTCATTGCAGCTTTTCTCAGTCCTGCTGTCGTCCTGCAGCACAGCAGCCGCTGCAAGGGACAACATTGTTTCTCTACACACTGAAACAGGTGAATCCCTTGTTCGTGGCTATAATGTCTCGAACAAAAGCCCTGTCACGATTTTGCCAAATATCCGAGCACTTTATGGCAACCCAAACCTTTGATTATCTTGGAAGCTTTTTTAAAAAAATCTGCTATTACACTGTTAGAAATATTCTTCTTTGGATACTTCCAAGGCAGCATGCATCCCCAGGATTGTTCCAGTATTTAGCGAACACATAGTAATGAAAAATATCGCGGCTCTGTTGTGCAATAGTGTACAAAACAGACAGACAAAGACACTGTAGTCTCTAGAGTTTACAGAGAGTAGTGCAATAAACAAAAAACATACAGTCAGTCGCACCTCTGTGGCCAAAAAACAACTTGTTAATGAAAGAGGTCAGAGGAGAATGGATACTTGTTATAAGGTAACAAAAAGGCCACGAGTGCAAAAATAACAGATCAGTACAGCAGTGACGTGTAGAAAGGCTTCCCTGAACACATAACTTGTCTACCCTTGAAGTAGTTCAGTGGGTCTTACACAGTATTAACCAGGAATACCTAATAAAGTGGCCATTGAGCGTATGTGCACTTCAACACAGATTTTGCAGCCCCAATCAGGCATTCCACTGTTCCGTGTGCTTTCATTCACAATCAGGGAAATTATTTGTCAATTTGTACCATCCGAAGGGTTTACTACCCTGAATTCTTTCACTTGTCCCTTATTTTATGCAAAATTATTTATAAAATAAAAACTATTTATAAAATAGCGAAGAGCCATCTGACTCAGATCTATGTTACAATATTTAGCATTCTTGCGTCACTGTTTTGACCAGTATTCATTTCAGCTGTGAGCCAACAACAGCAAGGCGCTGGGACTGGGTATGCGTTCCTTATTCCATGGTGATTGATCTCTTGCACCATGCCTACAGGTAACCCAGTTAGGGAAATTCCGGAATCCTGGTTGGAGTTATTAGACTGTTTTTAGCTTCAGCTGTGGGGGGGGGGGGGGTATTCACCCTCATAATTTTACTACCTGGTCACATGCCAGTTGAGAAACTGTGCAGTTGTTGTAGCAGAATACCTCCAACCTTCCGTTGTTTTCTAGTTCAATCTCCTAGCCAACTAGTCACACTGTATCTTAGTTCACTGTTTTGTATTCATATCCACAAATCCTTTCAGGATTTTACCTGAGTTTATAATACTATATGCAGTAAATTCCTTCTGATGCCAGTGTAAAGTTTACTTTTACAACCATAATATCTACAGCCCCAACACACCAGAGAACATTTATAGTCTTTCCTCAATATAGACACAGAATAATTTATACATCTCTCTCCTTTTTAAATCTCTTACACAGTCCTCTGAATTATAATAAAATTAGAGTCGTTAACAGGCATTTCGGTTGGTGTGAGGTTGTTATGCTGCACCAAACAGAACCAAAGCGAACCCAGAACATTTTCCTCACTGGCACCCTCCCTACAAACCCCAGGATGGAGCCTCAGTCACCTTGAGATGACATCCTCACTCACAGCACCCAATACATCATTTTGATGTTTCTGCATGTACCACAGTGGTTCACAGTGGTTCACACGGTAAACACAGTCAGGAGTCACACCAATTCCCCACACACACTCTCCCTCACCACCTCAGTGTCAACACCAAGACACTTGAGAAAGCAAAGACATGGTAACATGGATCATAAGAAAGACTAGTTCAAATGGACACCTGAAGACCAAAGTAGGTCATATCACTTGGGAAATTCATAAGAGACAGGAATTTCACTTAGAGCCATAGTTCAGATTGAGGCCGTATAATAAATCTCCAATAACCCTGTCTGCCCTGAAGTTATCAGAGACACAGCTCCACTGCAAAGACACCACTGCAAGGAGCATCTGCATGCTGGAGAGATCCTCTGCCTCTTTACCACTGCAGCAATTCAGCAATTAAAACGAAGAACATATACATCTTACTGCATCAACCTATTGGTTCGACATTGCAGGTTGTGGACGTGAACGAGTCCCTCCTGGTGAAACTGTCAGTAGACGACCTGAGATGGGAAAGCCTCATTGCAATTCTGCACCACACCACTGCGCTCGCTGGGCCAATGACATCATCTCTGACTGCAGTGGTGCCGCAGCAGAGACCTCAGGGACAGAGAACACAGACGGATCTCCACCCTCCCCCTCCCTCAGAATGGCCGGTGCTAGAAAAGCAGACTATTTCCTTAAAATCACACATGGATGTTTCAGGTCAGCATCTTAAGTGGCGTTTTCTTCATGGCTGCTAAGAATTGTCAAGATCTTCCCACCAATATGCAGAGCTGTAAAGAGTGAGGGCTTTCTTGTAACCACAGGAAAACGGTGTTTGACCAGCCCACACTGATCTCTGTTCAGTAAGATCTCTGCGGTTTGGTCCAGGAAAGACACTTGAGATAGCCAAACCAAGCCCTTTTCCCAGATACCAGTGCTGTGTGCAGTGAGGATGAAGTGAGGAAAATCATGGGGAAAAAAATCTTTCAGATCAATGTCTATTGTTGTTCTAAAATCTGGTGCCCATTACTGCAAATGATATTTACTTATTTGCATCTGTTTTGTCAGCAGTCTATGGACAAAGACACAGCTGCCCCTTTACCATTTTTATCCACTAGGTGATGCTAAGGAGTCAACGTTAACAAATATTCATGGTCAAGTAAAACATCATATGAGAAAAAAAAGCACTTTGAAGTAACTAAACCGCAATTATTAATGCAGCTCTGTTGGCTATATTAGAGGCTCATCCCTTAGAACTTTGATATGTAGGTTTTCAAAGTGAATAACAGGGTTTCAAAGAGCCCAAAGAATCGGTGCCCCAGTTGCAGGTGCATCAATCACAAAAGCTGCAAAATTAACTCATGTCAAGGAGAATGGTCCCAAAAATCATGACAGCATGTGTTAAATACAGACAAACTGCAACTTTGGGAAAGGGGGACAGCGGCTGCAATGAATGGACACTTACCAGGATGGTTGCTAAATCTCACAACAATACGATCTCGAAGTTAACACAAAACTGAATTGACATTTCTGTGATCCATCTTCTACAAAAGCTGAATTTATGGCTGGGCCGCTGTTCAGAAACCACTCATATCCAAGGCTGGTAACATGAAGATCCATAACCTGCTCCAAAACCTGGAACCCCAAGCAGAAAAAAGTTACGTCATTTCTCAGCCCTTTTCATACATTCAGATATCTAGAGAAAGCCAAAGGATGCCATTCGGCAACGATGTTAGTCAGGATGGGCAGCCATCTCCTCATTAGGTCTGATCGTTGCTCTGAACCATCATATAGTGGCCAAAGAACATAAGACAATTTGACAGCACCAGTTGCATCCTATGGTGCAGACACTGTGCCCACAGTGTCCTCATATTCCCGCACGCCCCCATGCACACTGCTAAACAGAAGTACTTTCTGGAACACCAGGAGAAAATCATGCATCTTCTGTGGGCTCCCCAATCACCAGATATGAAGAAGAGAACATTTATCCCAAATTAACAAGGTAACATTCATGCTAAAGAAAATATATTTTTCCAAATATTTAAATTTCCCTTCTATACAAATAATGACAAGATTAAGGTTTTACAGTAGGATGCTCTTCTTCAGGACCCGACGATTCTTTAGTACAGGACTGAACAAATCCTTCCACAAGTGTATGCAAACGATGAAGTGATCGAGAACCGAACACTAACGCAAAAGTGAATGTGAGCTGAACATGAACTGAACATAATAGTGTTATCCTCTGCACAACCTAAATAAATTACTACCCTTTTCTGACTCGCTAAAGAGCACTGAAGGCCTTTAATACTCCATATTTGTCACATGCCTATGCATAGATAATGCAGAATTTCAGAAATAACAGAACCACAGATACTGGTAGCACTAAATCTCTGAGAGAAAAACAAAAATCCACTATGCTGTTTCTATAATAATCTCATACGTTTGAACAGCACACATGCAAGAAAAAGATCTGATAAAAATCACCAACTGCAGGCCAGCTTTTGGTAGCATTTGGTCTTATTGATGACTGAGCCAGGTCATGGTGCAGGACTCTCTCTCTCTCAGTAACACAGAGTAGCCCTGCTCACCACATCTTTGCAAAAATTACACTTCGCCGCTGCCTTCGCTCAACAGAATGGGCACCGGCAGCAGTCAAGCAGTGCTTCATCAGAGATGATCAGGTGAATGCAGCAATCCCCAAAAACAGCATGACAGTCAGTCAGCAGGCACAGACTGTCACTAACACATCACCATTGTGTCTTTTAAATAGTAATCTACTTGATCCCAGTCGGCGCAGGTGTGGTCTGTATGTACTTTCCTCAGTCATTCGTATATTCTCTTTGCTTTGAAGGATACATGGAACCTTCCAGAATAAAAGAAAAAGAAAATCAATCAGCGTTTTAGCAGTCACATTAATTTGTTTTATTTCTGTTCTTTGTACCTGTTTGTAGAGGAAAGCACTAGTAAGCCGGTTTACTTCACTATAGCACTGCAGAAGATGCCATAATTGGCAGAGGCACCACTCACCATATGTGTCGTTCCACAGCTAGAAAACAATCTTATAAAAGTAATAATAATTACAGGAAAATCACTGCAAATGTGTGATAACAGCAAAACCGTAACAGGGACCTTGCATGATGCCAGTGAATCAGAACCAAAGATGCTGGGGGACTCCGGTGAGTCAGTAACGGCAACTTCAGGCGATGCTGGTGAGACCGAAAAGGGGACCTCAGGTGATGCCGGTGAGACCGAAAAGGGGACCTCAGGTGATGCCGGTGAGACCGAAAAGGGGACCTCAGGTGATGCCGGTGAGACCGTAACGGCAACCTCAGGCGATGCCCATGAGTCAGTAATGGGGACCACAGGCGATACCGGTGAGTCAGTAACGGGGACCTCAGGCGACGCCCATGAGTCAGTAATGGGGACCACAGGCGATACCGGTGAGTCAGTAACGGGGACCTCAGGTGATGCCGGTGAGTCAGTAACGGGGACCTCAGGTGATGCCGGTGAGTCAGTAACGGGGACCACAGGCAATACCAGTGAGACCGTAATGGCGACCTCAGGTGATGCTGGTGAGTCAGTAACAGGGACCTTCAGGAGATTCTGGTGAGTCAGTAACAGGGACCTTCAGGAGATTCTGGTGAGTCAGTAATGGAGACCTTGAGGTTTGTAGATGAGTCAGTAATGGGGACCACGGGTGACACTGGTGAGTTAGTAATGGGGACCTCGTGGAAGCTGGTGAGTCAATAATAGGGACCTTGCAAGATGCTGGTGAATCAATAATGATGAACTGGTGTGATGCTGGTGAGTCAATAACGGGGACCTCGGGTGATGCTGGTGAATCAGTAACGATTCAGTGAGCACCTGGTGTGATACTGGAGAGTCAGTAATGGGGCCCTGATGACACTGCAGGCAGTAACTGTATGATGATGGTCAAGCAGTACTGACTGCTGAATTTTCCCTCCTCAGTCCCGTTATTTGTGTCCACATCCAACACACAGTAGACAATGCATCTGACACTGTTCTGCAATAAAATGCAATCAGCAAATGATTGATAAATATTTATGCTAATGCAGTCAAGACACCTAGGTGATTTTTGGTAGTTACTGTGTTTGGCATCTCGGCACAGCAAGCGTCTGCCTGTGACAACCTAGTATCCCAGCAGAAACGACGGCACAGAGGCTGCCGTGGAGCAGAGGCATAGTGAGAGGTGATACATAATGACGACTCTTCTGTGATAAGACAGTGCTCCCCTGTGTGAGAGCACACTAGGCATCAGTGAAGCTGGATGATAATCAGAGATCGAGAAATCAAACTCGCCTGAATGCAAGCACCTTGGCAGGACAGCCAAATGGGAATTTTCAGAATACAAAAACAAATAACTTTTGTGTGGCATCCCACAGTCGGAGTGTGAAAGCTAACGAACTGAGCTGCTGGTCAGCGTGGAAGAGAAATTTAAGGTTAATGGGGTTGGGGGATTATGGGATTGTTGTTTTGTCTTAGGCCTTAGGTAAGAAGATATTGATGCATTATGGGATTGCTGTTCTGTCCTGGGCTTTAGGCCAGACAGTGTTGTTCTTGTGAATTCATGAGTGGAAGTGTGCCGGAGGGAACACGCTGTGGAGCACACGGACCTGGCACAAGTTAGGGGGAACTGTCATAGCTAGAAAGATAGGATACATCTGCTATCTGATTAGGGAAAGCCTCTTCCTGCTTACAAACCTTCATGCATTTACCATCCAGTTATTTATTGGGAGGAGGTTCCTCCAGACTCAGAAACACTGGGAAACCAGAGCAGCCTTTTACAAGCCTCTGTCAACATAACGAAGACCCCAAAATCTCACTGCATCGTATTCCATGTACATTGCATTTTGGAAAATGACTGCTGTGAAAACATCCAATTATAACCCCTGAACATGATCATTTCCTAGCTCCAGTGGCTCGCTGAATAACTTTTAAACTGCATGAGGATAAAATTTCAATCCATGAATCCAATGAGTTATATACCCACCAGATTATTCCAAAACCTTGCAGAATTGCGTTGAATCTTTGGGGATCCTGGCATGAGTTCCCTTCTCCAGTCAGTAAACCTACCATAACCACAATGGGCTTGCAGTCACAGCCAAGAAACAAGCATAAATATTCAAGATAAAGCCTCCTCTCACTATCCAGCTAAGGTTATTCACATCAGTTTTTTTTGCATAGTCAAATCAGCGTCTTTGAATTTCCCCCATATAACCATCGCAGTAGATGTGTACTGTTGTTCTACCTGTTTATTTCTGTATGCCTATCACTTATTTTTAAATGCAAGATGATTGTACTTGTTTTTCTTCAGGTAAATGCTAAATATTAATAATATTCATTTATTGAGTCACTGTTGAATTAATGTGAAAGCAAGTTGTCTTTTCCGTGGTCCAACTGATCAGACTAGGCCCAGTTATTTTCTTTGATCTTTTTTTCTCTCAGGGCAAGCCATATTTAATCTTAATAATTCAGCCAATGTACCAGGTAATGCGGGCCAAATGTTACAGAATACAGCCAGTTCAGTCTACAAGAAATCATGTCCCACCTTCTTGTTCACTATGCCTTAGTTCCCTCTTTCATTGGATATTCCAAAGGTTCTTTTCCCTTGCTTGGCACCTAACTGATTTCTGGACAACCTGGGCTTGCCTCCCTTCTAATTTTTCCCAGCACCCTACAGCCAGATTACATGATGCCTGTCAGCAGTGCGCTTGTTTCCGCCATTCTGATGGTGCTTCTGTCCCAGATAAATCCCAGCCTATGCATCAACATGGCAGCCTGCAAGCACAAAAGCACTCCTGTATGATTGGATTTACATCCCAAGTGTAAGAAATAATTACCACATCACTCATGCTGTACCCAAAAACTGGACGGGAATGGCGAGCAATCAGAGACACTTGTGGTGCCAACAATGTCAGGGGTAGGGGGAAGGCAGCGGGAGGTTGAGAGAGACAGAGGAGCTCCCATACGCCATTCTCTGCTGCCCATTGATCAAGGTCTGTAACCTGTATCAGTCTTAGGAACATCATTTGGGGGCGAAGACACATTTTGATGATTAGACATGTCATCATGCTTAAATAAACTATTGATGGTGCAAAACAACTACAGTACAAACAATGTCCTGGAAACATAATAAGTCAGTTAAAGCAGAACAAGCAAATTAGTGTGTCGTCTATTGAAAACCCATAACTTTATTTTAGTGGCAGAAGCAAAGGGGCTGAGCATTACAAACGTGTGCCTGCGGAAAAGACTCCCCTGTGGGAGACCGTGATGCCTTGTCTGGAATCCATTGAGGAGTGGAGGTGCAATCTCACTTGTCATGCGTCACCACAGGCTGCTGCCACTGGGACAAAGAGGAAGTCTTCATTACTCCCCTGCCTCGGTGGTCATTCCTCTAGGGTCAGTATATCTCAAAGCCAACCAAAGAGCAAACATAACATTCAGAAACATTCACAATGGCCAGTTGCACTAGGCTTGGAAGCACTATACTATCCCAGATATAAAGTCTTACAACCTGCAGTTTAGACAAAAAAAGATCCAATACTTTAAAAAACGCTAATATTCCCACATCCTGTGAAAAATTGTGTTTAATCCTTTGATGATTTAATCCTTTGTGGTTAATTGAAAATAATCCACTCTATTTGGTGAAAAACAAAATTGAAAGACAACCTCTCCCCCGAATGATCTGATTTACAGCTCTGTCATCACGCATGCTCCAAAACTTATAATAATGGGAAAAGGGAAATTGTGTTGCATGTATTAAGGGTAACAATTCGGCACACAATTTGCAATAGATTAATGCATTTATCAGTTAATATTTCTAAGATAAGGAGTCACACCTGAAAGAATGCTGTCATACAAATTTCCCCATAGACTCGGTTCTCTCAGCATTAAACATACAGTTAACATTGCTGTTCACTTCTGATGACCTCATGCATGCGATCTCTTCGATATAGTGCAATTTTATATGATTTTTGTAAAACTCTGCAATTAAAGGGGATTAGGTAATTGGACCGAAGGGACATGGGCGTCATAGTCCCAAGATTTTGAACGCACTGCGTCGGAGTGAGCGTGATTTTCTAACATCGCCGACATCATCACATCACTATTTTTCTCTTGAGTTGAAAATCATTCTTTGTAAAAGCATGGAATAAAATATGAAAATAAAATTAGATTTTTTCCTCATCGGTTGGGAAGCTAGAAATCAATAAAAATGTAAAACAGCCAACTTATGACAAACAGCAGCTTGCACAAGAATACAGTAGTGATATATTCGCATAACTATTTATGCAGCAGTATAACTTACTGGCTATGTTTTAAAACCATGCCTGAATTTGGATTTAAAAACAAAGCAAATAAATGAAAAGGTCATTAGAGGAAGTCATTAAAAATTGATAGAAAAAAGATGGGATGATCACAACCCTCTGAGGTCACTGTGGGTAAGCGAAAGGTGGCATGAAACCACGTTATCATGTTGTTCCACTGTGTGATAATGGAAGGTGGGAGATGGATGGGTATTTTAAGTCACTGTTGATTAATGTTGATTCCTCCATTCTGCGCAGGTCCTCCAGTTACCCAAAGGCACGTTCATTGTAGTGATGACTGAATTCATCCATCTTATTACTGGTCTCTTATCTTCAACTTTTCCAAGCCTTGTGGTCTTTTTTTCACGTCCTTCATCACAGTCTGCAATGTATATTTTGACTGATGGACCATTTGCTGCTGATGGTTGTTCCAAGGAGGCAGCCCATATACAACTTCTACGTCTTAATCATCAACACTAAAGTTGGCTTTTGGTCAGGTGGTCATATTATTTATATTCTTCTGTTTGACCTTCCTTATAAGAGTTCTCACATCTTCTTCATTTTATGCTATACAGTAGTACCTCGGCTCATGAACTTAATTTGTTCGAGGACTCAGTTCGCTACCTGAAAAGTTCGCAATCTGAATCAATTTTTCCCATTTAAAATAATGTAAATACAAATAATTCGTCCAAATAATAAGTTTACGGAAGGTGGACCGATACACAACTGAGCGCATGCTTGCTGGGGGGCTGGTCACTCGAAAGACGCCAAAACATGGAAAAACTAAACAATTAACATTAAAAGACTGAGTAACAGTCAAAAACAATACAGTAACTTCTTCTAATTTTATGTATAGATATGCGAGTTAAAAACCATCACAAACATGTTTATCGATCACTGAAAGGTACCGCTATAACAGAACGTTCTCTCTCTCTCTCTTTCTTCTTTTTTCAGATATTCGACCTCTGAAGAGATATAGTAAAGACATACATCTACAACAAGTTTTTTATACATTCCACAACCGTTCTTGGCATAATGTATACTTTTTTGTGTTCCGGGTGGTTCTTAGGGGCGCTTTCAATGGGCCCTTTTGGGGGATGTTTGTGTGCTCGCAGCCTGAAACACGGTTCGCGAACCGGTACAAATTTTTTTTTTTCGAACATCTGGTTCGTAACCCGATTTGTTCATGAACAGGACTGTTTGTGGGTCGAGGTACCACTGTAATTGGGTTTGTTATCAGCATATAAAAGGTGCTGATGTTTCTTCCTTCAGTCTTGAGTCCACAGTTGTCTTCTTCCAGTCCAACTTGTCTCATTATATATATCGCATACTACTTAAATGGGTATGGCGACTGTATACATCTTGGAAACACTCATTTTCTCCATATTGAATCCTGACATTGGCTTTTGGATGTTATGGTATAGCCATTTTCCTGAGAACATAGTTCGACGTGATCAACACAATCAGAGTCTTTCTTCTAAACACGTGTCGACTTCCAACAGACATTCCTTAATTTTTTCGATTATCCATTGTGCATTAGCAATGATCTCTCTTTTTTCTCTGCCTACGTATTCTTTTTTCAAGTATTTTGCAGATGTTGCAATAATGAGTCTTTTGTCTTTCCTGCTAACTTTCTAAAATTCACACACACATTTATAGCTTTGCTGATTTTGGGTTCTGGTCTCTTCTTGCAATTTTTACTGGGCTTTCTGTCATCAGCTTTTATTTCCTTGGCGGCTCTTTCATTGTTCCCGAATTTTTCTCAGATTCCTCGTGGATGATATCTCTGAATTCCATCCACAGTTCCTATGGTTCTCTGTCAAATAGGCCCACCATCACAAATTGGTTACTAATGTTTTCCTTGAAGGTAATGGCTAAATTCTCCAGGTCTTTCTTGGAAGTCAGACAACCTTGCTGTTCCTCTCGTGCCTCACTTGGAACGTAGTAGTTCATTTGTTCCACAGTCTGCTTCAGGTCACATCTTTCACCTTTGATTTCAACCCTTTCTAAGTCTGACATTTAGAATTGTGGCCTGTTTGATTTCCGTGACTTTCATCAGGGGATGTCCAGGTGTAAAGATGAGGGTTTATTTTCTTGAAGAACGAATAGGTAGTTGGATTCACAGAAGCTGATTAGTTACTCTGTGGCTTGGTTCCTTTTCCTGTACTGGGCATATGTCCCATCTACTCATTTATGACTTCAGCACTCCAATCTATAATAACCACGAATATTACTTGCTAGCTTGTCCTATTTAAGACTGAACCTGCTCATAAAACGATTCAGCTTAGCCCACATCAGTATTTGGGGCATAAGCCTGCCTAACTGAAATACTGCAATGGTGCCTGTAAAATCTAATTCAGCATTCATAAAACTGCATCCAGTACGAGTCCTTCCAATGTCAATTTGCAAAGTAGCAAATACGTTTGCCTGTCTGAAAATGTCCTAGTCCCCTGCATTTAAGTTTCCTAATGCCTAAGAAGTTGACTTGCATGCAATTTTCATCTTTACGTCCTGATTTCATTGAGATCCAATCTTTTCTGAAATGATTTCACTGGCAATTAGAAACTGAAAATAATTTTATCAAACCATGTCAGAAGCACCAGCCGTACTCCAAAGAACCATCAGGTCTGCACCAGGAGCATTTTGTGCTCCTTCATCTCCGAGTCCCACATCATTTGTTTTGCTGTTTCCTTCCATAAGGTTTTCTTGGTAAGGAACAGGAATATGTTACAGTTACATTTTACCAGTTATATCTCACTACGGCCCAATAAAGGTGGTAGATTTTATCCACCACCTTGGACCTGCTTGCCATGTGTGTCCCCGAGAGGGATTGAAAACACCAGACAGCACAGGTCCAAGGTTTTGTGGTTGCACGCGAGCCACCTCACCCAGACAAAGGAGTACACCTTGAGGAGGAAAGTCTATTTGAACCCTAGACTACTGAAGGACGGATGAGGATACTCACCACTACACTGATGAGGAGAATCCTTTCCAAGTAAGAAAGCCACGTTCTGAAATGTCTTCAGTTATAATTAAATTTGTGTGTCAAAGTCTGGAAGAAGATTTTTCCAGTTCTTGATAAATGCTGATGATATTCTCCAGATGTTCCCCAGTGTAGGTTTAGGAAGAGACAAAAAAAAACAGTCATTGCATATTTAATTAACAAGAAAAGGCAGGAACTACTTTAATGCCAAATGCCTTGCCGATTAAGTCTGCCTCTCCTGCAAAAACATCTATTCAAACTCTATTACCAGACTTTAATTGCAAGTGTCTTACAATAATATTTGACAACCTCTCCATGGAATCTGAAAGTGCTGGGAGACTGAGGCTTAAGAAGCTGTGGAACACATGTCAGTGTACCAGCCCGTATACACATCCCATACATGTTAATGAGCCATTGATGGTTTCTTTGGAATTGACAAGGCAAGGAAACAAATAAAATCTTAAAGGAAAAAAACTGTTGTAACTTATAATCACTAATTCCTTCGACAAAAAAAATGCTTTTCATTTATTAATGTTACTGAGACCAAAAATTTAAAGTAAAAAAATGACATTAACATCATTCCTTCATTTTATGCCCAGTTCCAATATTGTTCTTTTGACTCGAATTAAAAATGAGTTTACAGTGTCCACAGTGTAATATGAAAAGAGCAATGATTTAAAGAGAGAAGCTCCAATGCATGTTAGAACTGCACAAAGACAGGATTTTACTCTACAGGGATTACTGTGACATCACATTCCAATCAGCAGTCATTGAATATTCAGAAGAGTCGGTGAATCTAAACATATTAGCGCAATCAGAATTTTACCATTTCTACTTTTTATCAACTACCATCTGGAATATAGTTTTTTTTTCCCCCCATACATAACCTGCCCACAGATGCTTTTGTACCACACTCATTATACATCAATCTTATCGAGAAACATTGACTTTTCCGTTTTTGGTCTCCATTGGTTATGTTGTCCTGGCAACAAGGTAAAATCACCTCAGCTTTCAGATCACACATTTCTGTCACTCCCTACTCTTTGATTATAACACTAATGTATTTCTGATGGGTGTTACAACTGTCTCTTCCCTCCGCTTAGTCTAAAATCCATATTCTACAAAGATGTTTTGACTCGTTAATGTTTTTTTAACACGAGTTGCTTACACAAAACTCCAAAAACTGAGTACATCTTACCCTGCAAAACCGTACCAGTGTGGCTGGGAGTCATCACTCGTGAAACTGATCAGGCAGGATGCACATAATTTTTTGTTGTATTATGTTTTTATAGGAAATGCATCGATAAACAAGCAGATCTGCATAGTGGCACCCCTGTGTCATAACCATTTATGACACATTCATATATGGAGACACACAACATCAGCTCATTTACACATATGCACATTTACGCAATATAAAGACACCTAATCCCAAAACAACAGGCGACGAAGGAACTAAATTAAATGGTGGGTAGGAAACAGACATGATTAATAATGGCAATTTTCTCCTGGCTGCTAAACTGCAGCGTAATGGCTCTTCTCTATAATTAAAAATGAAATGATCGCCATCAGTTAAAAAGCAGTGTAGTCTGAAGCGGGTGCTGCAAGCAGCCGAGAATGCGGATCCTACCCTGTTTAGTATTCCGGCAGCAAAGCAGCCAGACGCAGTCTGGCACGGAAGACTCGCTGCTCCATGGAGGTTATTTAGTGCCGTTCCTTCGTCCTTGGCCCCCCCCTCCCCCACCAGTGCAGTGTCTCTGAGCCTCCAAGGTACATGAAGCTCAGAAATGGATGGTGTAAAATCGGGCGCGCATGTCTGCTATAGGGGAATTTGTGTTACAGATAAGGACATGTACAAATGGGAGTGTGTATCAGGATGACCTTGCAAAGACTAATTTTATAATTGTCAGCCTTCCGTCTAGGAGAAAAGCTCTGAAATTTCCTTACGATTTTTATTTTTTTTTAAGTTAATGGCAAGATATAGAATGAGGTTATAGATGATTATTTTTCTCTCGGTCACAAAACTGGCAATGTACCTCACGACAAGGTCACAGTGGTGCATTAGCAGTTCAGATGTGGCTTACTCTGATTTCAAAACGTGTGGCTTTCTATGAGTGGAAAGGAGCTGCGGAAAAGAATGGGCTTGTGGGGCAAACTCTGGCTCTAATTCCTTGTAATATAACGTAAGTATTGTTACAGATGACAACATAGCATCTTACGAATGTGACCTGAAAAGCAACATCATCTGTGGTTTCAGTGTTCAGCACCCAGTGTTTTCATCCTTGAATGAAACTGAGTGTTGACCCACAGGATGAACATGAGAGAACTGTTTGCAATGACCTCAACCATGACCCTGAGTTAAGGACAAAGGTCAGTACTGGTCTCCCTACTGTACAGTAAGTGAGGCTCAGCACTGCAGAGGTCCACCATGACACAGCAATGCAATTAACCCAGCATTATTTATACTGGCTACCAGTGCGGTGCACATACATATGTGCATACACTGCTTTCCTATGACATTTTGGCCCCAGGGGACAAAAGGTGCCTGTTAATGACATTTACCACATATTACATGGTCGTTTTCACAAGTTTGAAACAAAGTATTGGATGGAAACACCGTTTGCTACAATTGTCTGCCATTAGATAATGTTTCTATTGGGAAAACTACCACTTACTATTCCTGTTGCCATGGTAACGCATAAGGCTGTTTTATGCACACAGCACACCAAAGACACAGGGACTGAAAAAGCGTATACCTGTTTCCTGCTAAGCAGTCACACAGGCAAGCTCTTTGCTTAATAAGAAACATCTTCATTTGCATTTTAAAAGGTATCCTTAAAGGAAGGGCCCAGAATTCACGGTTTGGGGTGGTGCAGCCTAGTGTGAGGATGCTTTGGATATGAGACCTTAAAACACAGCCAACAACTGAGAGAAAACAGGATTACTGACCAACTAATGAAATCAACTGTCATTCGGCAGAGAGAGATGGACGAGCTCTTCTGCAGATTACAAACCGAGGTAATCACAGACATAGCCATCGCTTGGAATCTGGTTTCGGCTAGTAAGCCTATTACGGAGGTGAAACTCATTTTGCCTTGTAATTCCACCAAGCATTACGTTTGAAAAGCAGGCCCAGATGGCTCGTCCTAATAGAGGAATTTTAATCAGTGATATGAGATTACGCAAATTCTTCAAATGAATTTCCTCACACACTCAGACCAGGACATGCTATTAAGTATCATTTAATCGTAGCAACAAAGCAGGGATACACCTCAACAGGCATTCCTGTACAGCTAAGGCTCGCTGTTATTGCAGGGGGGTCTTGCTACTTTTCCTGAATGCCTGCTCTTTGTCATTCATATTCACATACCTGTGGTCTTCCTCATCGCCCAGTTTTTCTGTAAATGGCATTCATAAAAATAGCCATCCCATAATAGGTGGCTGGTTTGGCTACATTATTTGTCTGTTTTACTTCCCGCACTATTTAAAAAGACACTCAATTACAACCAATTTACGCCACAAAATTGAAAGTGCCTAACCAAAATCACAGTTTTATGTAGGTTCATATAACAACTTAAAATCTTACTACCATTTAGTAACATTAAATATTACAAATATTTACCCATCCAATAAGCATTTCCAGCACAATCCAGGACAGGATCCACCCAAGGATCTGAGGTAATGGGGCATTCAGTATGCCAGTGCAATTTGGGACATGCAAGTATAACTATTCATTTTATACCACATACATGAAGAAAGCACATAACCAAAATTTCTCTCTCTCGCTCACTCACACACACACACACACACACACACACACACACACAGGGGTGAGAACCAATTTCCCAACCCAGGGGGGAAGGAGGAGGGAAAAAAGAGCTTCCCATTGATCCACTGTTCCATGCTGAGGTAAATATCGAGATTGACGTCCTACTCTTTGGGCCTGGCAAATGTTCCTCTTTGCGTTTCATAGGTGTCGCCAGTACGTTAATTCCTTGCAGTCTGCTATGCGCAAAGCCAGTCTCCATGGAAACCATGCACATTACATTTTTGAAACTGAGCACCATTCAGCTGAACATTATTTCACCATGTCAGCTGCTTCTCGATCAGTAGACTTCAAGTTAGTTCTCATTGTGAGCACTGGGCCTGTAATACGGGACCAAACCTGCCTAAACTTACTTGTATACAAGATTATAGTTTGCATTTTAGTCATTTTTAATCACTAGCATTCATTCACCACTTTGGTCTTTGAAGTAGTTCTGTGTTGTTTAGATTGATAGTCTGCAACAGTCATTGCTTCAGAAAATGACAAAAAAAGCTATTTCAGTCAGCCATGACCGTATGGGAATACCAGTAGACCTGAGAAATATGCCAGCACAAATCTCTGTGGAGAAGCTCATCAGATAAAAACAGATTTTTTTCTCCCCAGTACCTGCCTTGTAGCACCAGAGGACCAGGCTCCTCTTCAGATGCTTCTTGTTTGCAGAAAGTGATGATCCTGTCCTGGATCTTACACTGTCTTAGGGTCTGTTTTCTGTGTTAGCAAACGCAGGTCATACCTTCATATCAGTGCATCTCGGGGATGTCACACTCCAATCAGTGCTGCTGCTTCTCGCCCCATGTGACTTGCGAAGCAACCCTGGCCAGTAGATGTGGGGGGGAGTTAATAGACAGCAGAGTTTATGAAGGAACTTCAAACACCCAGATAAGATGGGGGATCTTTCCTCTATCATACATAACAATTCTGCGACATACTGGATTACGGAACTTAACCCAAGTACAGTACAGTCTCGTTGAGATCTTTTATTTTTATTTTCCAGTGATGCAAGTTTGTTTCCCATCAGAAAATATTTGCTCAGTACAAAAATACTTTAAGTGTAATTACTGGAGAATTTTTAATCTCACCACAGTTCAGTGATACAGTTTACAGGGGGAAAAAAACATGAACTGATTAAACAATCAACAATCAAGTGATTTTACAGAAATTAAAAAAAAATAATAAAAAACTATGCAATTATTTACCACACATACTGTACCTGTGTGCTTAAGGCGAGAAGTGTGGCAAAACCTATTACCTCACATACTTTCTTGAAAAAAGTGCAGTTCAAGTTCTATCCTACCAGTTTTTGGCACACATTGGAAAAATCTAAGGCTGCTAACAAGGACTGCTGCAGAAAAGGACCCCAAATGCACTTAGGTTATAAAGGGGAAGTCATTACGTTCTCTGACTTTGTGACAGTGCTCACCTGTCAAAGCTTTCAGCTTCTGTATTGATGACAGAATCTCTATTCGCACTCCAAATGGTAATGAAGAGCCGTAATATCACAGCTCCTATTATATCAGGCAACCGGATTAACACAGACTGAAAAAGAATTCTTATACCTTGAAAATTATTATGGCACATAAATTAGAACAGAGTTCAAATGATCTCATTTGCAACTGTCTGTAAAAATCCCTGAAATGAGCCGCTCGCTCAGAATGATTTTTCACGGGACTCCGTGGGAAATGAGGCACTCAAAGAAACATGGGTTTCAACACCACAATGAAGTGGGCAACTCTGCAACAGGCCGAAACATAAAGAAAATGAGGTGTTGCTATAAGAAGGCTTTATTGTTTGACTGCAATACACTTATCATTCACGTTCTTACTGCAAAATTAAAATGAATACAAAATGTTAATAAATAGGCCACACACAGTTATTAATAACAGGCCACATATGCATGTGTTTGACACAAACAGCAGTGACACAACAAACACAAACACTCACCGGCAGCAATATGAAAAGGAAACATCGGCTGGGCATGACTTTCTCTCATCACTAGTGAGCAGCAAACTGCTATGGTCTTTGTTAGTGCAATATTCATCGAAGATAATGTTCCCTATATTTTTTAAAAACAAAACTACTATGGAATGACCAAAGAAATTAAAATCAGTATACGAGATGATAGAAAACTACTGAATGACCATGGTAAATCAACAATTTAAAGCATGTTCATAGTAATTAATAAATAAAATAAATAAAAAGAAAATATTAAAACTGGTTATTCAGTAACAGAAATTAGTTTGCTACATTGCAGAAGGACCATTTAGCATTGATATTTCCAAAAATGTACAGGAAGGATAATATTTCAGGACACCATAGTACACCACATTGGTTTTGCGGAGCACTTCAATAATATGGTTAGCGGGAAACAGCAGAAGTGGATTCTCCAAATTGGCTCTTTAGGGGAATTCTCCATATCCTTTAAGTCTCCTGAAGTGGACGCGATTTGAAACTTAGAGCAATGGGGGTGGACTTTTATTTGAAGATTCCTCCTCTTCCTTCAGATTGCATGCCACATCAAAGGGCCTTAGTTTAAAGGTGAGCTTTGCAAGGGGACGGGGCAATCAAGGATGCGGTGTGTCTCTTCTAGGACCAGGAGTCTCAACAGTAAAAGAGGAGAGCAATGAGAGCCCAAGGTTCTTTAATCACGCAATGTTTCAAAAATGCCTGACTTGGTTCAGACTACAAATTATGGTGATTCCAACTAGAGACAGAAGAATTCCACGCTGCAAACAGAAACGAATACCCGGAGGATGTGTCCAGTCAAGTCGGCTCGGGTTGGGATCATGTAACCCTTAATCGAGCCTCGGTAGTCCAAGATTCGATGTAGAACAGCCAAGGTAGTGGTAACACCTGTTTGTATGCAGAGTTCCAGTCTCTCTCTCCGTAAACACGCTTCACTTCTGGTACCACATGGATCAGCTTCTCAAAGACGACTCTTTTGGTGTGAGTCCTTGCAGGATTATTACCCAGGATTAAAATCATTCAGTGCTGAAGTTAATTTAGCTGCCTGCTAAAACAAACATGTTTCATATTTGAGCAAAATGATTCACTTTGGAGTTGACTCCATTATTTAAAAACCAAACACAACAGCTTCAAGCCCATTGCTTCTCCAGTAAAACTTATGTTAAATAATCTCAATGGTGAGATATACCCATCTGCCAAGCTAATTTGTTTTAATAGACTCAGCTTCTTGGCCATTAACTGTTGAGAAAAATATAGAACTAGCCAAATTTCAATAAAAATATGATATGGTTTTTGTTCTGGTCAATCAAACTGCTGCAGTAATCGATGCACTGTTAAATCACTAAAGCTTCCATCTTTCGGCTTTCATACTTTTTATTATCAGTAGAAAAATATACTGTATACATTTGAAGTTGTACACAAAATAAAATGAAAACAAATCTCTGTAAGTTGAGCAGTTTCCCTAGAACACTGTTTACAAACGCAACGTAAACATTAATCAAACAGCACTTTCATAGAAAGTGAGACACTAAGGTTACTAACACGAGGCTGGGACCTCAGAAGCGCCTGACTGACGGACCAATCAGGAGCCCCAGCCCTGCATACAGGGGGCGTGTTCTATGTATTCTCTCAGCTGTTATAGATGCAATGAGAGGTTTGAATCGATAAGCAGAAAAAAAGAGCTTAGACCTGTTGTGAGCAATGAATCTTAATGAGTCACTAAAGGTTAGAAAGTACTCTTTGTTTTCTGTCTTTGGTTTAATGAGAGACATGGATCCCACAACCAGTATATGGGGGTTGGAAAGGTGGGGGGGGGGGGGCGGGCAGGGGGGGGGGGCCAGGCGCTA
>JAODLD010000030.1:13181501-13209729 GCA_026781065.1 Mormyrops boulengeri | reverse complement strand
CCCCCACCCCACACACCCAACACCACCCCCTCACCCCCCCCTACCCCCCGCCGCCCGCCCGCCGCCCGCTGCCGGCGGGCGCGCCCCACCCAAAATCACTGGATTGATCTCTATCAGATTTTCAGAAATCATGATTTTACCATGTCACGTGAGGACGTATAAAACACAGCAAATAACTAGTTTGCAGTTGGCAACACCAGCCAAACTATTAGACTCATGACGGATGCACTCCCAATATACCAGAGGCACACCAGCCCATTGTCCATGCTGATGGCTGCCCCCGGGGGTTCTGAAGCACTGCCAGGGCCACTTAGTCACCGTTATAATATGTCAGTCCCTTAGCTTTAGAGTGTTCTCTTTACCCATAAACACAACAGCACGCTTCTTCCTATTAATAAAGTTAGTTGCAAAAACAGCTACTGTCTGCAGAAGGCACAAAACACAGCTTTCAAGCCTTCTTCACTCCACACTCTCAATAACCTGCACACTTAGATTCCAGCCTCAGCTACCCTCACTTAAGACCAAACAAAGCCACAGGACTTATCTGTACAACCACTCAACACGCTTAGACATCCATGTCACGGGATTTTTGACCGTTGACTGTTCCTTTGCTCTTAGTGTTATATGGCCATGGAAACAACTAAATAAATACCTGTTTTGAAGACCTGCACAGCACCTGTATTACCGCAGGGCATTAATATGCAATGTTCCTATAGCCAATCATTAAATGCTGTCTTAGTTCAGTCTTCCTTTCCTCAAGGTATGAGGTCTGAAACTTCTAAAGTCACTCGGTGGGGGGGGGCTGGCTGGAGGAGAAATCTCTGTACCTGACCGATGTTTTCTTGTTCTATCCCCAGGGGAGCTCCAACGTGGGCTCTCGATCCCTGACACCCTGGCCATCAAATACTAGTATGTGTAGAGCTAGTAGAAAACTCGCAGAGACACTCAGAGGTATTCATATCAAAGGCTCCGCACCAGCAGCACACGTCATGAGCCTTCTGGAAACAGCCCGGTGCCAAAAATTATTGCAGACTTTCATTAATGAGATTAGGATCTTTGTCAAGACAAAACACAGACCACTAAAAACTTGTCACGCATCCAGCTTGAAATAAAGAACTTTTTTGGCACATTTCTTACAGGTGCTTCCTCTTTAACTCTGCAAGAAAGCAAATACACTTTACAATAAGCTTTGCTTCCCCCCCCCCCCCCAATATATATTCACAGTTCTGCTTTTACCTGCACTAACTCCAAAGCGGGCTAATGAAGTAAAACGCCTAGGCAAATTGCAGTGTGGGAAAATAGAGTGTGGTGTATTTATTGGGATATGTCTAAAACCATTAATGCTTGCACTTTTAATTTATTTAATTAATCTGATCAGGAGATCTTACTGACATCTAGAGGCAGACATTAGTATGATGGTTAGATGCACACTCGTATTCTCAAAGTTCACATCCCAAGAGTCCCCCCCACCATGGTTTGACATGAGGTGATCGACGCTTTCTATCAAGGCATCAGTTAAGCATCAAAACATGCAAAATGACATTTATAAGGCTGTGATTTTAATCCACAACACCCTGTACCCTGCTGTAACGGCTGCATTTTGAGGGGTATGCCCAACAAACTAAAAGACTCTCTACACTCCTTAAAGGGAGATGCCGTTCCAGGGAATCACACAGAGAGTTGGCCCTTCTGCACTTTGCTGGGTATTACAGACGGCCATTAAAGTGGAAAACACTGATGATCTGTCGGTCGTGCCTTATACGTCATGCTTAAGCTTTCCAAACGCAGACTCGACCAACTTCCTGCTTCGCATAGGAAGTTCCAGTCAAC
The DNA here is from genome assembly GCA_026781065.1 of Mormyrops boulengeri. NCBI lineage: Eukaryota > Metazoa > Chordata > Actinopteri > Osteoglossiformes > Mormyridae > Mormyrops > Mormyrops boulengeri. The sequence continues at coordinate 13,207,899 of JAODLD010000030.1, read as the reverse complement.
TCCTTTAATTTTGCAATACTGGTACAGAAGGGCTGCATTTTGAAGCCTGCGATGCAGTGAGCTGTAAACGGACTTGAAGGCTGGCGCCGTTGTCGTTTTAAGCAGCTGCTCAGAGGATTACACAATGCTCTGGGAGTCGCGTTAAACTTTCGACACCGAGTCACTACAGAAACAAAATGCTTTCGAAAACAAGAAATAAGCAAACCTTTGAGTTATTACATCTCCCACAGATGTGGTTAACTGGACTGCAGGAGAATGTGAAAATGTTTTGGTCATATTCTTGGGCGTACAGTGGCCTACAGTCATTCAGTAGGTCTACAGTAAGTAACGGTAGCCAGAAGGTGGCAAGACACCTACCGGACTAAAACTGAGAATTTTGACTGCCAGCCTTAAGGGACAATGTAATAAATCATCCTGATGACTTTGGTATGGCACACACCTACATCACATTCAATAGCACGCTGTGACCTTGACCGCATGATTAAAATCATTAATGACCTGAGTGACTACATCCCCAGACTAGCAGACTGGCATCACGAGAGCTGTTACCATGGCAACCAAAACCCTCACTCCAAGGGGGAAATGCAGCGAACAAATGTCTGGTGTTCCAGAGGTGGAACAGTGCTTCAGTTGCATTAGGTGTAAACTGTAAAGCAGAGGCCTTACGCATACAGGTCTATTTCATCACAAACTTACATCTTTGGTGCAAAGCAGCCATTTTAACATTTATGGTTAAAGAAGCACTTACATATTACCGTATTGGTTTAGATTTGAGATTTGATTAGAAGTATTTATTATCCATCTCTGTCGGTCAGCGAAAGGAAGAGTGAGCGAGAGAGAGAGGATCACCATCGACTGTCGAACGGTAGCAAGGTCACCGGCATTTCCACCCGGCTTATAAGGCGGCAGCGGCAAAGCCTTGGTCAGCAACGTCTCACCGAGTATTTGACAGCCGTGAAATATTCACCGATATTCGCTCAGGTCAAGCCAAGAAAGGATACAGCTTATATCCAAAACCACGATGGATGAGCCTGTACATGTTCAAAGGAGACTGGCTGCACAAACACACCACTATCCACCTTAACATCAGAGGGAAATGGCCATTATCCTCAGTCAAACCCCAACTGCCGTCTTTTCGCTTTATTATCATTAATGCGCGCGCACACGCGCGCACCGGCACAGCTGTCCAGGGGAAAAATGAGCCTATATTGAGAGCCTTTCCTGACGGGCATTTCGCTGGATCTGTACGGCATCCACCAGTAGGCCGAGGCTGAATGACTATAAATAGCTCAATGACACCCGGCTAAACTCTGTTAAGTCTCAAAAGCAGGGCTTTCTATATAAATGTGTCGCTGAGCATCCTTGTAGAGCGACTAACAACTGTGTCTATGGGCAGCCACCGATGAGCCAAAGCTGATAATCTACCCCAAGCTGGGGCAGGATGGCTGCAGCAAGGGCAAATCATCCATGTGAGACACGGGGGCACATGGCTCCGTCCCCGAGGTCCTTCCCTCTGACCAGCATTACTGAGTATAGAACTGAGAACAGAGAGCCCTTCCTGCAGCCCAACACTGAATGACACGTGCAAAGCCAGTGGGGCTTTACAACAGGAATCAAAATACAATCACATGTTACACTGCCACAGTCACAGAGCAAAACAACCTTTAGAGTGATTTTAACATTTATGCCATTTTTGCATTGGTCTTAAGGTAGGTCAGTTCCACATCACTACTCCACTTCCTGGGAACGAATACGGGCTGCATCCTGAGCATCTCAAATTTTTACAGCTCACATATCAGAAGCTAAGCATTTCTGTCAATTATTCCACCCAGCCTTTGTTCTTCCAGCACGTTCTACTTCCAAACTGTGTGTTAAGAGGGCTTTGTGGGATATGATACACCTTATGGTCTCCCAAACCACAGTGAGAGAAGGGCTAAGCCCAGGAAAACATCCACAGATGGGTGCCATGTACTACAAAAACAAACAGATTGCTAGACTATTCAAGAGATCCAGATCAAGCCATTTTCATACCGTTACACTCTTACTAAAGCATGTACAGTCTCTCTTACCCCAGGAAAGCACACACTAGCTGTACCAGTTTGTATGAAATCAAGGTTCATAACAGCAGCCTACTAGTACAGTGGTTAGTACAGTAAATGCACAATCATACAAGTTTCTTTTATGACAAGTCTACCAAACCCTAAACTCAATTAGTGGACCGTTCCCAAAACCAGTGTGTGTAAAACACATCAAGTCTGAATCAGATCCTACAAGTTGATCTCAGGATAAAGGTCATAAAATTCCCCAATGGATGAAGATCAGGTCAACGCACATGTCTGCAGCACTAGGCGGCAATACAGCACATTAAATGTGAAGAATGACATCAGACCTAAAGCAAAGGGGAACCAAATGACAGCAAAGATAGCCAAACACCATCTGGAGATTTAAAGCATCAATAGTCTACTTGACTCTACATATCTTTTAGGAAAAGAGCTTAGCAGATGTTAATACATCCAAGTCCACTTCGTTCCACAGTTTTTGCTTAGCAAAGGTAGATTAGAACATGTATCTTGTTTCTGGGATTTAAACTGCCATTTAATTCTCTGCAGTGGAACTAGAAGCAGCACGCCAAACCATTTATAGCTTGATTACAGCACAAATGCAGTTAATGAAATGACAGTACAGCAGGAGGATTAAGACGATAATGAAAGTGAGGCAACGCAAAATTAAAACAAAAGTGTGGTCCTTCTTTTGTGGTTACAGAGAAAAGCAGTTCTCTTTTTTGACCCATTAGAGTTTTAAAAAGACTCATAAAGTTATTAGATTGTTCCAAGTCACAGGAAACCTGCCATGTTTTCCCTAGTTCAATTTTCCATATGATGTCAGACTATTTAATGGCATTTGGGGAATAACGAGCTATGTGGACTGTTTCTAATCATGGAGATGTTTGTACATGGAACCAGCGTGGAGGTCAGCTACCTCGGGGAGGAGGGAAAGCAGAGACCACCTGACAGGCAAGCAGCCAATGAGGAGTCCTGTTGGTATAATTGACCCACATTTCATAGGTGCAAAACTTCCTGCAGAATTTTCAATCAGATGCAGTTTTTTTTTTTTTCTTTTTACAAAAAAAATAACCCTGAAACAGAAATGTAGCTCAAAATTTAGCCTGAAAATTTAGGCTAGTCTGTTAAGGTGTCATTATCACTAGGTTCTCACTCTGAAAAGTTCCGGCGTTAGAAAATAAAAGCTCTGTTACTGCCGAGGTGCTGCCAAGTTAGTGATCCATCACTGTCTCTGATGCAACCACATCTGGCAGAGATGTAATTCATAACAGGTGCTCTTTCCCAGATGCACTTTCTAAGGGTTCTAGGATTAGTCTAATACTTCATCCAGATACCACTTTCCTTGGACAACTTTCTCTTCATCTTAGCATTAATCAAATCCTGTAAACTGGGCTCACTATAAACTCTGACAATTACGTTTGCACGCTGATGACTTTCGTCTTCTGCTCCATTGCTTTGAGACTGAATGTAAAAGCGATCTTTTACAATATCCTTTTTGAAACCGTACCTCTGAATACAGTTTAACTATGTGCATCACTGGTTAAATGGGGTGAGACAATCTAAACACAGAACATGTTCTGAAAACACTGAAACCGATCAAAGCTCACACTGCTTTGCCAAAAAACATAACATTTTGCTAATATAAATGAAGTCTTCTCTATAACACATCTATATTAGGGAGAAGGGGTTAACATACTGTCCTTCTGTTGCTTGAACTATAGTGTTCTGTGGGTATTTTTTTATTTAGCAGATAGCTTAATTCTGGTAAAATCTAAGAAGAAATCATATTCCATATGTTTTATCTAGAATGAGAAACTGAACATCTGCAAAACATCTGAAGCCAGTGCAGAACTGAGTGAAATTTGTATCGTACGTACGTATGTACGGTAAAAATAATATAACTAAAAATATACTTATTTTTAAGGCGAACACATAGCTTTAAGAAGTGTAAAAGGGTTCTGCTGTAAGGCTAAAGTATGAACACTGATGCAAGATGTGTGTTTAAGAAGGAAAACAGAGCAGATGATTAAAGCCTCATTAAGCCCCGCATTCCCAGGCTGACGGGCGACAGCAGCTGCACGGCACAGACCGCGCAGCCCGCCTGCCCGCCCGCCTGCCGTTTGACACAGTATCTGAGATGGCACATCTCTCCCTTCCCCACACCGCTAGCGAGCCAGCAGGCCAAGTGTCTGCTGCTAGGCTGCTGTGCTTCTCACACTGCCGTTAGCATGACCTCCATTCGCCGCCGGTTAGCATTAGCGCCTCGGCTCTCCGTCTAGCATTAATATTGAGCGCTCGGTGCCTTTTACCTTCAGCGCAAGCCCCTTGTCTCCGTCATTACTGACCGCATGGTATTGTGTCAACGGTAGCAGACATTCCGCATTACGCTAGATCACGATACATGCCATTACATAAGTTTGGGGCAGTCAAGCATGTAGAAATTTTAATATTTAAAATATGGTAGCTATCAGCAATTACCAGCAAACAATGTGAATAATTTATGCCGTTTTGAGAGTTCATGCAATTACTTAGACTAGAATTAGATAATGAGGGTGGTCTTTTCATGACATTAGGGTCCCTCGAGTTCATAATTTCCACTGCAAGAAGAAGATTCCCTCCAGTCTCTTCTGCAGCCCATCCCAAGTGCGGTTTGGGTGCAGGTTTGAGACACCGCAAAGCGTGAGGCAGAGGCCCGCTCCAGGTCTCACCGCAGCCACGCACACATTACAAGCACTGCTACCTGTGGGAGACCAGCTGAGCGGTTTAGCAGGTAATTTGAAGATGAGTCAAAGCACGCTGCACGATTCATTAACGCCATTACGTTTTTGTAAATTTCATTCTCCCCATCCAAAGCAATAGCAGGAAAAACAGAGCACGTCTCCAGTGATACCTTGGGCATTTAAGTAAAATGCTACTCACCTTTGCTTCCACAAAGCCTCAGGACCTGCGAGTCCAAAGGGGCTACAGTGAATATGCACTAAACACAAACTGAGAACCAGCCAACACCAAGGCTGCATCTTTGATACAGACGCCAGTCTAATCATGCAGAAGGCAGGTGAGCAGCATGGATGTAGCCCCAGATTCAATACAGAGCTCTACAGCCATCAAATCAATGGCAAGAAAACTATGCTGATAAACAGCCTCAACAGCTTCAGCAAACCCATGCCAGGCGAATTAAAAAAATATCACCAACTGCTTATCTTTAAAAACTCACTGCCACTCGCCATTAGCGTCACTGCCAACCACTGTCATCAACTGCACTTTATTTTCACAGGAAGCTCTTGCCCTACTACTTTCTGCAAAGTGCAAATACAATGATTTTATTTTTTTTGAAAAACAAAGAACGATTAAAGCGAGCGACAAAAGGTTAGCAGTTTGAAGTTCAAACCGAACCCATAAGCAAGAAGATCTGAACGGGGGATCTACGAGTTCAACAGCCAGAGGCCTGTCCCTTCCACTGGATGCCCACCATCTCCAAATGGAAACTCCGAGAGACAGATTTCAGAGTGTCACGCAGGATTTGACCTGTTCTGCTGCTACCACAACTTACACTTTCATATACGACATGCAACAGTTTTTAAGTAGAATCAGACATCATTCCCAAATGTACAGACGCTCCTCTACATACGAACGAGTTACGTTCGTAACTTGAAATGTTCGTAAGTCGTTATTCAACATCATTTTAAGAGTATACGCAAGTACTAAGAACTAGGACGGCGTCAGTACGCACGCTAAGCTGCTGCGCGGCGGGAGTAGCGGGCAGAAGTCGTACTAGGCAGAACTGGCGCGCAGAAAAAAAAAAATGTTGCGGACAGGAAACGGGAGCCCAGCAAACACAATTTGGACTTACAGTCCTCTTCGTTCGTATGTCTGAAAGTTCTTAAGTTGAATGTTGTGTAAATAGAGGAGCATCTATATACTGAAAAGGGACCTTATAACAGGTGAAGCACATCAGTGCATGCTGTCCAGACAGCAGAAATTGTCGCCCAATCAAAACCATCTAGCACAGTACGCTGAGATGGGAACTAAGGACATTCATTTTATTCCGTGAGAATAACAAGGTTAAGAAACATAATTAAAAAGTTGTGCACTTATGGAATTAATGGTCTGAAATGATGGAAGATAAGTGAGAGGTTCAGTAGCAGAGGCACAAAAGCGAAGAGGAAATAAGAAAAGCAATGGTTCTGTGCCTCGTCTGGGATTCCATTAATGACAAAGCGCTTCAGTATTGCGAGGCGCTGCTTGCTCCTAGCTGGAGGAAAAAGGTGAGATGAGGCTCTGTGGAGCGTCTTCTTTGAAGAGCAGAGGCGGCACGCTGCCACTTGCGAATTAATAAGAATGAGAAATCAACCCACATGTTTCAGACGAAACTCCACAATCACGAAGCAAACAGTGGGATTTACCTTTGAAAAAACACAACCATTAAAGTAACAAAGGCAAAAATAGCTGACCCTCTTGTATGGCGCAGACCACACTCACAATCCACACTCACCCCGCTAAGGACAGTGCCCTCCAGGAAAGACATGCATGGAGCCTTTTCTGCTGATTTTATTTAGCCAGAACGGCATAAATCAGCAAAAGCTATTATACTGTACAGATACATAATTATATTTAATATCCATGTATAAATCTTCTTAATTATTTATAACATTCCAGCTACAAACCCCTATGCATTTCATTGACAAATTTTTCATATTTGTCACCAAGGTCTGAATTTCACATATTAAACAATAATGAAATCCATTTATATTGTACCATACATGGTAATGCCACATATACACACTGAATTGTATGACCTAACAACACAGTTACACAAACCCTAATCACAATAAACACCAGAGGGTAAAAGCAACATAAAGTGACACATTCACACTTACTCAGGTGGCACATTTCATTTGTTAATATAAAAGGTTCCCAGGTCTGCAAAGCAATGAAGGCTTGTCACTCATTTCCTCAAATACAGGCAAAGCACACACTTCGTCCTGAACATGCAAGGGCACAAGCAACAGCTAAAACTTTAGCAGTAGAATACATCAGAAATTTTATCTGCTGTTTACCAAATCACAATCCCCACCAGAATTCAAATTCTCCTAATATCTTTTGTGTTTGCCAGAAATACCACTGAAATTGTGTCACATTTCACAGTGACATTTTATTATGATTTTATTATTTTTTTTACTTGAAAATTATCTGAAGAGAAAAGACAAACCTGAATTTGGTCTTATTCACTTCATCCACTTATTCACCAGATTTACTTTTTACCATATAACTCTATATAACTCTGTCTAACTCTAAACCATCTACCCTTAATGACCAGGAAGGGTCAACAAAATTCAAATAATTTTGCTGATGCCTTCTTTGTAGCTCACAATTACCAGTTTGCCAAGGAATACCCAAAACTCAATTCCACTACTATGGCACAATATTATCTGAAAATATAACTCATCTAAGGTTCGGCCACAGAGGACAGGCTATAGTTCGGCCATAATGGTGATTTCAGAGCAGGTTCGGATACGTGATACAGTTACACACACAAAGAACTGCTCCTAAGCACTTACAGCACTAAGTAACAAACCACAGCTAAGACACTGTACAGTCAGGTTATCAAAGCAGCAGTTTCACATATGGAAACTAACATCTGCGCAACCCTTTATGTTCTCTGCCGTCAAACATCCCTACCCCTGCAGAGATACATGCCTACGTGCCAAGACGACGGCAGCAGCAAAGAGAGAGAAGGTGAGCTGCAACACAGCCACTGCGACGCAAAGCAGGATGCCAGGCACAGTGATTCCCAATCCAGTCCTCGGGGACCCCCAGACAGTCCACGTTTTTGCTCCCTCCCACCTCCCTGCCAGACAGTCCACATTTTTGCTCCCTCCCAGCTCCTAAGAAGGAGCAAAAATGAGCACTGTCTGGGGGTCCCCGAGGACCAGGTTGGGAATTGGAATTTCCCCCCTAGAACTATTTCATGAGTTTCAATTTCAAATGTGATCAAGGACAAAAAAATGTATCCGAATTAGAAGACAGAATAAAATAACCAATTGAAATCCAAGGCAGAGTAAAGACCGCGTCACTGTCATCAAGCTGCAGTAGATATACTGAAAGGCTGCCAAACATGTACAAAATTAAAATATATTTACAAAAATGAAAAGTATAAGGATATACTAAGGAATATTTAGCAAAAGTTAAAGGCATTAATGATATTCCATTGTTAAAGAGAGGAAAAGGAATTAGCATTAATTACAAAACATAAACAAAACCCAAAAATGTGTCAGATCACAATGTAAATCAAACCCAAGTTAAAACAGCCAGGAAGAAGAGAGATTCACAAAGCGGAAATTAGTTTGGGTACAAAATTAAAGTAAAGTGACCCAGCTCTGTTTGTAAGGGGCCACCGCTAGACATGATTTATGACCTGCCTGGACAGCACAGCTCTGCACTTCAGCCTAGTTAGAGCGAATAAGGCCATATCCAGCCATGTATCCAGGCTGAGCTATTTACAGTAGAAAGGAGACAAAATGTGTCAGAGCCTGGAAAAATCAAGAAACCCATTTTATCGTAGCCACGCTCACAAACACCACTGGAGAAGAGTCTGAGTCGCCTGATTGTTTAACAACAAATTCACAGCCGGTATATTTATGAGGAAGTATACATAATTACAAATCAATCATCCACCCTTTGATAATTTAGAAATGGAAGCGAAAATAATATGTCGCTGCCTCAACACCTTCAACTTTCTTGGCCGCGTTACTCTGAGACATTATAGTGAAGCGAATAACAAAGGCATCGCGTTCCGAGTGACCCATATGCAATTCCCGAAAGTGGTACTGAAGATGGGGAACGTGCTCCTCATTACTCTCAGAAACTGGGGCAGCATGATAGGGTCCCGTGAGGAGAGGGGACAAGCTGTGATGGGTTGCTTCAGGATCGGACCTCTTTTCTCTCTCCTGTTTTCTGGCAGGGAGCAGAAAGACGCCGCCTTTCATCGCGGTTCCCTCGTGCTCAGGGAGAGCGCCATTCAGCCTGAGCAAGTCATCACTGCTGGGGTGTCAAAGCCCTTCACCCTCTCCCCCAGCTCCGTTCTAAAACGGCCGCGTATATTTTTTTAAAAATGAGACAATCACCTAGGGTGCAAAAATAATAAAACTATATGCCCTTAATAAGAACCAAAAGAGAAAACATCAAGTCTGTATAGTAAGTGATATGAGAGCCCACTGGCTTGTTAGTTGGTCAAGCACAGTCATAGTAATGAAGCATTTGGCCTTAAATGTGCCCAGATCAACATAAAACCCCATGACCTCTAAGGAATCATAAACCTTCAGGTGTGAGGGCTCCACCTCCACCCAGCCATACTGCTTCAGCCTTCTGCTAATCTTATGAGTGAGCTTCCTACTAACGATCCTATTTAAGCACCACTTGCTGAGTGAGGAAAAGGCCTTTGGTTTAAACTTACGTGGTCTGCTGCCTGGTCATGCTTTCCTACCAACCGGCCATGTCACACACGTGTCAGAATGTGCAGTGACATTCTGCCGAGTGCTGCAAGGCTACACTAATGCAGCCCGCTCAATCTTTAAATTTCCACGAGTAATTTGAAAAAGAATACAAGTGAAAGGGCAGCCGAAAGCCAAGGAGTGACACTCAGTGGGGGAAAAAACTGCCAACATAAAGTCCGAGATTTCTGCAAAACAGTTCACCCCTATTTGCAATGGGTAAGCAGTTATCGATTCAATAGGCAGATGAGGCAACCAAGCACCATAACTAGTATCTTCAGTTTGTTAATCATCTCATTTAATTTACTTTTTACCACAATTATATTTGCACAAATTGATCTTAATTTCCCCTAATTACAATCAAACCACTACTGATAAATCACTGCAATAAATATGCAACAGTCCCGGAATAATCAGTTTCATGTGTAATGTAAGAACTACATGTATATTTCAAATCGCTGTATACAACACGTACAGCATAACGGTGTCCGATACAATGTAACAGAGGATGACTTTGAAAATCGCAGCACCAAACCAGCGGAGCCACACACTCCTCGCGTCATGTTAAAGTCCGCAACTCTGTAACTCTCCATTAGAATTTGACAGAAAGAAAATTGTAATGCAGTAAATTTCTAATCTGGTTTTTATTGGAGCTAAGTGGAATAGCCGCACAGCGCCAGAGAACAATGATTTTTGAAGAAACTGAATCCCGCAGGAGCCATGACGTCCAGCCCTTTAATCAGAGAACCATGTTAAAAAATGAAGGTACAACATTTATTTTTATTAAGTGTTTTTAAAAGTTTAATTTCTAGGGACACATCACTGAGAATTGTGAGGCGGAATCATTCCAAAAGTAATGACTGCTTTTCTCATTTACTCCCACTTTAGGCCAAAACTCTTCTACTCTGTTAGGAACAATATTGCCAATCAACAAGACAAAACACTGCCTTAACAGAACTGGCCAATTAACAAAAGCACATTATTTCTGATACAAGAAAAACACACACATATGAAGTGCATCTCCTACATTATCCTACAAAAAGGCAAAACACCTGAAGCTGCTTTCGATTTGAGGCGGCAGTAGGAGTTTGTCAGTGGGCACAGAGCTGCTAGCAAACACATGCTTTAAGTTGCCTTAAAACAGCGCAGAAGAAAATAATTTCGATAATCTGTAAAAGAAAAAAAAAATGCTTGTTTATCTTGGTTCATCCATCAGTGAATTACATTTTTTCCCTCAGTCCATGGGGACAACAGCTTGTTAGGTTCAACCATTTAGCCTGAAAGATGCTAACTGATCCAAGGTAAGACTAAAGTGCCCGTTACTAACGATGTCATTTTCCTCAGATGAGTGCTTTTGTAATACTTCTTTCCATTTTATGCACTTAACACCCTTTAATTTGTATAAAATCCTAAGATGAATAAGGAGAAGAATATTTTGATGTAATAAATTGGTTCTCTAAAACAATTCTACACGTTAAGTGCAATATTTCTTTTTTGAGCGATATATTCTGTCCGCATGCACAGAAAGAGGATAAAATTAAATAAAATATGGATTCATTCAAAAAATAAATAACTAAGCAGATCTTCACTATTATGCCAGAGGAGTGACCCCCCCCAAGCCACCGAACAGAGTGTTGTAAATATGGAAGCAGTTTCAAACTGTAAATGACCGATCCTGCGTGCCGGGGAAACAGCATGGGCGGCATTAATCAGAGAAAGGCGCTGATTGTCACAAACACAGGGATAGGAGTCTGTACTTGGTTTGTCTTCTTATTTCCTAATACATTACAAAATCTAAGTCTCTCCCCTTTTTCATACAGTGTCCGTTAAACCGTAAACCAGTCATACCTCCAAGGTCAGGCGAATCGAACCGCCTGTTTCCAGAAAGTGGCAAGCATTTACAGTTCAGTAATGATGCTCAAATCCAGCACAAAGCACAAAATCTGTATCAATTAGCTGTCTACAGACTAACCTTTGTCCAAAGCACCTTAATTACTGGCCACTGCACACTAATTACGCTTCAGTGCATGTGCCATTAGCCACCCCTTGAGTAGCAACTGTTTGAGCTGTGGTCTAGTCAGCTGTCAGGCCATTCATTCTTTTCCATCACCCTCTGATGTGCCCTTATATGTCGATAAGAAGCAAGCCACCTAACGACAGTAAAACTACACCAGTGTAATGACACTGATGAAAGTTTAATTGCAAAGTTCCTGAGATGCACGTCATACCATCCTTCCTCATTTTGGACTAACAATGCAACAGTGACAACTTTCCGTGAATTTCGTACCTCGGAGAAAGCGGCGGTAACAATATCTCACTTCTGAATTGGCGTTTATCAACGACAAATCTAGTGAAAAATGAGCGATTTCAAAGAACGGACACAGCCATTAAAACGGAACGAGTGAGAGGGAGAGAGAGAGAGAGAGAGAGAGAGAGGGGGGGAGGCAGACAGACAGAGACATGAGGACTCAGCCCTGCAGACTAGGCTTCCGTTGACATCCTGGGGGACCAGCGCTTTCTCGACAACAGCTGCTGTGCAACACGAGCCACGGACGCCCAGCGGGCCCGGCCCGCCCTGCCCAATTACCTGCAGGAAATGAGCAGCCAACAACTGACACACCAGGCCACTCTCTCTAAGGGCGTGGTGGGGCTCCCGATCAGGCCGCCGCAGGGGGGAGCAGGGGGCAGCACCTGCTGCGCTTGGCAGCAGCGCGTCCCGGGGAGGGCTTTGTCAATCAGGCCACTGCAGATGTTGCTCTGCTTCACGGTCAGGAGGCAACGGAACATGAAAGGGAACCTCAGCAGACCAGCCGGCAGCAGATGAGCACTTCCCACCACATTCAAAGCTTGGACTGCACTTGGGCGGCAGCTTCAAACACACAGAAAGCAAATCCACAAACACTTCAAATCCACACATGAATTTCCAACAAATCGCCGTTTTTCAGTTCTGGGATCAAAACTAAACGCTAAGGTTCATTCAGACACCCCAGAAGAGAATGGACCATACGGTTATCGTACTTCAGACCCAAAGGGGTTCAGGTCGAAATGCTTGTGAAATTGCTATTATTTCACTCCTCGAAGAACATTTCAGTTAATGTCCTGTTGAATAAGGGTATAAGTGAAGCACAGAAGAAATGCTTCAAGAAAATAATGGATACAAAGCACATTCTTGACCACTATTGCAGGTCATCTCGCCAGGGTGCAAAATGACGGAATTGCAATTTGTCCAAAGAGATATCTTTATAATAACTATAGGAATGAGATCCCCATGACAGCACATGCTTAACTTGGAATCGAATCATTTCCCCATCTGTGAGGAGCTGTAACTCAATTCTGTTAAACAGCTCAGAGGCTGCATGGCACATCATGGCATTCCACAGCACTGCCTGCGTACATTCTTGTCAACATATCGTAAATTTACCATCTCAAGCCAGGGACCTGGACGTTAAGGCAGCAGCCGTCAACGTCACACCACCGGCACGACGGCATATGAAAGAAACCTGAAGAAGGACACGGTAGTGGGTGCAGATGAGGGAAACGAGCTACCGTCACCGTCACACAGTTGCAGTCACCCGTCTTTCACATGACGGCATATCATCGGTTGTCCAAGTTTGCGATGTTTATAAGTCCTGCCAGTGAATACATCAGGGGTTCACAGTTACATCATCACCGTGTCAAAAAGCGCCGACCGTGTACATTTGGTTGAGTCCTTCCTACCATTGACATGCACTTAATCTCATTTATCTCCAGGGGAACAGATCTGACTTTGCAACAAAGATCAGCCAGCAGTCAACAGTGGGTTATGCAGGTAGTAATTGAATCACTGTGTGCAGCATGCATCTAACAGATTGCAATTTAGAACAGGCTGGCTCAGCTCCTGACTACCATAACAATTCACACGCTCCGGGAAAGGCTGGCTCAACAGCAGTTGGTTAATGTGGTAAATGTAATTCAACCATAAAGTGGAATCTCCTTCAACCAAAATGAGCAATTTCTCATTCCAATTCTGCAAGACAGCGCAGCTTCTGGGTCCGTCATACTGATGCAATGTATAACGAAATAAATAGCCCATATCGGTCTTTACTACAAACAGCAGATTTCCAGCACACACAAAATTTCAACCATTGATATTACAGTCATGAAGACGATATTTAAAGGTCACTCAGTCTGTGGATCTTTAATTAGATTTTCTTTAAAGACATTTTCAGCTCGTGCAGCTGCTGTCAGCTGAATGCATATCAATACTATCTACAAAAACCACAAATAGCTGAAAAGAATCCGAGATAACGCCAATAGCTCATGTGCCGGTCTCCAGCAAAACAATGCAGGCGGAAGGTTTTTTTAACATTAAATGCTATATAATTGTGCTGGTGTGGTTTGATTTTGTGGTCTCAGTGCCTTGTGGGTAGACTGGGATTCAAATCAGACATGTGCCTCCTATCTTGTGCAGAGCATCTGGAGTCAGCCAGGGTCCATCTCACATCTCCTGCGGACCTATGTGTTCACAGACAGGTAAGCAGGCACAGGGAGATGCAGCACAGCTAAGGGACGGCAGGTAGTTACAGGGACAAAGCAGAGTCAGCTGGCTTCCTCTGGCTGCGGCTTAGCACAGAAATCATACACACTGCACCAAAAGCTATCTTCGGGGCCCGTTACCTAGGCAACAGCTTCAATCACACCATTCATGATTCAGCTCAGACTCCTTCTAGAACACAGTCACCCCCTCCCCACCACTGACACCCTGATAGCCACTCTCAGTTGTACCCAAGCATATCTGTGTACAGCAAACAAGAACACTATATCACTCAGGACGCAACACACTTAAGACCACAAATAAGCACATGGATTAGGTGTATTCTACGGTTTATAAACAATACTACATACCATGTTAATATTTCTCATTTGTCAAGGACTCAGGATAATCCGTATTGTCAGAAAACACCAGACCATAAAAACTGACAAAAAGAAATAATAATAATAATAATAATAATAACAACTCAAACTGCATAAAAACCCCCTGGTTTCCAGTGAAATCTCTACAGAGAGCTCATCCTGTGATCACCACAAATTCACAAGAGCATTTGAAGGGTTACTATTAAATATATTTAGTCTTAAAATCTCACAAATCCGTGAGAGGACAGGCAAGGTTGACGCCGACAATGCCTTTCCCGTTAAGATTAATTGGGTATAACGCAGCCATTGATGAACTTCCTGGAGATCGGCTTAGATCACAGGACAGAAAACATTTCTTTGCACAAAAGACATTGGGTCTGTCAGTATGATCCTTACTATTGTAGTTGAGGCACAAGGCTTAGATTCATTCAAGTGAGCAGCAGATTAAAAGAAACATGACAATCTTCTAAATGTAAAACTTCCCTGAGAGACAAAACAGGCTTCTTTCAGTTGTAACGTTTTTTGCCTTCCCAGAACTAAGAAAATGATCCACTCACTACTCAGCTTAGATTTCCTGTGGTATACAATGACAAGGTGAATGCTGTGCTATTAACACTACGCTACTGTAACACATTAAAATCTAAAGGTGTTTTCACACCACATAAAGTAAAAAAGCACTAACAAGTAACTACCAAAATTACCATACCGCATGTGCAGTATGAATACTTGTTTTCCAAAAACTGAAAACCAGGCCACTAACTTTAATGACCTTTTATTCACAAACATCTATTGGCTCCTTATCATTTAAGAAATCTAGATGAATCATTTCCTATATTTATATTTGTCAAAGGAAAACTGCCTTGCTAAAGAATACAAACAGCAAACATACATACAAACTTATCTTGACTGTCCAGAATAATGAAAACTACACTTTTTAAAAATTTTACTTTGTACATATTTTGACTATCCATTTAAAATCGTTTTTTGCAGCCTCTCTGCATCCTCTTACCTTTGGTATGCAAACTTTGACCTGGTGGCCCCCCCCTGACCCTCATGACAGACCAGACACTCCCCATGTGCCCACAGAGCATAAACGTTCAGCCAAACATCAGAGCAGGCCATGGTTCATATGCACAATTTGGCTACTGTATCTACAGATACCAGGTGGGCCACAAACATAATAGTTACTTCTCTTAATGTGCTCCTTATAGACCACCACGCTCACATTACTTCACCCCATGCCACTCTCAAACTGCGTTATTACGCAGTGTGCTGCCGTCACAGGTCGTGCTATTACGCAGTACACTGCCTTCAGACGCCCCTGTAATTATGCGGTGCACTTAAATTTCTTCATAACCAACACTTTGCATCGGAGAGAAAATACATTCCTTTGGATAACAACATATACTTGAAAAGAAACATGTATATATCTTTCAAAGAATGCACCAGCCCAGTGGTAATCAGAAGCTATATTAAAAAAATACCCATTTCCCTCAATTCACCAGTGCAACATTGCAGTGACATCAGAACAGGTTCATAAAAGGAATGAATGATGATCCACAGCCAACATGCATGTGCATGTTTGGCGCACAAACAAAACACAACCATTAGCCCATCGACTGACCTTCAGAAGAGCACGCAAAGTCCTAGCATATTACATCAAGGTTTAGTCTTCCATGACTGGGTGCCTACAGTATGGACATTACCGATCACTCTGTAGAACTTCACGTATGTACATTTAGATTTTTTACAACATATCATGACAAGAACTAGCCATTTACACACAACACAGTTTCTGTAAGAAATGGTCAATCAAATCAAGCTGTTTGACTAAAGAAATGTTTGTGATACAATGGCAGGCAAGAGCAAAAAAATAAAATTCTTTTCCTGGTACTGTAGGAGCTGGATAGCAATAAGGCCTGGGAACTCTACCAGCTGAAGGTCAAAGGCAAACTCAGTCCTAAACACCTCTGATGGGCAAGCTTACAGCAGGAGGACCGGTCTGCTCTGAGCACAGGCAGCGGAAAAATGACGACACAGCACTGATCTGCAGCACTGCAATGTAACACGCTGGCTTGAGGTTATAACCTGCTGCATTGTTGGTCAAAAAACTGAATTTATCCATGAAACAAGCTATAAAACTTTATATAATATACAAAGCATTTTCCCCAAAAAAGTTCATTTAGCAAATTTATCCCTCTACACATGTTTAAGGAAAAGTTTAAATGTGATTATTTATCCAATAATGTCTCAAAGTATAGGAAAAAGAGGATCTCATTTCTGAGGCAGACCATTTTATGCAATTGTGGAAAAAAATCTAATGAAACCAAATTAAATAAATCACAGAAATTGTATCTTTGATTGATATGATGTAAAAATTCAATTTCACGATTACGAATAGTTGTATGATGCGCGAATAACAACCATGTTCGCGTTGGCCTTCAACGCTTTCGTAAAATTTGGTTTAATTTGGCACATTAATAAAGGCAAAGGTAGGTTTGCTAATGCGAAACGTGTAGCTCCATGGTGACACTCGATAACAGCAAACAAACGGAAGAAGCCGTACCAATAGAGTAAAAGGGCCCCTGCAGCATGTAGATGACAGGGGACCAAGACACTTCACCTCAGTGTGGTCACCGATAAAACACCGGAACCAAAAGCGCACCTACTGATGTCGGCTTCAAGACCGTTCTTAAATAAGGGACATTTTATTATGAATATAACAATACCAAAATCAATAATGACATGCATCGAACACAGTTCCTACCTGGGTAAAAGTCTTTGGATTTTGACAGTTTGATGGTGGCGCCCGTCTCTTTCTGAAGCTGAACTATCGTCTGTCCTCCTTTTCCAATTATAGATCCAGCAGCATAACTGGGTATTAGTACTTTTAGGAAAAATTGGCCGTCCTCTGGGGGGAAAAGAAAAAATCGTAAAATGGCGAGAATAGCATCACGTTCAAGGCCTATGATTCGATTGGCAAAGATCTAGACAACATGATATAAAAGGTAGGGGACTGTGCGCAAAATCTCCGTGCAGCACAGACGTAACGCCTTGGGTTATCGGTACGGTTACGGTCAATGCGACTACCACACAATCGTAACATCAATCATTAAGATCCAGTAAGAAATAAGCCAATCTTTACTCAGATTTTGAGTTCCAGTTTCCATTGTCTGAAGCATTATTTCCGGAATCGCAACAGGACACGATCAAAAAAGTGGAGTTTCGTGATGCACAATGAATTCCTAATTTATGCAAAGCTATACGGCGACAACGAAGAAATTCATCAGCAAAATAAAGAAAACGTGTGTAAATGTGTTTTAAAAGCAGGCATATGAATAGGCGAGGTGACATGCACATGAAAGGTGAAAGCCAATATATATTGTTGTATCTGTTCTCCGGTTTAATTTCTGTAAACCCTATCCAGTCGCAGCAGACTGGACCATTAAGGCAACGCAACGCTCGCAAATATCTCCGCTTTCCGTTCAGTAGCGGGGCCTCTGTAAAAAAATTTTTGCAACCCGTTCGCCGTTGCACGGGTTTGATTACATGAACTGAAGCGTAAACCCCGTTTCTTAAAAAAAAAAACACCGAGGCAGGTGGGAGTAAAAGACCAACATACGCCTCAATGCGAAAGAAAATCCGGCGTAATTCTCCCTGCGTTACCCCCGTCAGTAACTATCCATTCAACACTTGAGCTAAACAAACCACAAATTAGCGGCGGACGGACCGACGGCGTCTAGTAACACTGGATGTGTAGAAATGACACGCTGCATCTATATTAACAATCTCCAGAGAAGATCAGACTGAAAATGCTGCTGGGGATGGCTGCGGTGTCAGTGCCGTGGCAGTGTTTGGTAGCACTGGACCGCTAAACAACTATTTTAAAATGCGATGTGCGAGTAAAGCGCACAGATTTTACGGGGCTCACCAGTTGGCCGACTATCATTTTGACATCTGACATTTCACGTCCATTACACTTATGGGAAAGTTCGACACTAAATGCCGTTTTCGGGAAAAGCGGCGCCGCTTCATTCTGCTCGTTTCCAGCGACGACGACGACATCTGTTGTCTTTTATTAAGCTATATTATTCTTTACAGTGAATGCAAAACGTTGGTCGCCATGTTTCTTTATACAATCTTTACATTGTATCATTGTTAAGTAGCGCGCATAGACGCAACAGCTCCGACATTACAACAAACGCTAACAAAGGAAAAGGCTATATCCATGATGACTCGGGTATCAAGCCATGGTGGGCAGCCAGCTACCTACCGCCAGTGTTCGTCCTCTTGGTGCTGACCGCTTCGGGAGGCGCTTCCAGCGGTCTCTTACGGGAATCCGGTGGGTCTAAGTCTATCGGCACCACAGTATGAGTCCCGTTCTGCTGGATGGGAGCTGCCGCCATCATGTTTGCTTGCTTAATCTCAGTATTTGGTTTATTTGCAGGGGAATAAGATGAAACAAAAAAAAATAATAATATAGGAGCAGTTCTAAAATCGGTGCGTAGGTAGGTGGATGGTGCTGGGGAAAGCAGAATGTGTCAGATACTAGGGTGTGGGGGAGGGGGAGAAAACAGGAGGAGGGGGAGACACAAAGTAGAAGAGATGTGAATGTCAAGAGCGCTGTATTATGTGCATGAAATGGGCTCCCGCAGTATGACCGTCCGAACCGATCTGCGCTTTCTCTGTGCCGCTGGTGCCGCCGCGGCTCCTTACTCATTATCTCAGGGAAGGAGGCGTTGGGAAACGGGGGGGGGGGATAGGTCAGAGGTCAAGCAGCCCGTAGACGAGGGGGAAAGCCGCCTACGGAACCACAAGCAAGGCGCAGCATACCTGTGCAATACGTTGGGGGTTGGCGATGCCTATGCAATCCAGTCTCTGCAGTTTCCCTTTAGACCCGTGCATTTAACTGCGCCTCTGACCGCACGGTTGATCGCGGTCTTTTGGCAGTGAAAGTTCCAGTGATATTTCTTTAAACGATGTCATGTTCCTACAAATGACGTGCTTTTAAACATCAGCTAAAATTTTGTTGCCTAGTAAATATGTAATTCCAGCTGCAAGACGTTCGTTCCTCTCGTCAATAGAAACATTAAACAGCTTGCCGTTTAAAGGTTTTTTTTTTCTAGTGCATATCTGTTTTAAATGTGACCTTGAAACTGTGCAAGACTCGTCTGAACTTTACTGTTTGTTTTTCATTTATACCATTGATACGACCATGCGGACTAAGGCCTCCCGTTTCCCTAACACAGCTGCCTCGGCGGTATGTTTCTGTAGCTATTTGTGTCCCGTCAGTTTGTCGAGTAATTAATTAAAACGGCCACCTGCCTGGAGCTGACCACATATTTATAGACACTAAATACAACCAAAAACTTGTCTACGATTTCAAAGCCTTTAAAGTTTTCAATGGCGATTTTTGACAATTTATAATCAAAGATCCGAGAATCGTAAATTAGCCTAAGGTCCCAAAAAAGAAGACGTACGATCACCATACTATAATGAAACAGGGATAGAAATGTGATACAGATTGAGACACGTCTCAGTCTTTACAGGTTATCTATCGTTCCGATGTATATTAGAAATTCACTAATTAAGACCTGGTTTTTTGAATTCCCCGCCAATGAGAAAGAAAACGATTTTTGTCTGAATATGAATGTATAATGTGTATACCGTAATATAAGAACATATTTAATGTAACACATTTGTTGGTCAAAATAAACATACTGCGAATTTTCAGCATTTCTGTTTTCATTGCCACCATTTACAACGTTAGTCTCTCGGGTGTTAAACAGAATAAACGTAGACATGGGAAGTCAGTTGGACTCTTGCGCTAGAGTGAGTTTCCGAATCATCGTGTGAACAAACATTTCTCAGTTTATAGTATTTTGGTTGCGTCACATAATGTATGTGGCAAACTACTATATTTTAATTAGCTGTGAAATTAGCTATCAGCAATATGAGAAGGAGCGTGCTGTTACATTTTGAGAAAAAACTCATCATGGTTCATGTCAAGTGACGTGTAGCAATTCCCGAGTATCAGTAATAAATTTACATTTGGAAATGGAATACACATTAATTATCACTGTTAAAGTTTATGACCTAATCTGTCAACACAACTTCGCCATTAAACATGGATCCACACCACTTGTGTCATGATTAAAATACTTTGAAAATAAAACTGTTCATCAGATGGTTCGTTTTAGTGCTGCAAGATTAATTTTTACGTCATTCAGAAGACAGCGGAGTCTGCCCTACTTGATGTATAAACTCTCAAAGTATATCGTTTTCAGTTATAGCTGCAAAAGCAGTGTCCGTAGCTGGTCCAGTGCTGCCGATAACCCGGAAACTGTGTAACCTGTATCAGTGTCTTTTCTAATATGTAGTCAACAATTAATTCAAAATGTAACCAATGTTTCATAAAATAAATCCCTAAAATACGTCAACCCTGATCACATACTCATCTGCTCTATACAGCTGAAATTAAACAAACATGACTTTGCAGAATGAGTGGCAGGTCTCTATCAGTTTGTTTATAAACATCGCGGAGGGCCATTTCATTTATTCATCTTGCATGATGTCAAATTAAAAATGGCTGGCTCCATATAACATCGTTTTAAATTCACATCACATAGTCGATGGAATCAGTGTATCATAAGCGCAGTCTGTGCCATTGCCTAGCAACAGCCTGGCCTGCAAGCCTCTGGCGCTCTCGGTAGAGCGCATGCAGTGTAAGCCCCGCATCCATTCCTGCATGGTACACACCTCCCTTCCCCAGGAGATTCTGAAAAGCCCATCTCACTCATGACCTGCATACTAATGGTATCCCAAAACAATAAATGGCTCTTTATGTGTCTTATGGTTCATATAATAATAAAATATCAAAGGGTATTCCAGCAATATTCTCATAGTTTTGCTTTTCCACTAGAAAAACATTGCAACTTTCATAAAGAATGACTGAAATCGTCAGAGTAAATGACACGCCAACTGAAGTATCAAACAAGCTTTAATGCTCTCCCGAGATGGTATTTCAGTAGTATAAAGAGCAACCAACAGAACACAAGTACAGTAACAGAAATCCCACTGTGTAGCGAGCAGAGGTGGGGTTCCCCACCCGGAGCTTCATTTAAGCCATTACGACTGTCGAAGGTCGAGCAAATTGGGCTGACATCCTATATAAGTAGCATGAAGTGGTTCTATGGCGTACTTTTGTAAAGACCTTCATTTGAGCTGGAAAGCACTAGTCAGCAACCGTGAAAGTTGAATCTATACATATTCTTCAGTCTTTCAGCTGCATATCTAATATAGAGTGTGGAGCAGGATAGATAAAATGTGAAATCTAAAAACAAAACGAAAAGCAAAATTATGTACTATATATATATATACACCAATATTCAGTCTTCTGTTCATTTTAATTTTTTTTTAATCATTCATCATTTTTTCAACCAAATCTACACCTCTGATGTTTGCATATAGATGGACTGAAAAACTAGTAAGGCAACTTGAATTTTTTATTTAACGGTAGTTTCTACAGACCTTCTACAATTACTTCAGGTTTTTTCTTTATATTGTTACAGTCTGTGAGAAACAAAGACAGAGAGAATTTTTCTTAAAGGAATATAAGATAAAGCAATTACCTTTTATGACAAATCACTGAAAGTATAGAGACAAACGACAGCTGAACTCATGTCTGACAGCATGTAGTATGAGTTTCAGAGGGAGCTCATTCTCACTCTTACTTGTGCTTTAGTCGTCATTCCTTCATACTTGACTGCCTATCTGCTTCAAGGATAATGAAGGAAACTCACATCAAAAAATTGAAATACACAGCGTTGGGATCCATGACCCCAGAGGTACAGAGTGACAATGCTGATCTACATAAGCTGAATAAAAAAACTGCAAACGATAGATGGTGGTGCAACAGATACCGCTGGACTTCCCAGCTCCCCGATCCCGGTCTCACCTGTTCTCTGCTTATAGTGTGGGTATGCCCTGGGCCCCTTCCTTGCTCTCTAGGCTACCAACGAAATACCCATTTCAGTTTGTGTGCCCAATAATGAAGCCCTATATGAGCATGCCTAGCAATCAGACTTTTTTATAGAATCATGTCACACATAATTTTTATACCTGATTTGTTTTTACGTTCACATAGGCCTAGTGGACCACAAATTGCCCAATCTTTTGGTTGCTTCACCCAATACAGGGACGTGGGGCACCCTAAGCTTATCCCAGACAGCAGAGGGCATAAGCCAAGAGAACACCATGAGCAGGATGCAGTTTAGTGATGCCAGTTGACCTAAGTGCATGTCTTTTGACCGCAAGAGGAAACCGGAGTACCTAAAGGAAACCCGTGCCAAGTGGAGCACAGAAATGGAGATGGGGTAAGATTGAAATCCCCGACTGGTAGTGCTACCCACTGAGCCACCCTGAGTAATGTAGATATTAAAAGTCAAAGTGAAACAAATTTCTTTTTGAAATCAACTCAACTTTTTTGATAGGTTCATTTACTTAACATGACACTACATCAGATGAGTGGCTTTGTAAAATAAATAAATATATAGTATAGTGTACTCTGAGTGTTGTAAATCATTTAAGCAACTTTTTCAAATAAGGGTCTGGGTTTCAGTTTAATATACTTAAGCTAGTGTATATATTTCAAAGACGTTTCTGAAAAATAAAAATATTATTATCTTCCACTAGGTGGCACCACTGAAATTTGTTATTCACTGCTGTTTTGGTTCTTATTTGCAACCAGGGAAACACTGTGGTATTCTCCAGTTCCATTTGAAACTGGCTTGTTTACCAGTAAGGGCCGGCATCTTCATTCGCACATATCAAGAAAAGGAAGGCAGAAAGGAAAGTGGAACTAGGGCTCAAATGACTATTAAATGGTGATTAACAAAATTCGACAATAATACTTAAGCAATACGATACAGCTGCACATCTGCAGCTTGTACTTACACTGAACCACCAGGAACCATTCTTATTATTTCCATAGCAGGAGTACTCAACCCTGCTCTGAGGCAAGCCTGCCAATATTACAAATTAAGGATATACAAATAAAGAGCTATTCAAATGTCTGTTAATTAAAATTAATTACATCTGTGTAATTAAAACCTTAAATTTGTCACATTCACTTTGTGCATTGATAGGTCTATAGATGAGACAGTTATTTAGTCACACATTCACTATGATGTTGCCCAACGTTTCCTGAGTAGAGCTGTGTGCAAGAAGATTCTCGAATATCTTTCTACTATCCAAATGGCAGAAACAAAAATTCATTAATACAGTGACACCCTACAACCTAAAGGGGAACAACCTGAATACCTTCTACTTAATGTAAGCAATTTGGGAAACTGCTATATCAAGGTAATCATACTACACACAAAGGCAGGTATTTTCCCATATTATTTACCAGTTTTCCTGCTAGAGCTGCTTGAACTCCCTACAGTCTGATGATCCGTTCTGAAATGCCCCATTCTCCTCTGTTGCAAAAAAGGCACAGAAATATTGAAATACTTGAAAATGAATGAAAATAACATTTCCCAGAAATGTCCAGTCCCATTACATTATTCTGTTTTAACTGTATGGACAAATAACTGACTTCTACACTGCCACCTCCCATAAACCATTGATAACACACATAAGAAGCAGAAGCACCTAGATGAGTGACTTAGAGTAATATAGGAAAGTCTCAATAATATCAAAATACAATGTCTCCATCTGCTGGCAAAGCTTAGCACCATTATATTGCAGGAAATTTTATCGTTGAAAATTGATATTTCATTCAACAATCCCCAAAGCAGGTGAGAATGAACTTTTGCAAGTTAAACATGCACATAAATTTTTTGTTATTGCAAAAATATGTTCAGCTCCCAGAATACATGTATCTCTAGGGTCATAAATAACCGATGTACTAAATACGATGCTATTACAGGTGTCACCGTTTCACGCCGCCACATGTAGCGCTTGCTATCATGTGTTTGTTACATCTTACCTGGTCAGTATGTTTTGACCGGAAGTTTTCATCTCCGAATGTCACAGCATATACAGACTTTCCTTCCAGTTCCATTACGATTAGTTAAATCTCCCCCCTACAAAAATATGGGAAATGCAACAGCTGTGCAGGGTTAAAGTGTCTTAATTACGACCGAATCTCAGGCACCAGGGGTGAGGCGACAGCCACCTCAGGTTGTCCGCTTAGAACAAGGAGGCCAGTGTCTTATTCCAGCTGTCCTTTATTGTGCACAAAGCAGACATTCATCAACTTCTGTTATGGGAGTGTGTGTCTGAGTATGTGTGAAGTTCTGAAATAAAAATATAAACATTATATACTGTATTATACACATACATCATCCAACATTAAACTACATACTGCAATTGTACGTTTCAATACGACAGAATATTAACAGGTAACTTCAATACAACTGTGGCCAAACAGGGGTCTTCCTCCCATTAGTAGTATTGTTGATGAAATAAACAATGACTTCGACTAGTACCGATAACACGATAGGATGGCTTTATCTAATGTGTTAGCAACAGAGGTGGAGATTTTAGGTCCAGAGAGCACAAATCCAGACCAAGATTTTGTGGTTGAACCAGCTTTATAATCAGCTGGTTGATTGAAACAAAATCTTGGTTTGGATTTATACTCTCTGGACATGAAATCTCCACCTCTGGTTAGCAACAATTACATAATATAAGAATTTTAACTGGGTTAATATATATTTTAGATTACGCATTACAGTTGCGGTAAGGACGCATTATTATCGCACTAACAAACAACGTAGTCTAGCGAGAATAACAAAGAGCAGCTAAATCACATCATTTTACAAACGGTTAATCTGGGACTTACCGCTGGCTGCACGCACGCTACTTCACGCAAGGGCGTCGCAGAGGCAAGGATTTCCTGGGAGAATCGGGGGGCAGCACTTGACAGGGGCGCTTGGGCGGAGGGGGGACAAGGTGACATTTGGTCAGGGGGGGGCAGAATTTCTGGGTACGCCCCTGACCACATGAGTCCCAGCAGGAATTAAATGTACAACAAACATTTTCCTTCTCTACCACAGGCGGAATAGACCGAAGCTTCTTCGCCAAACTTTTCAAGCGCGGAAAGGGGCGGGCACATCTAGATAAACAAGAACTTGATTGACAGAAATCTAAACCAATAGCATGCCGAATAATACCACCTCGACAAGGTGATTGGGTGGTTAGTATAGCACCCAACGAAGATAAATTACGCTGCAGACAGATCGTGATCAATACAACGGCGCAAGAATATCTTCCGCTTGTCGGCTCTACAGCCCTTTTTAGCAGCAGAGACGCCCAGAGGGAACAGAAATAAAACAGTACTGATCCTATGACCGGGATTTCTAACAAGCTAATCAACAAGAAAGACTCGCCTCAATCACATCTTACACAAAGTGCACTTTCACGTTCCTATCAGTTGCAATGACTGTGTCCGGACAAACCCGAAGCAAATCGCTCAGTCGGTGACGGGAAAACACGTCCAAAAAATTAGAACTGGGTATCATTTCCAAACTAAACGGTTCGGGATATACCAGCTAACTGTAATCACACTGCACAGAACCAAATGTCATCCCAGTCGTAATCACGTCGTTATTTTCTACACGTAGTTCCACCACCACCCATACGAACCGTGTACATACATACCTCAAAGGAAATGCAGATCTTCACCCTGACTCGGATGGCAAAATGCGGCTAGAGGTGGCCACTTGGCCATCCCTGTCGCTAACCCACAACAAAATAATAAAGAGGAAACATTATTTTATTTTCTAAACGGTACCATATCAGAGACGCGGTGCGGCGCGGCCATCCCTTTAAATGTAAATGGCCCTTGGAGGCCACCTCAGCGAAATCACTGCCGGCAGGAAACCCGCGCCGCAGCCCCGAAACCACGTAATTTACCTCGATGGCTCAGAACGACATGCGGATGAA
>JAODLD010000030.1:13116718-13181401 GCA_026781065.1 Mormyrops boulengeri | reverse complement strand
TAAACGGTACCATATCAGAGACGCGGTGCGGCGCGGCCATCCCTTTAAATGTAAATGGCCCTTGGAGGCCACCTCAGAATTTCCCAGCGAAATCTCTGCCGGCAGGAAACCCGCGCCGCAGCCCCGAAACCACGTAATTTACCTCGATGGCTCAGAACGACATGCGGATGAAGCAAAATGAGTATCGTTTGCAGCTTGTTCGTACACAACGGCGTGACCGCGTCATTTTGGAGGAGCTTCTGCACCTCCCACTCCCGGCCAAAGGACACCCCGCAAGGAGGTCGCTCAGGGTTAACGGGCTCACAAAGCACCTCGCTTCTCCATTAGGGTATAAAAAAAACACAAAAGGCGACAAGTTCAAGCATTTACTGATTTCTACATACTCCTGTGGTTAGTATTCTCAAAGCATATCACACGATCTGTGTAGTACTGTCACCAACGAGTTTGTTCAACCCCCCATTTTCCAAATAATGTAATATTAAATTTAACATTATTATTTCAGATATGTAACGTGTATTAACGCATAAATTACACACTTAAGAGATGTTTGTCTTTCTAAAGTCTTGAAATGATTACTGTGAGGTATGTGCTTAACCATTTCAATATAGCCATAATGTAGCTCAATATTCACAACTTGTTCACCTGGATGTTCATGACTGGTTGATGGCTCAGTGAGATTGATTTACCCCAGATTACAAAACAGAACGATAGCCCACAGAAGACCTCGCAGCAGGGATTACAATGCATACGTGTTGGCCAAGGAGCATTCACCTGCTACATGCCTTTGCTTTAAGAATGGCTTGATGTGTAGGTAATTTTACAAGTTGAGAATGTTGAGAACTTTTCATTGAGGTAACAGCTAGAGGGTGGTAAACTTCCGGTTTACTGAGAAGGAGTTCAGCCATTATTGGATTGCATTATTTGCCAGAGCCAGGAGTTGGGTTGTGTTTTTAGTCCTTTAAGCTCAAGTATTTCTTTTCATTCTTTCCCCCCCTTTTCTTTTGAAATAATTTTTCACTGCACCTGGGGAAAATAAATTGCCATTCACCTCATCCCTGTCAAAAGTCACTTCCACTACCGCCTCTCTGCTACACTGCACAGTTAGACAATTGGGGTAAACAAACTGGAATGAGATTTTTTGTGTTATAGCCCAGAATGCCCGATAAATCACTATTAATACTATTAATGTCATTGTTTGTGTTCTCAAACAGAAGAGCAGGGCTTCTACATGGGAGCACAAAGGTTATTTCTACAAACGACAGATGTAATTATTAGTCAATGCAGCCTTTTGCATGTCTCTCTTGATGCACTGGAACCAGGTTACCTGTTCTGAATTGGCTTTACTTCCAAAAGAGAGGCTGGTGTTGAACTTCAATCCTTATGTCCTCAGATTTTCCTTGCAGCACAGAATCTGACGGGAAATTCATTGGCTCAATGAGCAAACATCTGTAGATAAGTGTCATCTCTTGACTTACACAGCAGGTGCGTCGATGAGGAAACGGGAGACAAGGTCACACATGATCACACGCAAAGGTCAGCAGTAAACCTGAACCTAATAGCAACGTTCTTCACAGTGCCAACTCTGCAAACAGAAACCTAATTGGACAGGCAAATTATTCCCATGAAAATTCTCCAGCTGCTAAAATGGGTTACTGTTTCTTACTTTGTGAAGCAGTGTCTTGAATAAGGAAACTCCAAATCAGAAATCAAATACAGTGATCTGACAGTTGATTACCTCATCCAACCCTGCCAGTCAGCAAAGCAGCCTTTTAAATGTCACAAACATTTACGTGATATACTGACTAGCATGAAGCTATTAACTGTAAAAATGTAGCTGCAGGGGCACTGGAGGATAGCTCTAACTGAAGGGGGCTCCAGGCTGAGACCGATAGCTGGGATGATTACTCAGTGTATGGATCTCATATAAAAAGGTTGACTCATGATTTTTGAGCAACTACGTATTTCAGAGGTCAGTCCGTGTTTACTCTCATACAACAGAGCATCTCATATTAGGCAAACAATGTGAAAACATTAATAATGTGCAATTTTATTCAATAAAAATATACTGAGACTATCCCACTACATTGCTGGTTGTCAGTCTTTTTGTCTGGAGACCCACCCAAACACAATGGTCAAGTCTCCCGACCCCCCCTTCCTACACAATAAAATTCATGGAGCAGGGCTTCAATCACAATAAAAATTAGTATCAGATTGCTACCGATAAATTTTAATTGGTGGAGAGGGCAAAAAAATTATTATTATTATTTTTTTTTAAGCATACTCCGCTCCCCCCAGATTATGTTTTGAGGTCCCACACTGGCTCAAAGTAATGTTGAAAATCTCCAACTGATATTTCACGGTGACAGAAATTAATTGTCGTAAAGGTGCTGTGGCGAACAAACTCGTGGTGAAACTCTTCTACTATGTTTACTCAACATACCTCGTTAATCCAATGAGACATAAATCAGAATGTACTTGTCCTGAGTATCGCGGTCATTGTTCAAGTAAGATTCCAGCTGGTCATAACGGCAACAAAAACGGTAGTTATAAAACACATAAGGGAGCATGTCATTTCAACAGGGTATATATATCAACTCGGCAGGCGAACCGAACGGGGTTATCATACAAGGTGTATGGCTGTGACCCCAATATTAAAGTATGCAACGTATGGTGGTCCATTGTGCCAACCTACTTTAAAACAGTTATCAATTATTATCCTCATTCTGACAGAAAAAAAACATGGGAAATGCCAGTACACTTTGCCTAGTACATCAGCAATCTAGCGAAACTGTATCATGGGGGCTGCCATGTTTGTTGGGATTCGTAGAGCTTGAGTGAATCTCAATATGCATACTTGACCGTACTTGTGTTCTCGTGTACCTGTTTTATGTCATCTTCCATTGCCGAAGACTGGTTCCAGTACTAAGAACACAAGTCCAGAGGACTGTAAAAATCCCCAGATGTTGGTCTTGCTCCACTCCAAATATGAAGGATACATCAGTTGCATCCCCGCAAATGAAATCAATCCCATGATTCATTATGCCCCAGATTTCTTCTTGGAAGGCAAGTTAGCAAGACCGGTCTTGCCAAAACCACAAATCCGGTCTTTGCATTCTTGGTATTGAGATTCCGCCCTCATCATTCCTTTTAGTAGTACAAATATCGCCAACGTGACTGCCATGTCAGTACAGTCCCAAAGGTGATGTGACTACTCACATAACTCATGTTCACATGATTAAAAACACGTGTGAACAAATTTTGAGTTGTGTTAAAATTATGACTAGTGTACTCACTGTATTTAAATTATGTAGCCTGTGCTTTAAATTTTTCCAACCATCACAGTGCATCATGACTGCAAATGTACGGAGAAATGTGTTTCATAAATGAAGATGTTCAGTTTTGTGAAAAAGAGTGAATGAGATCTGAAATTTGTGCCTAACTGGGTGAACATTGTTTTGCTAAAAGTGTGATTCATTGTATAACTGAACTTTGGCTTTTGACAGTTTTAAGTGTGTTGGCAATTCGTAAACATTGTGAAGAATATCAGCCACCACCTGTCTGTATTCAAAAATGTTCATATATACTGTTTCAACATATACCGTTTATAAACTACGCCATTTTGTATTGTTCAGTACAAAATTTTCTATTCTTCAATAGTTAACATTTTCTGTCAAGCTACAGGATCACACTGAATAATTCACAGCTGAATGTTTGTAATGTACTATTTACCTCACTTGGACTTGCTTTGGACAAGAGCTTCTAAAAAAATGAATGTAAATGTTCAAGTGCCTCTTTGTGTAGATGACGCTGCAATTAATGGAAAGACCACATCACATACTTACATTAACTACTGTAAAACTACCATTTTTTTAGACATGCATCATGCAGCTGAAGGTTATGAATCAATTAGTATGTGAGATTTGAGATGACTAGTCAGTGAAGAATTCACATTTCATTAAAAAAGCTTGATATTCCTCATGCATGCACTCATAACAGAGGGAAGATGGAACTTGACTTTAGACAAATTTGTGTGGCATTTCTCTCATGTATTCATTTACAATAATTTGCAGTACTTATTGTATTTTTTGATTAGTACTTGTATTTAAAATTTCTTTTCTTTATGTAAATAATTGTTTTACTAACTTGACTCAGAGAGCTCCGCACAAGAGTTCCAATGTGCCTGGAATGTTGGTTTTATGCACAAATGGCAAATAAAAATTTTGTATGTTGTATCGTATCTCATATTATCAGGCTAATTGTGATGATACATTTCTGGAGTTGAAGAGGGGAAAAAAACCACCAGTACTATTTGTTTTCCATTTTTTAATCAAGTGATGAAAATTATTTTTTTCCCTGTATAAAATATGTAACTTTCAGTTGAAAGAAAAAATATTAAAAATGCAAAGAGAGCAAATCTCACAGCGTTTTGTCAACCTGTAGAACCTGCTACTTTGAATGTGGAGCAAGGACATTATGGTCAAAGTAAGAGAAAGATGGAAGAAAGTGGGAGCATTAAAAATGATGGTGGGAGCAGCCATGGGTACGGACCACAGAATGCATATGACCCATGGGGGGCGGGGGACCATAAAGTCATGTCCATTGGTCTGTTTGCTTATGAAAAACTCAAATATAACCTGTTGCCTCTCCATATTTCTTCGAAATCGCCAAAACCACTCACCTCATAGTAGACTTTCCTGCCTTGGGACACATGTTGAGATTTGGCTAATACTGCTGATGGCGTAACATTTAATGTGCATTTTAAAAATAGAACCGATTGGTAGATTTCAAATCTCAATACTCAGCGAGTAATCAATATTGTTTGCCATGACTTAAAAAAAAAAAAATCACAGAAAAAAAGACATAATTCTATCTTTTATTAATGAACTTTTATCGGTTTGCATCATTGGTAATTTATTTGTGATTGTTCATCACTGCATTCTTAATAATGCCCCTGGTTCCATGGGAGCAGGTATTGTAGAAAAAGCAGATAGTAAATTGAGGTGTACTACTCTGGAAGAAACACTGATAAAATGGCTGTGATGAAAGGGAAAAAAAATGACAGTTGTAAGAGACTGATGGTCCCAGGGCGACAGGAGGTGATTGTGATTACGGCGGCAGACAGGTTCAAAGGTCACTTTCTCCATAGAGTGCGGTTGAGAAGGACATGTAGTCAAGAGCACCAGGTACAGCATCGGGACCAGAGTAAGGTGCCATGCGAGCGATGCAGTATTCGGCCTGGTCAGGGGGCAGTTCCCTGCGAAGCTCATCTGCCAAAATGTAGTTCTAAAAAAAAAAAAAAAGTCATAGTGTTCCTGAAATTGAAGTTTTGTACAACATAACATTTCTGTTTAAAAAACTGAATTTCACACACTTTGAATATAAATTCCATATAAATGCCATCAACTGATTTCAAATAATTTCAACAATACCAATATATGTTTCAAATACATAGTTTCAATGTACATTTCAATTCATAGTAACGTTTATGAATTAGTGTGAGACCTTAAAACATAGCCTACATTTGCAACTGTCATCTTGATCAAGCACAAGTGAACACAACAACAGAATAACTCACCTTATCTCCAGCCAGCACCTTGAAAGAGGTCATTACTTGGTCGGCGGTGTCTGTATCAGCAGTCTCTCGCGACATAAAGTCAATGAAGGCTTGGAAGGTGACGACACCCTGCCGGTTGGGGTCCACAATGCTCATGATGCGAGTAAACTCGGCCTCTCCCTGCGGATAAATTCAACAAGCAATTTCCTTTATGGGTAATTTTTAATATTGGTTTTAGAAACCCACTGCATGCTGGTTTATGTTGCAACTAAGTTCAGAATTAATTGAGCTTTTGATTGGAGGAGCCACTAAAAATCAGATTAAATATGCAATAGTTTCAGTGTTTCAAGCACTCTTAAACCATAACATATCTAATCTTCAGTAATATAAATTGTAAACTGCTAAATGGTTTCGTTTCACAAATGAAATAATAAATAAAACGAATACTCATGACTAATTTTTCCTTGTTTTCCTCATATTTTATTATAAAGAGTTATGCTCAACATTAATTTAATGTGACATAAGGTAACCTATTCAACCAACTAAATCACACAATTTAAGAAAATGTATAATGTTAAAAAAATGCACAAACCCATAACTATTTCAAATTTTCTTTTCAGCTTTACACAGTGACCATGCTTATTATTTTAGCAATACGCACTTCAGTTTTGCAAAGGGATAAGCTTAGTCTTCCACTGCGTTACAAAGACACCACACTCATTGCCAGTTTCAGATTAGTAAATGGTCCTTCCTTACTTGCTAATGAAATGTCTTAGAAGTTCATTTCTGAGATGGAATTTCAAAACAGATTTCTGTATATATAATACTGTACCTGAATATCCACTGCACCATTTATCAATACTTTGATATGGGGGAATATACAGTGGAATATTTACAGCAAGACCACAGCTTTACCAGATTATAACCCATGGAGATAAGGCAGACGCCGAAGTCTTCTGCGTCCATCATTCCCGTTCTCTTCTACAGTTTGTTGAACAACAAACAGAACAAGGCAGTGGACAGGAGAGTGACGTTTAGGAGGAATAGGGGAGGTACCATAGATATGATCCAAAAGAAGATCAAAAGATGAAAGGAGCGGAAAAGGTTCCAAAATAAGACCAGCAGCAAAAAAAAGACAGAAGGTAAAACCAAATATTGAAAAAGGAGGATGAGGGAAAAGGCAGAAGGGGTAACGGAAATGTAGGATCAGGGATATAAAGACAAAAAGAAAACAAAGTTAAATGAGGAGCCCACTGGGTGGAGCTGTAGCCAGTACCTGCGCGTCGTTGGCGATATCGAAGCCCAGGCTGATCAGGCAGGCTTTGAACTCCTCAGCGCCCAAAGTACCGGAGTGGTCCTGAGAGCCATTGTAGTGCATCGGGGGGGCAGGAGGTGCACCGCAGGGCATGCAGTGCACATGGTGAAAGCCAGTGAAGTGTCATGTAGGGAAGTAGGCGGGAAATCCAAGTGGGTCATGCGGATCGATTGGGATCGGGAGGAGATTGTTGGACCATAGGGACCATGCACAATATGGGGGAAGGGGGTGGGGAAGGGGGGTGGGGGGAAAAGTGCACAACCATTAAGATGTTGCAAGTGGGCACAAAACCTGGGCATTCAGAGATGTTAATGTGCAGAGTGGCAGGCAAAACTGGCCTCATGGTGAAAGTTATACTCTTTTAACTTCAAAATTAGCTGTGTGATCATATTTCAAGGAAAACCTAATTGCCCAATCATAAAAGGATGATTGGGGCTCTGAGCCAATTTGTGTTTCCTATTGATTGTACCCATCAATTTGATAAGGTGCACTGAAGACTATGAGATACAGAGCATGCTAGGAGGATCTTGTGCATGGTGAACCCAAACATTCGCCCAAACATCTGTAACAGTGTTCTTTAGAAGGCTTTGTATGGAATCATTGTCTGGTCAAGAATTATAAGGTCTACAGTCATTTGTGGATGAAATGCAAGAATTATCACAAAGCATTTTCTTATTCAAATGACTGAACTTTTTACATGAACAATGGTGGAAATTATATGCCTTCACCTAAAAAGGCACACCCCCGGCTTTGAAACAATTATCGCTTCAATTTAACTTCATCCAAGAATTTCATCCATGGCATTACAGATTCTCTGCAGTAACGTTCTCTAACCAAACATACAATGATGCAATTATGACTGCATAAAATCCGTTGCATACACAAAATTTCGATAATTAAATTTCTATATAAGAATTCATTTTTATCACAGAAAAATGATGCCCAATAACAGGTTCCTCTACCCCTCCACTTCTCTGCTTTTTCCTGTTTCTCACATCATCAAGGACTCACCCGGTCAAAGTGGTTGAAGGAAGCGCGGAATTCGTTCATCTGATCTTGGCTAATACCCTTGGCATCCCGTGTCAAGATCTGGTTTTCAATTTCATTGATGGTGCGAGCAATGGTTGTAAGGAGCTGTTCCCAACCCACGCGCACATGCTGTAAAGATATGAGAATAATAAGTAAAAAGAAAACTTAGAAGATTGGCAGCAAGAGCACATTTAGACATTTTCAGAAACTACTGCAGACACTTTTCAGACAGACTTTAAGACCACATTTTTCTTCACCTCCATGGTGTAATTTGTGTGCTTGTTGTCAAAAATAAGGGCCTCCTGAATAAGCTGGTGATCTCCCTCAAGCTGATCAATTTTTGATTTGTAGTTCACGATGCTCTTTTCATATTGGCGAAGATGTGTCAACTGATCCTCCAGGGTCCCGTGCATCTCAATGGAAATCCGCCCGATTTCCTGCAACAAGGTAGACGGCGATTAATTTTCAAACCTGAAAAGACCATTCCAAAAGAAAGATACAGGGCATGTCAGATTTTGAATGGATGAAAGTATTAAAATATGTTTTTCTTTTCTTTTCTTTTCTTTTAAAGAATCGTAACCATAAATCGATAAGCCCAATTTCACCTACCACCATTTTGGTCTGGATCCATGGCCCAATGACATTGGCCTGACTAGCAAACTGTTTCCGCAATCTTTCATTGTTCTGTTGCCGAGCGTGTTCTCCACTCAAGGCCTGGTCACGCTGCGGCACCAACTGTCGTACCTGACCACGTGAGCAAGCACAAGCAGCAGTCAGCGAAGGACCATTTATAAGCACACAGAATTAAGTCAATCTTGCTAAAGACAATAATTGCACCACACTCACACAGACACTGTCCCACATAATAAACACACAATCAGGCAGCTGTTACCTTGTCCCACTTTGTATTGATTTCTTGAGGGTTGATTGTTGTATAAGGGTTTGATCCGGCCATGTTCACATGGTATGTCTGAACGATCTTGGCAATCTCACTGTGTATGCCTAGAATGGCTTGGCGCTCCTTGTCTGCCTCTGGTAGTGTGGCTTTAAACTGTTCATGGGCTGTACTGAGTCCCTGACATCAACACATACATAAACAGCAAGGTAACACATGCGCCATGGCCAATTTAGACACCGCACTGCACCCAAACCACATTGGGATTTGTGGGAGGAGATCAGAGGGAAAGGAATCTCACACAAACAAGGGGAGACCGTCCTCCCAGACGTACCTGTATCTCCTCAATAGTGTGGACAATGAACGTGTCCTGAAGATCCTCCATGGCCCCTTCCATCCAGTTGTTAAATGGCGCTGCCCTTTTAGCAAACTCAAGGTACAGCTGGTCAATCGTTTCAAGCAGCTTCTCCGTTCTCTGTTAATGAAATGGATTAAAAGGAGAATATCAAATTGCTTTCCAGCGAGACTTAAAATCTAGAGATGCGTTCCAGAGCATTTTCATTTAATCCTTCCTTACCTGCAAAGCCTCACTTCGTTTCTGAGTAAGACCACCAAGAGCATCCCACTGGTCACAGATATGCTGGCAGCGGGCATTCACGCTGGGAGAATCGTAGTAGTCCAGCTCACTCAAAAAAGAAAAGAGATACTTCATTTTAAACAGACAATTATTTTTAAATAACAGTCTTTCTGCTGTTCTTTAT
This sequence comes from Mormyrops boulengeri, assembly GCA_026781065.1. Classification (NCBI taxonomy): domain Eukaryota; kingdom Metazoa; phylum Chordata; class Actinopteri; order Osteoglossiformes; family Mormyridae; genus Mormyrops; species Mormyrops boulengeri. The sequence continues at coordinate 13,171,847 of JAODLD010000030.1, read as the reverse complement.
GTATTTGAAAAAGCTATGATGCTAAATTTAAATCAGGGCAGCAGGGAAAAATCAATTTATTTAACTTTGACTACATGATATAATTATTTCAGTCCATTTTGGCATTTTTTTCTCCTTTTCACCCTCGAGTGCCATTTCTTAATTCTTTTTTGGATTCTTACTTCAACTCTTGTGCAATGGCTGCGATCTGTTCCACTCTGTCCTGATGGGCAGCCAGGTCACTCTCAAACGCTTCATGTTTCTTCAGCAGGGCCTTGATATCCGACAGTGATGCAGTCTCATAGTCCCTCTTTTGCAGCATCTCCTCCTTACCTGCAGGAAACCCAAATGTAGCACTGTACACTCACACCTCCACAGCTGGGGCTCAATTCCCACCCCTAGTTCTACATGTGGAGTTTGTATGTTCCCCCCCATGTTCCCATGGGTTTCATCAAGGCACTCCCGTTTCCTCCAACAGCAAAAATCAATAAAGGGCATATTGCCCCCCCTCTCATTCCCCCGCAGGTCTGCACTCACATTGCACTTACTGATCCTGGCCCGAACACGATTTTGTCATCATTGTGCAACTTTTTTGTGTTGAAGAAAACATTGGAAGGAAAGCGCTGTTGCGCAACAGAATGGAATTCATGATTAATGTCTTTATTCTGTGACTTATTTGGAGTTGTTTTTGGCACAATGACACATGTACATTTATCAAATACGCAACACGGTGATTTTTATTTAATTGTGTAGCACGTATAATGAAGTCCCATATTTTACCAAATATCTTACCACAGTTTGTGGGAACTAGCGCTGCATGGGATACCGGTATTGAAACGGTACTGTGGTACCGCATTTTTGAAAGATGTTCGGTAATACATTTCTTTAGTAACGGTACAGTACCGTCGGTACTAATTGCACTATTACAGACATTGCTAACCCTAACCATGAAATCAGCTCTGTGGACTCAACGTGTCTTAACCACCGCCGAAGCTCAGTTATACCCTATATCAGAATTGCACGCATCATGCTATAAAAAATACTAAAATATCAGCTAGTTAAATATATTCTCCATATCTTCAAGTCAGGGATATATAATATAGCAGGATCTTATAATATAGCAAACAGGCAACGTTTACGTCATCCAACTAGCATCTATATCCACAGGTTATTATGTTACGCAGTGTTTTAAGCTGTTATATAATCAAGCATAATGCTCTGCACGGTAAGTTTTTATTACCTGTTTATATTAGTTTATATTACCTGCTCGCATTTTTATTATTTTTTTTACACAGTGGAGAGTAATGGTGATTAGTTTGATCACGGAATAAAAACATTTTACAATTTTGCATGCTCACCTGTTTTTTTCCCCCATTCGTCAGCACAGCAGCCTCTCTAGATCCACATAACGAAGCATATCCATACAGTTCTCCCTCCCTCCCCCCCCAGCCCCCAATACTCTCCTTACACAATTTTTTCACAACACAGTTTTGTGAAAAAAAACTGATTGATCTGTATAGCCTATATGATCTGTTCCTTCTGGGTTCAGTTCATGTATAGCGTACATGTGCGCATGCGTGTGTCACTCGCAACATTGATGTCATTTCTGTGTTCTGTACTCGGGCACAGTTAGTGATCATACTGCATCCGTACCGTGCCCAAGTCCAACTAATCATGCTCTGGCCTGCCTGTCCAGCGGGCCAGGGCACGGTTAAGCCTGGGTGTGGTACGGAGTGATCACACTACTCAAACGAACTGGACTTTGGGGGTCAAATGTGCTTGGGCACAAAACAGATCGGCTTGTGTGAGTACACCGTGAATTACCCATACTATATGGGTATGTACATGTGCACTCTGAAGAACTAACATCCAGTTCAGGGGCACAGGTTTCCTGGAATAGTCTGCAGGCTCCCCATAAACCAATACTGTGGTTATTCAGTTATGGAAAACTGATGGATGGATGAATCGATCAGATACCTTCAGTCCAGGCCTCATGGATGGCAGCTTTCTGGCGAAACTTCTCAGCCAGATGGTCAAGCCTCTCTAGCCGGCGGATCTCATTCAACAGCCACTCCTCATAGCCTTTCTCAGCCCCTTCCAGCCCAACCCAAGCATTGGAAATGTCCTGATGCAAGGTAAAAAAGCCAGACACACATTACATTTCTAATAAACCTCCATATGATTAAAACAGTGTTCCCCAAACCAGTCCTCGGGGACCCACAGACAGTTCATGGTTTTCCTCCCTCCCAGCTCCCAACTTAGACCAAGAATACTGTTCTTTCTTCACTTAGTTTGCCTAAATACAACTGACGACTGCATGAAACGCATAAACGGCTGGACTATACCGCAAACCCTTGTTTTCTACATTTAAATTATGTGTACTTGTGTGATTATGGTTAGTAACTTCGCACAAGAAAATATCACACATTTATGTCAAACATAACCAGAAAGCAAACCATCTTCCAGAAAATACACGCGGCATGAGGCAGAGGGAGGGTCCTACCGAGACCATCTTCCCCTCTGAGGGCATGAAGGCAGGTCTGTTGCTGAGCCTCAGCTTTGTCTGGAGGGTATTAAAGTTGATCTCCAGCTGACACTTTTCCTGTACTTTCGGCGGTTTATGGAGGCGCCGGTAGTCCCGGAAGTCCTCCAGCTTCTGCTGCATGGCCTGCATTGTGTTCTCTGGGGTTTTGTTCTCTAACCAGGGGATGGTACGCCGGATCCATTCCAGCAGCTAGGAAGGCACATATTTTTGAAAGGTTAAGGAAGTGATGGAGCAGGGTTGGAAAAGCCAGGCATGGACTGCAGTTTGTGGTGAAATGAAAAAAAAGAAAACAGATTATATGTTGAAGTATAGTGGTAGAAATTGTGACAAAAGATATATACAGTGATCGTAGTTTGGTAATCGTACCTGAGGTCAATATGAGAAAAGTCTAAATGGACTGAAGTGTAGGAAAGAGAGGGGTGTGCATACATCACTGGCTAGTTTCTCGTAGTCCTCCATCAGTTGCTCATTCTCTTGGTTCACTGCCAAAACCTTGCAGATCCGGTTGGCTGCTGTCTCTGCCTGAGGGAAAGCGGATGGTAAACTACGGGGTGTACAGTATCACTGACAGAAAACGATGCCAACACGCTGAAATCTCGTTGCTTCTCAGGATTCATAGGGTACACGACAACATCAGGTTGTTTTATCTGACGAAAGGAATCTCAGTAAGTGATCAAAAGAAAACCTCCTGTACAGGTGTCCAGTATCCTGGTCTTCACCTCCTCAGATATTACAGTGTTACTACAGTCTCTCTATAGTCGAAGTTAGCGAACTGGGATAATTAACTAGGTGACAGGTGTCATATGTGAAAATATTCTATATTTGCCGGGCAGTTACATAATCGATATATCAGCCACAGATTCCAAATCTGATTCTAGGGTTGTGCAATTAAGTCGAACTCAATACAAAAAATCAACTTCAGAGCAGCTTAAAGTCAGTTAGTTACTCAATAACCAAAGTATCAACATCCATTGAATGCTTGTACAATACAGGCAGCTCTCGACTGAACCCGACATCCAAATCCTCACAAAAAGACGCAGTGTTTACTGAAGCGCCGACACAAAAAGGTGACACACACCTGTAAGTAAATTGTGACTTTCTTTTCATTTATTCAGTATGTTCTTTAATATGTATGACTAGTATATATTTGGTTTATGTGTTTTTTTTGCTATAAAGGTGTCTTGAATGGTATGGGAACGTTAATCTGACTTGCGTAAAGTTTGACTTAAGCATGGGTTCGGGGAATGGAATAATGCCAGTCGAGTACTACCTGTAATCCAAAAAAGCTACATAATCCTACCCAAATAAGCAAACAGAAGCAACAAGTCTACTTAAACAAAGCTGCTTTTCCTACACAAAGTCTTTAATAAGCTTGTGAAGTGTTCCAACCAACCTGCTTGATGAGTCCATTACAAACCTTGAATGAACTTTAATACTCAAAGAAAGATTGCATCAGATTACGCTTACTACTCACATATTATCAATAAAACGATTATGAAGGAAAAACATCAGATATATCACTGATTAGATAGATCTTACTTGTGCTTTGTTCTGAGTGTACCTGCAAGTTTTCAAAGTCGACGGCAGGAAACAGATTGCGAGCGGACTTTTGCAGAAACCTATGAGGTTGCTCCAAGTTGAATATAAGATTCTGAGACCATATTCTAACCATTAGGGAACGAGATGTTTGCCCACAGCTGTGCTTATGGGTAAGATGACAACCACAATAGCTGTTCCTTTCATCATCTTCTTGGAGAATAAAGTAACGGGAGCAGAGGCAGAGTCTAGGTGGAGCTCACCTTCTGCTTCCCTGAGAATGCATGGCAGTAACATGACACATATGTCATGACAGCTTTCTCATCTGGTCTCAAGGTGCTAATAAGATCTGCCCAGGGAAGAGAGAGAGAGGGGGGAGGGGAGAACAGAGGAAGAAATATGTGCAGAGTAAAAGTATGCAGAAATAAGATGAGCAGAGGCGATAAACACCGGGAGGGTAGGGCAAGGCAGTGGACACATAGTCTCCAATACAATACACAAAGTAGTGGACAAAGTGTATCCATGTCTACTGTCCCATAGGCCATCATGGCTTTGCTTTCAGTATTAAGCTAGTATATCATGTCTGGCAGATAATACCATATATTCATATTAAATTATTACACACACGCACATACACCCTTGTCTATCAATCCATCCTTCCATCCATCCATCCATTCATCAATTGATCCATCCATCTTGTGTACCAGCTTGGCCTGTACTGGGTTGTTTGGATCTGGAGCCTATAGTGGATATATTTCTCTTTTCATTTTAAAAAATAAAAAACACAAAAATGAATACCTGTAGCAAACAATTTATCCACAGTTCCCTTGATGAACCTGATATTTGCTGGTGTTATGTTTAGGCAACACAGCATACAGTGTTTTCTAATGCATTGTACAGCTCTTGCTCCAACGTGCTTATTACTGGGTATTCGTCTAAAAGCAGAGAGTGTTTGAAAAATGGCAAAGCCATAATGGATTTGAGACACAAGCAAAGCATGTATGGTATAAGGAAAAATCTGGATTGGAGACTTGCTTGTGCCCACTGCTGTGAGAGTGCCACATTTCCCATCATGCAGTTGGTAATTAAAACCATTTGGAAAGAGAAAGAGTGACCCATTAAGGTAGAGCTCTGCACTGCAGAAAGAGAACAGCCCTGTTAGGAGATAGTGATGCAGTAACCATAGAAGAGAGCTGGGGAAGCAGGAGGCCAGTGCATCTTGGGATACCTTCTGAGCGCCTGAGAAGGCATGGTAGAAGCTCGAGACGTAAGTCATGATGGCTTTCTCATCCGGGCGGGCAGTGCCTACGATGTCTGTATAAAGAACACAAGTCAAGGGTGGAGCACATGGTCATATTAAATAGGATGATCAAAGCTTGGCTATAAGACCAAATCCATTCCTTTAATTTATTCAGCTTATAGCAAATATATTTTGGATGGATGGCATTAAGGACCCCTACTGATTTTGAATGTAACAGTGTTGCATTTTATTAACAATAAAATACTGACAAAAAAACAAGAGCCATACGGCTTAAAGAGTTAAACGCATCTAATTTTTATTTTTAACTACGTGAGTTGCGTGAGTTTTAACTACAACTTTTCACTTTTTTTAAATATTGGTATCTTGTAAAAAAGAATTCACTGTGACTGCAAAAAATAAAATGACAACAAAAAAAAGGTGAATAATGCAAGCAATAATGATATATAAAATAATGCAGAATGTGGCACTTATCCATTTTTTTATTCTTTACAGACACTCCTCACTTAACAACCTACCTGTTTAACGACCGCCCAGACTTACAACCAGCTCTCTGAACAGTTGGCATTGTACACTGCACAAGAACTTTGGTCATGGAATCAGCAGTGTGGCGTCTCAGCATCAAGCATCTCATCTCACATCACCCTTTCTCAGTCTCAGTCTCGCTCCCGTAGTCGCTCAGTATTCCCTACACTAGTATTCATAATCTCCAATCACCTATATTTACAGTATGCATAACTTAGGTAAAGTACATTAGAGCTGATTTCCGCTATTCTGTTTATTACAGTATACAGTACACTACTGTATAAACATTTATAAATATACTAAAAATGCTATAAATGGTGCAAAGGTGGCATTAAAACACAAAACAACAAAGATGGCTGACACAAACCCACTACCAGTGCAGTATTCTTGAATCGGTAAGGGGCGGCTCCTCGCTTATTGACCAATTTGCTTAACGACTTAGTCATAGGAATGGAACTCGGTCGTTAAGTGAGGAGTGTACTGTGGTTGGCTTTAAATTCAGTTCATTAACCCTCTGCTCCCATTGGTGAGTGCCATGGACAGGAAACATGATGCTTATTTTCATAATGACAAGCCGGCATACACATATATAAAGGTAAAAAAAAATTTAAAATATAAGAATAACAATTGACATGAGTAGCAATTTCTTGCAGTCTAACCATTTTCCATTCAGCTCCTCCATTTCCACCTTACCCTCAGCATCCAGCATTTTGGGAATGTCCAGGTACTTCTCTGCCACATCAAAAGCTGTGTTGAGGTTGGTCATGGGGTCATCCTATCGAAAAACGGAGAAAGTCGATGCGTATACTGCAGAAATGTAGTCAGAACAATTCTTGCTGTGCATGTTAAAAGCTTGACCAGTGCAGATTTTCAGTCAGGATTAATCTTTTTAATCTAAAATCATTTTTATTCTTTAGGCTTTTACTGAACCATTAATCTGTGTGATCTTGTGTATGTGGGCAAAGTTTTACTTGTACAGTGGTTCCTGCGGTACACGAACACTGTGGTCTACGAACAATTTGGTTCGCGACCAAAAATTTACTAAAAAAAAAAAAGCATTGGTTCGCATACAAAATTTGGTCGTCAAACAGATTCCTCGACCAGATTCCTTTTTTTATACTAGCGTAGCACCGGCGGGGCGCATGTCCCAGCATGCCCGCGTGCAATTGTAAATAGAAGGACCACAACAGACACCCAAGGAGCACCGAACCCAAATACACAGATGGGAGACACAAGACACGGGCAAACACACGCGCGACAATAGGGAAATGCAACCATTAACATTAACAACGACAGTACAAGGGTTAAGGACTGTTAATAAAGAGTGTGATTTCCCCGGCAAGCAAGTCTCCATGTCTCTCTCTGCTCCCGCGATGCCTCGGTCCGCCCGTCGCCACAATATATTGTGTTTTTCTTTAAAGTTTGTACTATAAAAACCAGAAAATTAATTAACAAATATTATCATTTGGTCGGCTTGTGAACTAATTAATCAAATTTCAATGCTTTCTTATGGGAAAATTGCCTTGGTTCGCGTACAAATTGGCTCACGACCACTTTCCTGGAACAGATTGTTTTTGTGAGCCGCAGGCACCAGTGTATCAGGTTCTCTCACCTTGCGAAGTTTCCCATAGTCAATGAGCTCTGGACGATGTCTATGAATGAGTGCGCAGAATCCCAAGCCATCTTTCCAGCTTAGAGAGAAGAACAAAGGACATTATAACGCTGTCACAACAGACATATTAGGAAGGTCAAGCAAGAAAATAATACACTTATATGCATGTCTGAACAGCATTTGTGCAAATCGACAAGGTACACACACTCCAGGGTAAAAAGCTTAATGTTGTGCAGTAATGGTTTGGCCCATTTTTTGCTCAGAAATGTACATCTAAATAAATTCTAGCTTAACACTAAAATTTTTGGCTTTTCTGGGTGATTAATTCATAATTTATGTCCAAGCAAACTGTAGATACATGGATCAAAAGAATTCCTTTAGGCCTTCTTCAAACTCATGTCTGGGATATCGAATCAATACGAAGCATCACCTGATATGAAAGTTCTGAATGTTCACATTTTTGTAAGGAGCGGTCTTCCTTTGACACCACAGAAGCAGACCCTCTTTGGCTGACGTCTCTGTGAACACAACGGTTCAAAAACAGGCCGAAAATCAGCAAGAAAGACAGTAGATAAACTGGACTTTTAGCCAATGAGCTCGTAATTCAATTTCAGAGGGCTCCTCCAGTTTGCCATTACAAATACACTAAATTGTTGAAAATTGTCAGACAATTGTTTACCATCTATATAGTTTACTTTAATTCAAACTCACTATTTATGATGAGCTTTGAGGATCGCAGTTATAATACTGTAAATATCAGAAATAAGCTATATTATATATAAAATGTATACCACTGGAATGTGGCAACGCAGTAAGAGCAGTTGCCACATTTTACGGTGATGCTGCTATTCTTCTTGTACGAATTTCTTAAAAGAACACAATAGCGGCCATGTCTGCTAAGAATTACCTTCAACAGAAATGTCTTGGATTGCAAACCGGAGAATAATTGTCCAGATCATTCCAAGCGTCATCTTAGCATTACCATCAACAATCTCTGTTAGAAAACAAGAACAAAAGTATCAACCATAACGTTTATCTGACCAAAATTGCATCTGAAACATAACCTGCAAGTTAAAAACAAGGAATTACAAGATAAACTGTTTTACAAGCCTCAATTCCAAAAAGTGGTTATAAAACTATCAGTATACAATCCAATAATGCAGAACATGAGCAATACTTTTGAAAGCATAACAAATCCTTTAAATTCTGTTTGTTTGCTGTACTTTAGTCCTTACCATTTCCTACTTTCATTCCCCACCTACATGATCGCCCCTGTCTTTACAAGCTTTCCTTTTCTACCCCGGGTATAAGACTGGACACCCAAGAAGAGATTCGAAACATGGTCATCAGTCCTGATGCAGCTATGAAATAGTCCTTTTTCCAGGCTGTAATGAGAATTCACTCCCCGGATGGACAGGAAGCAAAAGGCCAGATCAACTGCAATCCAAAACTGAAACTAATTAAGGCCGTACAGTATTCCTTCCATTGTTGTGCCTCAAATCTAAAACTCCATGACAGAATGTGGCCAAAATATATGTGGCCGCTTAGGCGAAGATCGAATCCATCGAGCGCCTAGTTTTCAAAATGGGTCAAAGTTATATCAGTTTTTTTGAACTATGCTTAATATTTCCTTTAAAAGAGGCCACTTTAACAATGAGAATGATGGGAAAGTCAGAAAAACTAGGAGTTCATAGAGTTTAAGAAGATTGATTCTGAACCAAAATATTTTCCAAATCATTATAAAATAGAACTGAGTGGTTAAAATTGAAAAATAACCTTTTTAATCACAAGACTGGTATTTTTTTGTGCATATTAATGATTTAAAAATCAAGTCCACACTACATAAATTATAAACAAAATTAGATAAATGCATTAATAATTTGAGTTTCTTTTAAAATCTAATTTTCTACCTGGACCTAAATATCACCTCAGCAAGAGATAATGTAAAAACTAGAAAATAATTCTAGAAAATAATTGACTGTTTTTTTTATCGTACGTAATAAGTTTACCTTCTGCCCCAATGCACACCAACTTTACTCCTTTGCCGGCAATAAAATCCAGAGCTTTATTGACATTAGAGATCTTGTGAACGCGCATCTTCCCTCTCTCTGGTTTTGCCAGCCGTTCTCCTAGATTGTGAAAAATCATAAGAGGTGGTGCACTTCTGCATATTATGAGTAAACAAGAATAGCATCAATATTTTGTCTAATGTAGGCTTAGAAAATAAGATATGGCTGCTTTCATGTCGCACAAATATAGTTCATGTAGACAGAGTTTGGTAATTCAGATCCAGAGAGTAAAAATCCAGACCAAGATTTTGTTTCCAACAACCAGTTGAGTATAAAGAGTCACGGTCACAGAGTCCTCAGATGGTTGGTTGAAACAAAGTCCTGGCCTGGACTTTTACTCTCTGGACCTAAATTACCCAACTCTGCATGTAGACATGGAAATTTGCCTACCTGAGATAACTTCAAGCAAAAGCATGAGCTTCAGGCCATCCCGAAAGTCCTCCTCAATGTTCTCAATTTGTGTCCCTGCTTTCCGAAGGTGTGAGTTGCACCATGCTGTGAATGTCTGTGAATTACAGGAGTTACAGAGTTTTGCAAGTGGAATTCTCACCGATTCAGTTTGCAAAGCAGACCACAGTGCATTCAAAACTTTAACACATTTATTACATTTAAAACACAAAGAGCTTCCCTGTTTATTTATTATGGTTACCGAATCACAAGAAAGCTGGAACTCACTCAAGCAACTCCTTAATGCATTCCGCTGATGCTTATACACCCTACAGTGTTCTGAGGTCGACCATCTGTATAGGTCAAGTAATGAACATTAAAAGCCAGATTGTTTGGTGGATGTCCATTAGACTATTTGCTGATAACTGAAGTCACATTAAATTCGGGCTGCCACTATCGATTAAAATAATAATTGAGTATTCTACCGATTAATCTGATGATTCTTCAAGAAATTGTTTATAATATAATATCATGTAATGCAATGTAATAATATAATATAATATAATATTACTTAAATCACTAAAATTACTTAAAAGTGAATCAAAATAAACATGATCTCAAGTAAACAAAAATAAAATAAATATCCATTAAGGTGCACATTTAGAAAATTAACTGTACCTGAATGTATTCACATTAGCAACTTCATATTAGAACATATTAGAACTGAAATATTGTCAAAAAAAATTCCAAAGCATAACAAATTAAATATCCATTATGGTGCCGCATTTAAAAAATACCTGTACTGTACTTGTATCCACATTAACAGCTTCCAGCTTCACATTAGGACATTTTAATATATAATATATTTTAATATCTATTAAAAGATTGGCTCCGCATCGGAATCAGCAGATATGAATTTTGAATGGATCGGAATGGATCAGGACATACTTTGTTTCTGATAAACAGCAAAACATATTTTAAAGAAAACAGGTTGTGCAGCACTACTTCTCTGGTCTCTGTGACAGAGAACGAATGGTTAACTTCTAAGGAAACAAACAAATTTTGTTTTCATCTCCTACCAGCACTTTGCCACTAGGTTCACTGGTAGGATTGTGCTACCAGGCAACAAACATCTCCACAGTACTGAAGAACTTGCGTTAACTAAGCCGGCGCCTGATGACAGCACAGGACGTACATAAAAAATATGACGTTTTTTGTACTTAGTCAGGATGAATCACAACAATTCCCATGTCGAAACAGCAGTCATGTGTGACTCGCCTCACAACCATTACATTTATCAGCACTTAATTGTTTTAATGCAATATTATGCAGCTGCAGTTCATTTCCCTTATATTTGAAGCACATTTTAATTAAATTATATTTACAATCCTCAATTCCAAAAAAATGTTGACAGAGTAAGTAAAATGCAAATAAAAACACCAGATGGTAATTTGTAAATCCATCGACTCCTTTTTTTTCTGGAAACTCATTCCATATTTAATGCCCGCTACACATTCCAAGGAAAGCCGTGGCAAGACCATCCTAAAAAGGGTGTCGTTTATGAGCAGGGATGGGTCGAGGCTTGCATGATCTTTAATCCCCGAGACGGCACTGCATTAAAACCCCAGTATGTTCCTGTGATTTATTTTATTTATTTATTTATGGTTTATTTGACATGGACAGTGCACATTAATAAACAAAGAATGTAAATGTGCCAGAATTAGCCAAAATGGCTATTTTACATCTGTTGTCCATGGACCGATGGTAACAGGTCAAATACATATTAAAAGAAACAAAATACATAAAGTATACATAGATCATAATAAAAGAAGTAATGGATATAACCAAACGGGTGTACGAATACTTTGGAAAACCATTATCAATAAACACAAATGCAAGTTAAGACTGTACCATGCAAAGCGGAAGCCACATGCTAACAACATGCAGAGAATCTGCACTTTTTTGCACCGAATATTTAAGTAAATCAACCACAGAAAGGGAAAACTGCACATATAAACAGTTAAATTCTTCATAATTGGTATTTTATATTTAGATTTAATTTATTTGGCATACGATTTTATCCCAAGTGAAGTACAACTGAGAAGACAGGGTCAGACAGTCTCTGAAACAAATGGGAGTTTAAGGGCCCACTCTGCTGATCCTGGGATTAGAACAGGTGACCTCCCAACCCACCGAGCCACACGCTACCCCCCTTTATGACAGGGGATTTGAGGCCACGCCCTTCCAGGTACAAGCACAGGATACGCACTCACAGAGCCGTATGACATCACGTACATAAAAAGCAATGCATGCGAGATGTACAGAATGTACAATCATGCGTCCCTTAACGATGCAGGACACATTCGGAGAAATGCATCGTTAGGCAACTTTATCATTGTGCGAATATCATAGAATGTATTTACACAAACCTAGATGGTATAGCCTACTGCAGATCTAGGCTACATGGTATAGCCTAAATAACGATAAAAATTACAGTACAGATAATATCTAAACTGGTAACAGTGCTATATTATCATTATCAAGTATTACGTACCTAACATAATTGTATGTACTATACTTTTATATGACTGGCAGCACAGTAAGTTTGTTTACACCAGCATCACCACAAATGCATGAGCAATGCGTTGCGCTATGACTCTACGAAGTTACTAGACAGGAATTTTTGTGCTCCATTGTAATCATATAGGACCGCTGTCATATATGTGGTCTGGCGTTGACCGAAACATTGTCATGACTGACTACAGATATCTACATTTCATTGTTATGAATAAACTTTATAGCCATTATGAAGGTGCACAGGGATCCGTCAAACGTTTATGAAAGATGTTCAGCACCACACTGCTGAACAGCAACCACAATCACCCCACAGGAAACCACAAAGCCAGCCATGAAAATTGTAAACAGACCACTAATTACTACAGAAAGAGGGTGGGATCATTTCCCTCGACGTGGCTTAAAACCCGCACTGTGGGGGCAAAAGGGAGGAAAGAGCAATTTGTGAGTAACCCGCTTATACTTTCACTACACGTCCACCCCGAGCGCACTGCCGCCTCCCAACCTGCAGCGTTTCTCTGATCTCATGAAGAATGGTCAATGGCCCAGTATCCCACTATGCTCAGTTTTTGATATTCTCCCTCACACATAGTGATATACGGAAAGGTAATCATGCATAAGGGAGGAGACAGCAGTACTCAGAAAACCACTCTGAGAAGAACATTTTTATTGAGAATGAAGGCATTCAACTATACTTTATTAACACACAACAGGCCCTTAAAGTTTTGTACAACACTGTCCATGTTAAGTGCTGCACAAATCGTAATGCGAGGATCAATGCATCACAAAAAGCAAGAGGCTCTCAGATGTAAAATCCACGTGTCCAAGGCCCACTTGCATAACATACCAAAAAAAAACCCAGTTCACTTGGTTTAAGTACAGTCTCATTATTAAGCTGAGTTAACACTATTCATTTGATTAGGGAGAAAATGAGTTCTTGCATTAATATCAATAACATTACCTTTGAGCTGTGTTGTCACATTCAGTAGAAGAATGCATATCACCACTTCCATTAGGTCTGCAATCTGTCGTCGTAACATTTTTTTTGTTTCAGGTTAAGTCAATACTCTCACGTGAGCTGAATGCAGTGACCCTGTTTCTATACATTTCCCTACTGAAATAAGGTTGATGTTTGATAATGGAGCGTTTTTTGGTAGACCTGAATCTTTTAATGTATTTTGGCCTGTTAGCTCAATGCAGAAAATTCGTGGAAGGACCTCCAGGTTCGGCTTGTAAACCAGACATACTGCTGAGTGATAAGATCCTCTGAAACTCAAACATTGTATAACTTAATATGTATCCTCAAATTATGTTGCCTCTTTTGGTTTATAGTAGTGTAACAGTATGAACAGGAATTATGCAATATACTTTAAGGCCCTGTCTGGCGTGTACCATTCACTTGCACTGAGTCATTATTGTGTCACTGCACATCAGTCATGATAATACATTAAAAAACTGAGAGGAAGTCATGCCTCCAGCACTGATTTTGAAGCAAATCCCACTACCATCTGTCTTGCTGTTTCTGTCTCTTCCAAACAGTCAAACTGGAGAGCTGCAAATGCCACCAGTTGGACAGCCCTGCCAAGGATGTCTGGGATCAAGGTTTCAGTTTGTGAAAAAACAATTCCTCTTGTAACTGTGATAATATGTCTGCCTTCTTAGTCTAAAAAAGGTAGTTCCCCCCCAAAAATGAAAAAGATGTGTTTTAGAAGGGCTTTGGTGCTATTTATCATCTAGTTTGTTCTGCTGGGAGATGCACAGAGCTTGGTGGAAGAATGTAGTTCCTACATTAAACTCCTCACTTCAAAGATTGTGGATGATCTTGAGTAACTGGGTCATAAAGTCTAGTAAGAGACATTGCTGAATTTTTCCAGTGTATTTTTTTGGTGCTTTAATCACCACAGAAAGAATTCCATTGAGTCCCATATCTTCATGAGAAGACCTACATTTCTACTATTTCTAGTTTTTCTCCAAAACTAGGCAACTCCTACCAGAACTCTCTGGATGGGATTAACTGCCCCTTTTCAAAGTCAGTTGCTGCACAGTACATTAGAGAGGAGAACTTTTATCATATGGTCAATATCTGCTTTACACCAGCTACTAGGGGTGTAAAAATGTTTTGTGATGAATCAATTATTAAAGTGGTGATTCAACTGCATTGATCTCTAATGTCAGAATCGGTTATAATCCATTTTTGTGGGCAAAATTCTCTTTAAAGATATGCCTACTTCAGGGAAGTGGACCCTTACGCTCACATACTGCAGCCACACAAATTTCTGAAACCTAGGATGGCAGGGGAGAGCTCATTCATACACACAAAGGAAGTGCTACTTAATGATCTTTGAGCTACTTCACTTTTTGTTAACTTCCCCCTGTTTTGTAGTGCAGAAGACTCTCTTTAATAGTTACTATCTTTGTGCTACAATCTTTTTGAGAAATACCCTTCTTTTGTAGTACTTTTTGCTAGCTACAGTAGCAACTGTCAAGACTATGAAGTAGTAATGTTAGCCTTAGAGATGATTGACACCGATCAGCTATAACATTAAATCCACCTGCCTAATATTGTGCTGGTCCCCCTGGTGTCACTAAAACTGCCCTATCCCATTGAGACATGGATTCCCCAAGATCACCAAAGGTGTCCTGTGGTTTCTGACACCAAGATTTTAACAGCAGACCCTTAAAGTCCTGTAGCTGGAAGGGTGGGCCTCCATGGATCGGACTTGTTTGTCTAACACATCCCACAGATGCTTGAGATCCTGGGAATTTGGAAGCAAAGTCACCACCTTAAACTCCTAACACATGTTCCTCAAACCATTCGTGAATAATTTTTGCAGTCTACAAGACACAAGTACTAAATAATGGAGCTGATGGCACTGAATAATCAGTCAGTAGTGGAGGACAAGAGATTTTTTCGACTCATTCACTGCTTATGATCTCAAACTACTGGCCCACTGCATGATTAGAATTCATTATTAAATGTGGCCCACCCCCCTGCTCAGCAAGCGAGTCAGAGATTTGTCAATTATGAGTAGTGGTATCGATGATATTAGACAACAAAATATCGGTATTGCTCAGAATTTCCACATCGGTGCATCCCAAGTTAGCCTGGGTAAATGTTGCCAGTTTGGTAGCACTTCCTTTATGTATTTGTTTGTTTCTGTACAGTTCAGTTCTTGGCCATTTTGACAGTTTACACTAGCCTGTTCTCCCTATTTAATAACAACAATAAATACGAATATTCTAAGATTCTACTTTCTTTGTATTCCCTTAATTGTGTGTCGCTAAGTTCTCATGGTCATATTTGTGAATTTTTTTACAATGAAGTTATAAGAGGTTTGAATATAGGTCATCGAAATAATTGGATAATTGATTAATCAAATTGAAATTAAAGATTTCCAATGTATTGAATTGTTCCCTAAATAATGGTAATCAAATTGCTATAGGACCAACAACTTAAACCCCTACTAGCTACATGAACAAATATAGAGGGCACAACAAAACAATAAAACTTCACACATTCACAAACCAAAACTACCAACATCCCAGCACGTCCTGATTGAGCATATAATGTTACACCCCCCTTTACAGACATATAACATTCTATCAGGCTCCTCAACACCTATGACAGCTGCTATAAGTCATGAGAAAAATACAGGCAGTCCCCAGGTTATAAACAAGATACATTCCCTAAGGCAGTCTGAGTTGAATCTGTAGATCAGTTGGAACAATCAGTACATATAGCTTGACTACGCCATTTAAATCGGACTACTGGCCATGTCCCAGTATACATGCATGGGAGGGGAATCGATTTATTGACCGAAGTATGTCAGACTCCGCTACGATAGATGGCGATATGGCTCCCTTCAGCTTGTTAGTGTTGGGCTTTTTCTGAATGACCTATTATGGAGCAATAGGTCAACCAGACTAATAACTGTGGAGCATGTGCAGAGTGCGGATGGCAGTTTGAATCCAGTTGAACATATACATGCAGAAGTAAATCGACTCCCAATTCCATTATCTGGGTGTCTTAGTCCGACTTCAAGAAATTTGATTTAGTACGATTTCAGTCGGACGAACATGTTTACATGTACTTTATAAAGTCCATATTAATCGGACTAACACAAGTGGCTCAGTGGCATAATTCTGTAGGTGGCGAGTGGCTCAGGGACATAAGTCTCTGTGCCCATGATCAGAAGGTCGCCGGTTTGAGGCCCAGTCTCGGTGGAGTGTCACATATCCTTGGGCAAGGCCCTTAACCCCCAGCTCCAGATACACCACACATTGGCTGACCCTTCACTGTGACCCCCAAGCTATGGAGAGCAAGATGGGGTAGTCAAAGTGAAGAATTCCAGTGTACTCATGGAAAATAAAAAAGCATTTATTTATTTTTATTAAAAAAAAAAAATTTAAATAGGCTTTATGGCATTCCGTTCGTAAGTACGAATTGTCCTATTCAGTCAGATCTTCTAAGGCAGGGGTGTCAAACTGCAGTCCTGGATGGCCAGAGCCCTGGGTAGCTTAGTTCTTTCCCCGTTACACCACAAATTATTCAGCTCAACAGCTATGTGGTAATTAGCACAAGAAGTTGAATCAGGTGTGTTAAACGAGGGGAAACCCAAAAATGTGCAGGGCTCTGGCCCCTCAGGACTGGAGGCTGACACCTGTGTTCTAAGGGGATGGTCAGTACTTCTGAAAATAACTGTTGTACCTTAGATAGGACTAAAGTCCTCAACCATTATGACACAATATGAATAAGAAAATTAATAAAACACAATGTTAGCTACAGTATGCATGTTGCAAAGAAAGTTTCGGACTACATTCTCACAAAATAATCTGTGCAGAAGTAAATCTTCCCAAAAAGGAAATGAAACGACACATACATATGCAAATTAAGCCGGCAGAACCTGTTTTAAACCACTTATTAGACATCCAGGGTCTACGACTGCGTGTTTGACAAGCGCATAAACCCGAAGGGAATAATCTGAGACGGTTACTTTAAAAAGTCATCAGCATCTGAAAGCAAGGCATTCAGGGTAATAAAACTTGCACAACAGCAACTTGTTTATGTAGTGTCCCCTTTCGGCAGGAAGGGAGTGTATTACAGTCACAAGAAAGGGAGACTACACAGGGTAAGAAAGTGCTGAATCAAAAAGACCAGTGCAGGAATAAATAATACAGATATTATCTAAATTAAAACGGTCCATTAATAACAAAGTCTATGATCAGGCTAGTTATAGGCATAAGGCTCCCATTAAGACAGAAGACATGTTTTCCTCCACTTTCTCCAATAAGGCCATCTTCTGCATTAAAAGGAAAATAAACAAGAGCCGCGACAAAATCTTCAAAGTACCATTACTGATAAAACTGAAACAAAGGATTTGTTCCAGCCTGCGGGAAAAAAACAACGAAAACCTATGCATGCAGTAAATACACCTTTTAACATCTGTCAAGTGCTCCTACGGCATTCGTGGTACAGCGCTGGAATCAGGTAGCGGCACTTAAGCAGAAGCTTATGCAAAAAGACGCCGCCATCCGCACGACCAGCCAGACACGAAAGATTAGGGGCGGCGCAAAGGTGTCCGGGCGGCGGCGCTTATCAAGACAAGCCGGCTACATTTTTCTATTGCAGGACAAGCGTTTAACTGTAGCGTTTACTAGTTATTTAATGTGAAACCATGATTTTTTTGTTAGCATTTTGCACGCGTTAAAACAAGCTGTGATTAAATGATGTGATCGTAAAAATCGCTCCAGTGGAACGGCTAATCAGCTAAATCGACTATATCTGATTTATACGTAAAGGCAACATAAATGCACTTAAATAAACCGGGTGTGGCTGGGAATCTGCATTAGTGTTTTTGTAGTTGTACTTATTTTATAAAACTGTGCGAATATAGATGACATTCCACATAACATAATCTTCCAAAATAATTCAATTTAAATGGTACTTTGGAGTTCTAATATCGCAAACCGTTGTTACTTTCTTCCTCTCATATTCTACGGTAGCTTTCTAGCGCCAATAAAACTCAGGAAATCAGGAGGCGACGTTTTCAACACAAAAAACCAAAAGGGGAAAATGTTTTCCAACAGCACAAGAGGGGCAGATTATTACCATTTTTGGGCAAGTTCTTTCTCATGCAAGCCCAGCCCAAGCCACATCGCATACTCAAATTCCAGGACGTTTTCTCCTTCTGGAAGCCAGACTAAAGCCTTGAGATCCAATGCACCGCCCTTTCGCTAGATTCCTGAAAAACGCTATTCGTGTGATGTGCAGGAAGCAAGCTAATGAACAGTCAATGACATGTTTTCAAAAGACGTTGGAAGAACGCGTACTGCCAAAAATCAAGCTAGAAAACCCTATATATTTACCAATTTAATACGTTTAAATAAAGAAAATGTCGTAGTTTCCAGAAGTAACGTTACTGACAAAATCCAACTATCGTTTCATTGATCAAGCAAAAGAGAAGGGAATACAGAAGAATGTTTAACTTCGCTATCGCCTCCTGTTTCATGGAAAGATTATTTTCTGTGATCTACTTAGTTCAAACTTCAGTGATGGGGATGAAGAATGTGCCGTTCATCAAGAATGTCTGCGGTTAGCACTGGTCAGAAATACACAGAATGAAATTCCCTGCGCTCAAAAAAATTTAATGGAATTAAAAATTTGTTTCCAGGGACACTAGAAAATGTGTGGTTTACGACTGAATACATACCAATAATAAATTTCAGAACAAAAACACACAACAGCTTATTCTTTGTTATAAATATACCACGCATTAAACTCCAAATTAAATCAAGTTACTAGTGGTTTGAATAATTTTACTTTAAAATGTTGTAAATGAGAATAACTTGAAATACATTTGAAAAGCTCTCCAGCGCAAATGATGTATAGGACTATAATACTTCATATAAAGGCCTGAGTTCCTCGTTCGCCAGCCTACACGTGACAAATACTAAAACGTTTATTCCTTTGCCATATTCGACAGAAATGATAATCAACTGCTGCCTGTTTTCTCAAAGCAGAAGTATCCTTATCCTATTTCCGGGAGTACCGACAGATCGCTACGGGTCTGATGTACAGCTGCTTCTCCAAACCCTCAATATACCACCTTTTGTTTTCTACGGAAAACTGCAGCCGAGGTATTTTCTTACCTTTCTCTGCTGTTTTTCCCAGGCAGGGTCCAAAAGAAGATCTCGATCCCAGTCGTCCTCTTGATGCATGTATTCATTTCCATCGGCCTCGTAATGATCCATGATGATACCTCTATTTCTGTAGTCGTCCTACTATTCCAAATCCAGAATGGCTATATTGTGACAATTATACCGAGCGTACGACACTCCGGTTAAACTAACTGATCTCTTTAAATTATTCTTCCGTAATATCCTTTTTTTCAGAATTCCCCTCGGCTTGTTTCCTTACTGGGTTTCCTTTAGCAAAGAAGCTAAAAAGTTGCAAGTACGTAAATGTACAGACAGCGCCAACAAAACCCAAAACTTTGCCTGAAATTAAAAAAAAAAAAAGATAAAGCGCGTCGCCTTATTGGTCCAAACACCATTTTCTTTAGCCCACCCTAACCCAAAAGTGGTATTTAACTGGCTGACTCAGCTGTCCGTGTAAGAGCTTAAAACTAGGTTGACAACATAGATTGGCTGACCAAGCCACTCCGTAGTTGCATACTATTATGTTAATATATGCAGCCATTGATAAAAGTTTAGACTGGCATCCATCAATACCAGCGGTATGACGAAAATCCGATTCAAACCAAATACGGTCCAAGGGTCTATTATACTGCTGCATTCCGTCAAATCCCTCAACCCGGCTAATAAGTTGATGGAAATTGCCCAAAAATGTTACAACTTTCACAAACCGACACATCAATCGCGTTACAATTGCTGTATGATACTGTAATATTTTTTTCATATTAAAATCTTAGGAACAACTAAAACATATACAACCAGAGCCCAATAGAATCATATCCTATTCACATCAAATCGTTATGTCTAACTATATCTATTTCATATCCTAACCTATACCACATATCTTATAGAGATTCTGTAATCAACCCTCAAATCAGCGACATTAAAGTCAATGACAACAATAATAATGAATAACAAAAAAAACTTCGCCTTGAGACTGTCACAGTTGCCCAGCGATCTCTCTTAAGCCTCCTGGCTCCTGAATATAATACGCACGAATGTGATTCCGTGGAGTTTCAAGGAAATGTGTGACCATGGACTATTGTTTGGGATACATCGGTCGTGCTTACCTTTACGAAACAATGTCAGTGACATCGTAAATTTCAAATTAATGGACAACAGTTAAATAATTGCCAGTGGGTCTTTAATTTTCAGACGTGGGGCAGTTACAAATGAAAACCTCAGTTTCCCAGTAAATGATCATACCTTCAGGAGGAAGACATTTTGGAGTTTAGAATTGTATTCATACTCTTGTAACACTGACTAGGATTTTAAAAAATACCGTTAAATGAGTCATACTCCGTCGACTGTTATTCAGTATGTTCTGTCTCTAGTTCCAGTTAAATTCAATTATCCTTATCGGCTAGAGTCAAACCGGTTTTTGAAATATTAAATTCTCCTGCATTCTATCGACAGAAGAGTGGTAAATCAATATATCTGCATCTCCATTAAAGCTCCACTAGGGGCAGTACCTACAAAACACCTGAAACGAAACTATTTGTAACAGTGGTGTGAAAGCAGCACAGAAATGAATAATATTCAAATATCTCGCGGAGAAGAACGATTTATATATTTATTAATTATCATTTAAAGCATAGCTTTGACATCAAATGTAAGTATTTTCAAGTCTGATTCCTCTATCATCATATCGATTTATGTCACATTCCTAAGACATTGCGAAGAGACATTGCAGGGTTGAGACAGGTACAGTCATGCAGACACCGAGAGTCAAGTCTCACTGCCATGTACGGTAAAACTCAAACGGCTTCATTTAATGTGGGAGAAGCAAACTAAATGCACCCTGGGCCTCTTAGAAGCAACAAAAGATGAAACTAGAATCCCTTCCTTATAAGGAAAAACCCACAATGGGGTATAGTGGAAAGTGATGTCACAAATTATATGCAGAAACACGCTAACGCATAAGGGGATTCTTTCTTTAAAGAGGTAGCATTCCGTTTGTGAAAAGAGTGCTAAGTCCTATTTATGCAAATATATGCCCCCACCTTTTTCGATTATGGTATAATTTTTAATAAGTCGCGTGACCTAAAAGAGTTTAGAATTACAATCACGAATATGATTGATAGGACATTGGTACCGTTTGTCCCATATAATGCAAATACTAAACTGTGTGTATTTTATTTTAAACTAATACTCACTGGAAATAAAAACTTTTTCTTGATCAACCCTGGGTAAATTATAAAGGTACCAAAGATGAGTGGTAAAGCTGAACACTTACTCGGCATTACCTAGGACATTAAGCTGAGTTATACAGATTTGTATCCATTATACTCTTGCACATTAAGATTTATTTACTGTTAAACATAAAA
This sequence comes from Mormyrops boulengeri, assembly GCA_026781065.1. Lineage (NCBI taxonomy): Eukaryota > Metazoa > Chordata > Actinopteri > Osteoglossiformes > Mormyridae > Mormyrops > Mormyrops boulengeri. The sequence continues at coordinate 13,149,841 of JAODLD010000030.1, read as the reverse complement.
TCAATTTTTTTTTTCACCTACGGGTTATACCTTTATAAAACACCTTAATGTGAAATGAAATCAAGAAAAATGTAAGTTCTCTTTGAGTTAAAGTAATCAGAGACTTTTTCTCTGCGCTGCCAACCCTGACATCCTGTAACAAAGTCCAAGAATGAATTCACTTCCATTCTTTCCTCTACTGGAAGCAAATAGAAAAAAAAATGCTTCTACGCACAGAGAACCCGTTCTGTACTAGACATTTAAACTCAATCTGCTTTACAGCACAGTTTCTCGGATTGGCATAATAGGACTATTAGCAAGATCTTGACCAATACGTTGAATTTGATGGTTTGCAATAGAAATAAAACAGATTTTTTTTATTGCAAAACATCAAATTCAACATGTTTTATCATTTCTATCAGAGAATGCAGAAGGATAAAACACTTTTCTTTGCCTTTCACGTAACTAAGATTTCAACATATATTAGTTTGACATACAAATTTCATATTTGTGATTGGGGGTGCAAACTATACGATAAATGTTAATTTGCACTTAATGATATAGAGGCGAGAAAATCTAATAATTTGAAGTAACAGCAGGACCTAGTGCCCTCCTTCATTAAATATATATGACGGTCTTCTTATCATAGACAGTCTTTAGTCTGCATTGAGAGGAAGACACTGACGTCTCAGGCACAGCACAGTCAAGATGTATAGCAAAGCTAACTCAGCTGATTCTTCTGGGAAACGCCCCCAGCCTCTCAGAACCAAGACTACTTGGCACCTAAACTGCTTTTTCCTAGAGCTGTAAAATAATTGAACCAGCCCTCACAATGTCTAACCAACTGCATTAAATATTGTCTCTTACCTACCCTGTTTGCACTTGTTTTGCAAGTTGTACGGCTTGTGCTTTGTATTGCATTTAAAATAACTTACTGTGCATTATGTATATTAATATATGCAGTATGCATGACCAGACACACCAGAATGAATACCTTGTAGATACTTGTACTTGCCCGAATAAAGCTGATCCTAGCATCCACTGCTCTATTAACAATTTAAGGAGACTAGCAGTATGACCAGTATGTCCAAAAAGGTAGCAGGACTAAGCCCAACTAGCTTCAGAGTAGTTTCTCATACTTCAAACAAAGTGGTATTCCCACATGTTACTTGTTTCATGCATCTAAGCATTAGGTGTTTTCATAGACTGATGACATTTTTTCAAAATCATCAGCTGTTCCAAATGATATGCACTTGACACAGATAACTGATGTCAAGTAGATCTTACATTAAATTAGAAACTTGGTTACACTGTTTACATTTTGACAAACCACAAGGTCAGCGAAAGGTTCCACTATCTGATATACAGACGCTCCTCCACTTATGAATTTTCAACTTACGAACTTTCAGACATACGAACGAAGAGGACTGCAAGTCCAAATTCTGTTCCTTGGACTCCTGTTTCCTGTCCGCAACATAATATTTTTTCCTGCGTGCCAGTTCCGCCTAGTACGACTTCTGGCCGCTACTGCCGCGGCGCAGCAGCGTAGCATGCGTACTCCCAGCATCCTAGTTCTTTGTACTTGCGTATACCCTTAAAATGATGTTGAATAACGACTTACGAACATTTCAAGTTACGAACGGCTGTTCGGAACGTATCTCATTCATAAGTAGTGGAGCATCTGTATAGAATACCACCCCAAATTAGACCATAACTGGAGCATTTTGCCTTTACTACAACTCAGGAAGGTCTAATAGTTTAAGTACATTGTCAAATCTACTTGTCGCATGCTACCACATATGCAGGGAACACAAAGAAAATCTTTGAATCAGATCATCTACAGAGGCTGAATGGTGAGATCAGGCTTATCTATAACCTGTGGTTGGTTTTACATCAGCTAAATCACTGCCTTAAAGATAAATAACTGGCTGTTACATCTGTACCCTCACCTTAACAGTCTGACTGCAAGTGAATTGCAAAGTAACCCAATTCAATACCTTGGATTAAAATTCACAATTAGTCATGAAAGAGACTGAACTGAACTAAAGTTTCTCATCATACTGTAAGACGCTTTTGGTTTTTGGCATTCTTGGCTATTGACACAAGTCCCGCCAAGATGAATGGCTCGTACACTGTTCCTGTCATTCCCTTAGCAGATTCCTCAGATCCCAACAAGGCAGTTGGGATTAGTGCAATACTATTCATGAAAGATTGCTTTCTTTTCATTATTAAACAATCAGCAACGACAACAACAACATGTATTTCTTTCTAGATTTATCATGGTTTATGAACTGCTGCCAAAAGGCCTCTGGGACCAGTTCATTAGTACTTTAACAAAGTGACTAATCGTCATAGTGCAAACTGCTTGAAGTACAAAGAAAAAATTGTTGGGCTTTCCCCAACTAATTTGCCTTGCAGAAACAGTCTAAACATCTTCACATCAGCATAATGAAGCTGCAATACATTTTAAAAACAATAGCAGTCCACATTTGTCCCTCCAAAAATGTGATACCAGATCAATAAATCTTCTTGCATCAAGCCTCAGATGTTACAGCAGTAGAAAGAGGAGTAAGTGCCAGCGGGCATCAGCCGTCGCAGTTTCATAGCCTCACATGCTTTCAGTTTCTTTTCAGAACCATGAAGGGGCTGTGTTTCATGCTTTATATTTCAATTCCAAGTGAAACTCCTCAAGGGGAATACCAAAGAGGGGACCAGAGGCCTGAAGGTTTGCTCCTGGAGAGGCCACCTTGGCTTCAGCTTCCACCGCTTTGGCTGCTTGCTCCTTACCTAATGCGACACCTGCCGTCACTGTTACTGGGCCCTTGGGTAGGATCTGTAATTCAATCATTCTTTGTTGTGGCAATAACCTAATTTGCCTCTTGGTACCAAAAATTAGCAGTGACATGCAGCAGAAGTCTGCAAGGAGTAGCAGATTTTCCTTACGGCACTTCTCAAATTCCTTCAACAAAGGAAGCCTTATACCCTGGATGGGCCCCCAGTGTATATTACAGCCTACTATTATACATGTTTCTTCTAGTCCAAGGTGAGGCCAAAACTTTAAAAATTAAAAGGGCTCCCAGCTGCCATACAGACAATAAGTATTTATCACACAAAATGACGATTTAAGAGAAGCAATTATGCAAAAGTCACACAAAAATGGCTTGGAATAAAGTGTACTCACACTCACACAGAGTTTGGACCCAGTAGATGATACAATAACAAGAAGAAACCAGCACCAATTTGTACCGAAACTGCTTGTGATCTATTTCCCCAATTTGCACATCACAACACTCGAGAAAAAAAGCCTTTGATAACCATATTATGGCAAAGCATACACTAGGCAATGTAAAGATGCCAGTTAGCCTAACTACAGGTCTTTTGACCGTGGGTGGAAATCCACACAGCACAGGGAGTGCATGAAAACTCATCACACACACGTACAGGAGGTAGAATTCAAACTCATGGAGGTGTGAGGCGAATGAGCTAACATGCCATCCATCATTTACAATTAATCTATACTAGAGATATCAGATGGCCTCCTCTAGGCAGGTCCTTCCCCTAATCTGATACAGCCACATACAGTATTGGCTATCAACAATATGTAGAAGGACTAAATGAATGGTTGCCTGGCAGCATAAATGGCTCTCAGAGGAACTGGTGAGGACTGCAACTACACTTGGCCAGAAGTATACATCCACTATACTAAGCTATATTACTTACATAAATTTAAAAATTTCCATGCATTACACAGGAATTAAAGAGCTCTCATTTTACTTAGCTCTGAGCCAGTGGTGATATTTGGAGACATTGTGTAGCTGCAGCATCTCGGTTGCCAGTGCGCACATCACTACTCAGATGAAGTTTTCATCCCTGCAACATTTCTTTCTAGCAGCTCCGCTGTGAGGACTCCAGTTTATCCTCAACCACATTCAATTTTCTATTCCAATGAACAAGAATTTATATAACATTCTTACACCAGGAACGGCATAAGGTAGCCTGGATTTTTCATAGCCCTTTTTTAATACAAGTACACGTTAAAGTCTAGCAATATATTAACAAGTAGTTAAGGCACATGCCAAATGTTAGTTACACAAAAATAGCATGTTAATGAATAAGTTCATTGTAACATGTATAATCACTTCCAAGGATTTTTAAATTACCTTGGTTACTTGATGTTCGGGGATTTGAAATTGAAGAGGTCAGATGTTGAAAAAGAGGAGACATCCATGTAATCTACCTTAATATAAAATGAATACCTTGTGCTGGGAAACTGGAAAAAAACAAAACCAATTAATATATATTATGTAGTTCTTTACAGGGAACTGTGACTGATAATACTGTGATACAATTTATTTTCAAGAAGCAGAAAGTGATGGCATACTGGCTAAATCCTGAGTACAATTTTATATTATATATTATATCCTCAGCTAAATTTCTTCCATTATATCTTCACAACTATCGATGTCATATATGTGAACATTTATCAATGATTTAACAGGACCACTACATCTGCTCCTATTCAAATAAGTAACAAAACATGAATAAAAATTACTGTTTTCAAGAACATTTAATGTCTGTTCATATGCAGTCTCAGACAATACAGAGCATTTATCCAACAGTTCTTTACGGCAACAAACCCTTTCTGAATGCAGAGAGAAAGTGATAAAACAATTTACTGCCAGAGTACTCAAATAACTATTAATGCACAACTCAAAACAGACACTGTGACAATATGTTTCAATGTAGTGGATTTTGCAGGACCAATTCTAACAGCCTGAGCGTAAATCACAAACCACCCTCTAGATGCAAAGATTGCTGCAAGGATTCCATACCTCCTCGTTTCTCAGCATAAATCACGGGACCTATAGATGTCAGTCCACATATGGACAACTAAGTTTTGAAGAAGTTTATTTTAGCAAATACAATAAAATAATCCCAAAAATATTATAAAACTGGATTAGCAAATGCACTACCATAATTATGGCCAGTACTTCTATTAACACCAACAATTTTAATGCACAATAAGTCAGGCATTAGTTTAATGGTCAGACAAAATGACTGACCTACACACTGAAAAATCAATATGTGTATTCTAAAAAATGGTATATGGAACATAAAGGGGTACCTCTCTTTACATTAAACTATATGAATAGCGTCAAAGGTCTGCAGTGCTTATTATAAATGTTACCAGTCTCCTTTTAAAAACAAAAACTGAAAAACCCTGACGAGGAACCACCCACGTTCCCTGAATAAGACTTCATCACATCACGTCTTGAATAACTTTTCTGGGGGTGAGCCATCAGAATCAACTCCCTCTAGCTCAACTCGAGTCTGTTTCAGGCGTAGACCCTTAGAAGTGTCCAGTACACCTGATCCGTGATATTTTTCTTCCTGGGTTTTAGAGTCAAAAAGTTGCATGTCAAGTTTACCATCACTCTCTTTTGAAGTAGACGACCCAGAGTTCTGGTCCAAGTCCCTATCATGTACATCATGGCATTTCTGCCCATTTATCCCTGGCTCCAGCTGCCGTGGGGAGTCCCAAGCATTGTCTAGAGACTGAAAGGTATGATTCTGAGCCAGATCCACATCCTGCCCTTCCTTTGCAGACTCTGAGACTACAGTGATCATTCCCATTTCGTCTGCTTTCCCACTCCTGAGCTCTCTCTTGTCAAAGTTTTCATCATGTGAAAAGGGAGGCAATGCCTCAGATTCTCGCTCCTGTGCCACCATGATTGCTCTCACCTCACCCCCCAGTCTATCTGGTGAGGGGATGGGGCTTGAATTGTATGGGTTTCTTGACTCAATATGAGGCTTGTCCCTGTCTGTGGAGGAAGTCCCTTGGGGCACAATCTTCACTGAATCTTGTGCCTCAACCGAAGATGATGATGATGATGAATCCTCAAGGGAAATCTTTGGGTAACTGCAAGAATCCACCCCTGAGTATAGTGTTTGTGCTGACTCCGAACGATCCACTTTGTGGCAGGGGAATCGCATGCGGCGCCTCCTAGTGGCATTCCGCTGACGTGTTCTGGCTCTCCTGCGCTCCTCTTCTTCCGTTTCACTACTAGAAGTGGAACTGGAGGTGTTTGAGGAGCTTGACCCAATTGGGGAGCTGCTAGGACTAGACAAACTGGAGATGTTCCTTGGGCTAGGAGAACGTGGTCTGGGCATTGGGTCAGGCCAGAACCCACTGGAATCTGATGAGTCATTGACCAAATCCATCAATCGCATTGACTGATGGCCTATCCCACTCCGCCAAGATTCCCCCTCCAGTTCCTCTCTATACTCTCCCTCTGACCCATGGGGTCCCACTATGGAAGAGGAGTCATCACTCTGTTGGCCTGAGGCAGGAGAGGTCCCTGTGGGGGCAGTGGTGTTCCCTCCATCTCGAACAGATCTCAGTGGACGTCGCCCTCGTGCATGAAGCTGCAGGATGGCACCCTCACTCAGGTCACTGTCCGAGTCAGAGCTCCAGCCCTCGATTTCCCGCCGCACCAGTGAATCAAAGAAAGCCATCATGCGAGGATCTTCCTGAATGGACTGACTGACATAGTCATGTGACAAGCCACTTCCACTGTTGAGGACCAAGCTGATATACTCCTCATGAGTGTACAAACTGCGAGACTTGTCCTCCACACGCCCTTCAAGGTCTCCTATACTTTCAGGCTGCTGGTATGGACTCCACACCTGAAAATTAGAAAAGGCTCTCAGAATTTACAACAGATGGAAAGAAGTAAAAAAAATAAATTAAAAAAAAAAGACACACACACACATATATATATATATATATATACACACACAGGTTAAAGTTTAAAATTCACATAATCTGAAAATTAAATGGTGTACATTGTCCCCCACAGTCTATTGCTTAAAGCACAATTTACTGGATATGTCTAGGTCATTTTGTTTTATAGGTATTAGCCCATTTATTTATGTATTGCAAGACAACGCAGAACATTTGCGAGATCTGACAAGAGACTTTTTTTTGTTCTATTAATTACTTTCCTCTTCCCATGTCCCCTTAGGGGCTCCATAAAAGTTACTGGGAGAATCATATCAGGATGAGTTATATAGTATTACTTTAAATCAATTATAGGTCAATCAATTAGCAACCTACCATGATGTGGACCTGACTACAATCACCACTCACCTTGATTACTTTTTCCACACCTGAGGAACAGATCATATAAGTGTGGGGGTTAAATCGAACCTGGTTGACGATAGAGCGGTGGCCCTTCAAAACCATAAATGCTCCATTCACAACTCGTCCCGGGCCTCCTGAAATAACAGACACAAACATTTAAGTAACCATAACAACACAAACATTTAAGTAACCATAACAAAAGGCCTACACTCATACTCACCTGCATCTGGGTCTTTAGGAATTCTCCACATATAGAGATTGAAGTCATCAGACCCTGACAGGATGTACTGGGAGGTGGAAAAAGAGGAGGGAAAAAAAAATAAATAAATAAAACTTTGTGTAAAGCCATTACACAGTGAGAATGATCAAATAATTAGCGAATTTAAAAGAATTATTCAGTCTGATTACCAATATGATGGCATTCTTACATATTAATTACAACCGTTTCCCATGATAACCTGCAACATGAATTAAGAACTAGAAGAGATAACAATTATTGGTGAGATTTTAGAAAAAGTTCCTCCAATACTACAGCCATTGAAATTTTAGAACTACAGTCAAAACTGCAAAAACATCTTATATAAATGAAACAGAAAATAATAATAAACAGAAAACTTCATAAAGCTTAAAAGACCTTTATGCACATGAATAAAGTACTTTATCATCAACAGGTAACACAAACACTGAAGTTCTTATGTTCTGATAAAAGTAATTATTCAAAATCTACTTGATACCAAAGGCCAATGTTTGCAAGCCAAGCAATAGTTTACAACCATGTGATTGATATCAGTATTGTTTTTAAATACAACACCATGAAGTGTTTTCCCTTATTAATAAGGATATTGTGATAAAACAAACAAGGTGTCTAGTTTTAGATATATTCTTTGCTATATATGTTTGCTTTGAGGATTAGAAGAAAAAGTTGCAACAGATTATAGTGAAATGGGGTGCGTTGAAAGAATGCTTAAAAGACATTTAAGAGATAGAGTTCAGCCTTACTAATTACAATTACAACAAAATACCACTGCATGTGTCATGTCTGGCAGGTGTCCGATGCCATCTTTTCATTACAGAAATTTACGGAAATATTTAAGAATTCATACAAAATGTTTTTACAAGAGAGTTTTAAGACAGACACATTGAATTTTGGTCACCCTGGAAAAAATATCAACCTTAAAGTAAATGTCTGAAAAGCCATTGAGTGTCCCTCTTATGATTTTCCAATTTATCACCCCAAACCTAAATCATCCAGTGCAAGTATTTCACGTAAAACAAAAGGTGTTAAAATAGCTAGGATTATGCTCATAATACCCTGGGAAGTTGCTGTGCTGATGTTTAAAAAAAAAGTCCATCAACTAAAAGTTCTAACAAAAACGAGAACACAAAGAGCAAGCATTTCTTCATCTCACCTGGTCTCGATCGCCAGCAAAGCAGCAACTTTTCATGGTGCAGGAGTTGAAGTAGCCTTGGTTGTCAAACTGAAAGCTGGGCAAACGAGAATGTAGCTCATACAAGACAGGAGGAAGGCGGCGACGCAAGGCCAGCAACTGGGTGCCGGTGCTGTTGAAGCGCACACTCATGGCACTTTGAAGCGAGAGACTGCCCCCATAACGCAGAAGGGAACTGAATGCAAAAAATAAAATAAAACAAATCAGACAAAGGGCAAAGAAAAAGGTTAGTAACTTAAAATAAGTGTGCTGCATTGTATGATAAAGCACAAAACCAAACCAACAAGCGAAACTCTCATATATTACGTCATAATACAATTATCATCAGTGTAGCAACGCATGCAATGAATATTCTACACTTCAGCTAGTCAATATTTTTAATCCATAATGTGTTAAATGCCTAATTAATACAAATTATCACAAAGAAAAAAAATCATAAAGTTAAGTGTGTTTATAAATCGGAATAAATGTGGCTGCCATAGAGAGAACTAGGCCAATATAAATACAATTCAAAATTGTTAATGCAATGGCTCCCCCTGATGGACATGTCCTGGGCCTGCGCTCCAATTCAAGAAAAGATCAGTTATTTCAGTTTATTTCAAACAAATCCCCAGAGGGCCTTGCAGACAAAGTGGATAAAACACTACTGAAATTGTACTGTTTCAACTTCATGGGAGCCAGGTGCAAGGATGATCAAGCCTTTCTGAAACCGTTATAGTAAACTGGAAAAATCTCTAATAATCTTCCTTCCAGGTCAGGCTATAACTACATCCTGGGTACTTCATGATAAACATTACCTTCTTTTGCTCACTATTAGTATTATTCCATAAACTTATACTGAGAAAATATTTACCAAATCCATCTTCCTCCTAAGCAATCTAATTTATACCGAGATCGTAGAAAGTAAATTAAGCAAAATAATTCAAGTCAAATTGACGACAAGGAAAACCTAGGCTACTCCGAGAGGCTAAATGACACATATCTATATCCTCAAACCCAAATGTCTTCTTTTAAGATATTTGCATTGCAGTCATTCTGTGGTGATTTAAGTTCTCCTTTGCAATACTTCCAAACGACTGCATTTTCCTTCACTTTTAATGTGAAGTGCTTCCACAGAACTGTTGCTTTTGCTCTTTAATTAGACCCTCAACTGCCATGCACCATCTTCCTTCCACCATATTACAGAGTAATCGTGAAGGAAATTTTGAATTGATGATTTTAAATAATGGAGTAATTGAGTTTAATTGAATAATCATGACAGCTCTAGTTTGAACCCAAGCAAACTATCACAGTCCTTGCAATGTGCATGAAATGCCATGTCGATATTATTATCGCAAATTTTGCAAGTTTATTGGCATGGTGGCACACTGGGTAGCGCTGTCATTAATATAGTTATTATTTCTTATTTAAAATGTATATAATTACATTACTGGACACTAGTATTGCTGTTTTTCTTATTTAATATTGTTTGCTGTAAGTTTTCCATTGGGTATGTTATTTTAGTACACAATTTTAGTGGACGTGAGGTTTTTCAGGAATGCATTAGGCACATTGTAGCAGGATTGACTGTACATGACCACCGTGGTGCAATTAAACACAAAAAAATATACCATTAATATTCAATAGAAACAGGACAATGAATGACACTCAGCCCTAGTCCTTTTTAAAGAAACAAAATCATATTCAATTTCTCCTTGAATTTTACTACATACTACCTCTCAATGAATATTACTATAAATTTGGTTTCAAAATGTTTGCAATTATCTTCCTTATACAGTACATTACATATCAATCCATCAAAGATTTCCCTGAAGAAGGATTAATTCAACACACAAAAAACTGACTGGGTAAATCAGAATTTACCCTTGCATGCAAATGTGGGCTTTTATAAATGTTTAACACCTTAATTAACACAAGATACTGCATGCATAAAATCCATTGCTTTTAATGCCCTTTGTAAGACTTCAACAAAGGATAAATGCTTGTACTTGTAAACAGCAAGGATGAAAATGATTAGGACTGTCTCAAAAAACGGATGCAATGCTCATGCAAAAGCAGCGGAGGTAAACTTCAGATTGATTTTTAAACATATATTAGGCAGATCTACAAAAGGAATAATAATAATAACTGCACAGCTTGCCAAGTTTTTTTTCCTACGACAAAGTAAAAATATTTTAGCGAAACTTTAACCTCCCCGCACTATAACGTCTGTATCACAAATGTAGCCTAATTCAACAAGTAGCACAATATTTACCTGCGTGGTTTGCGAATATCCCACAATCCTACTCCCTCCTTAGAGTTAGCTGTGGCCAGTAGCCTGGGTTCTGCTGGGTTAAACATCACACTGTGGAATGCAGATGGATAGTTTGCCAAACAAAAAGGTTCTACAACAAAGAACAGAATTGGGTTCTTCAGTTAATGTCATATCAATTCCACCCAAAAGCAAAGCCTCTGCCGAGTGCTCATACATTATCTACTCTTATTCTGGCTTATTTTGTTACCAAAAAAGTGACAACTGCTACGCATGTGTGAGGATAAGTTGGAGTACAGATTTATAATGATTCCAATCATGGAAATAAAAAATGAATCGCAAAACAGCTCGAATTATTATTAGGCTACGTAATACATTAGTTTTCTGAGCTCTAATTACGTTGTTTGGACAGCAGAAGGTGCAATAATTTGGTTTGCCCCCCTACCAGCAACACTACGGAATGGAGAACTGGTTATTAAGGAAAGGCCTATTTCTTATTAACTGTTTTCATTATTAATAAAAGGAATATTTTAGTTAACGGGCTACTATATATTTTACTCCAACTTTCACAAATGTTTGAACATTATTTTTGGTTATTAAGAAAATGAAACAAAAGTAATTTTTTTAATTTAACAAACATTTAAGTTGATAAAGAATAGGAAAATAAATGTTGCATTTTTTTGGTCATATTTTTTTTTCTCAAAAATATTTTGGGAAAATCAAATCATGAACCCAATATCACAAACCAAACCAAATCACGAACTGGGTGATTTTGTTACATGCCTAAGAACTGCATAAAATGTAGAGCTTGCATTTTGCATCTAAATCCATTGCACAGATAATTGTGAAGCTGATGAGTGGAAGCTTGGCAGAGTTTACACTCAATAGACAATACCATTAAAAAAGGCTAGAATTTTTCAGAAAAAAAAAATTCTACAAGGCACATGTATGCATTTGACACATACAGGACACATTGACACATCTCTAAATTAAATATTGTACCTCCATGCGGTGGTTCACGTGTATCCCAAATAAGTACACGGCCATCATCAGACGAGCTGGCAAACACGTTGTCATTAACTGGGCTAACAGACAATCCGTAGACTGCATCATCATGCAAAAACACGTTCACTGTTTCACCCCTAAAAATACACAAGACAACAGAATGAACAATTTTGTACTATATACATATAGAAAGTAAATACTGCTATCATGAACTATTCTGGAAACTTTTGACATAGATCCTCCATTAGTTTAATAAAAAATAAAAATTAAATATTTTAGTAACATAATCCTTAAAATTCATATTTTCTAAATTATGTAACCCTAGGGCCTACAACTGATTATTAATGATGCAGACTATAATGGATAATCTTTTACCTCTCCACATCATGAAGAATGACCTGTTCATCATTTCCTTCAAGAAAAAAAAAACAACATTAAAATATGCATAAAATGGAAACACGGCCCACTTTAGAGAAACAGGAGACACTGCACATTTACATCATCAGTGTTCACTGACAACAGCCCAGGTCTCCCCTGTTCAGCGACAAAGCACAACGAACACATAAATCTGATAAACACATTTGTCGCTACAGTCTATGAGCGTATGTAATTTCACAGATGAAACCAGCTCACCCATTCAATGGCTTTATAAATGATTAATCATTTTTCCCATCTCACAATGTTGTGTCATCATATATAGTTGAGTCATTTTCACAAACAAATTAAATTTTGTTAAATATGTGAGAAGAAACTACAAAAAATCTTATATTTACATTATGATTGGTTAGTAAGTGAAGTCTATTTCATGGACCATGGAAGTATTTGAGTCCATTTCCTAACTTGTAAGCATATTTCACAATATTTTCACTAAAAATCGCTTTACTTTAACACGTGTCTATTGTACTACACTGTAGTAATACAAATTTAAAACAAATCAAAATTTTATATAAAAATAAATGTATACGTTGTTATAAACACCACATATTTTCATTAAACAATATTATGATTTCCTACAATAAATAAAACCAATTTTGTACAAAATTCAGGTTTCTCATTTTACAAAATATTGTGTCAAAACTAAATTAATATCAATAAAGTTTTCCCTACTCCAAATGCATCACAAAGGGAAGATTAAAAACAGACACAAGGTAAGGCTGTTTCTCATGTTAAAGTAGTATGTGTTTTATGACTTGAACCTGCGAGAATCCACACTTTGGAAATCATGATTGCAATAAATGATTATTATAAATTGTTAATAAATTTTATAGCCAGAATGAGAAATTTAGTAACATGGTGAGCATTTTCATGGTCATCATGTGACCTCATTTCCGCAACACTTTATCCCACATAATTTAAGTCAGTGTTATGATGGTAATCTTTTAAATTATGGTAATGATTTCACTTTTATCCATGCATCTATAAGCAACTACATAGGATCTTTACTAATGAAAAACAATAACACATGCTACTGCAAAACTACATATACAGTGTCTAGCTAAGGCATTACTTACTGATAAGACGCATTTAAATGTAGCATATTTTCTTTGGATTTGAGGTGCTTGCTACTTAGAATACTTTGTGAACCATTACATCCCTATAGAATACAAATGCTAATTGAGAGAAAGGAATAATTTTATCTGTTAGGTAGTGTTTTTTGCATGACATTTTATGCATGGTCCATGTAAATGTACTCAATAAGTAATACTGTCTATCCTTAAAGAGAAAAAGAAATCTAGGGTAAAGACGTTCCACCAGAAAATACAGCAACTTTGAGCTTCTAGAGCAGTACAGGAGAAGAGAGCTAAAGATACTACAGGCACAAAAGATTGGAACTTTAGAAATCTGGTAAATGGACTGAGGTTGAAGTGTTTTGACGATAAATGCACCACAGTTCTAAAGACCATCAGCCATATAGCGGAGGGAAGCATAAGCTGCAATCTTTGTCTCTTTGAAATTAATTAGAGATCAGAGAAAATTTGTTACCATTATAATCCATTCTAGTATTCTTCGCTGAGGGGAAAAAACAACCCTAATTTGAACATCCATTGGCATGAGAATGTGATTCTTTTTTTAAATGAATAGCTCTTGTAATCATACTGTAGCCCATATCCCTATTTCCCTTCACCTAAGAGTATTATGGGAATCATATACAATCAAAGCATTACTCAACCTTGTCCTCCCATCTGACATTAAAGGCCCCTTTGCAGAAATTATTAACATATATCAAGCAAACAACATTCAGTCATTGCAACAAATGATAAGCTCATCTACCTCGTCACCCAAATCTGATAGAAAGAAGACCATCTGTAAACAAAAGGACCAAATAAAATGAAATACCAAGCTGCAGTCCTCCCTAGCACACAATTCATTAGCATAACATATCAGTTTTGTCTAGTTTTTTTAATTAGCTTGAAGACATACTCACATTATACAACTTAACTGCATAAACTGTTGATTTTGCCCCTGGGGTAGTTAATTTTATTATATCACCATTTATTTCTGCAAAAAAACAAAAGCATTTTATCAAATCCAGGGCAAGAACTATGAAGATGAGAAAAGACAAAACTATAACCTAATTTTACAAATTAACCTTATCATATTGTTTATTGTGGGTTACATGTAATATAGATGAAAGAATTAAAAACATTTTATCTAGTGTTGTATTTGATCCTAAAACTGCTATAGTATTTAGATTTTGGCTCTCTCTTTGGGGAAATTGGTTTTAAAGATAATTAAATCAGATAATTAAAATAATAAACCTAAAAACTCAAGGTGATGTCAATTACTCTACACAAAAAAAAACATTATTTCATTGTCACATATTTTTCACAAAAAAAGTTAGTGTGAATGACCCAGTGTTGCAACAAAGCAACAAATAGAAAATGTGCACTTTTCTTAAAGGATCTCTGGCCCTGTTTTCAAAACCACCAATGGGGACAATAACAAAGAATACAAAAAATGCATTTTGCTATTATTCATAAAGCGCACCAACCCACTTTTTCAGTGCCAATATGATTCCGATATCCGAACAGAGGATATCGGTCGATATGAGCTGTTTTTAAACTAGTAAATACGAATGGAAAAAAATGTATCCCAAAAAAGCTTTGGCTACTAGAAACATACATAACGTACTGTTACACCTTGTTTGTACATCTTGTTTTAAGCATTTTTGAAGCATTTGCAGTTTAATTTCAATATCTTCCAAGCGAGTATACATAAGCAGCGAATGCTTAAAATGCACCACAATTTTTCTCCCATTGGAGAATCACTTACACTTCGTTGCGATAGCAGCCAATCGTGCATCAGAAGCTGCAGCGAGTGCGCAAAGCAGCCCAAGCTAGCGACTCCCAAATCATCCACTGCTTTTTTCTTATTTGCGATCTCTCGCACAATTGCATGAGCTTTGTTTAGTGGGATTAGTGGGATAGTTTGCTTTGCAAGCATGCAAATCCCCATTTGCTCTCGTCACATCTGATGTTCTTTCGTTCCTCCTACTTCAAAGGGTATGCGCATGACATCACAGCAGGCGCAAGTCACTGCACTCACACCGACTGAGTGGCAAAAAAAACTGAGGGGCAGTATTAGGGCCTGTCTGCACTAATCCATTTTCGTTTAGAAACCAAAAAAATTTCTTCCAATTAACCTTCCGTCTGCACTACCACAGACCTTTTTTTTTCCCCCAGAAATGGAGAAAAATTGCACTGCTCTCCAACAGCTTATCTTTCTGTAAACGCATTAGTGTGGACGCTCATAAACGTAAAAATTTTGTTACACCTTCATCAATGAGCTCCGATTGGTTCGTACTTAGCTCGTGACCCTTTCCTGATTAGCTCTCTTTGTCTCAATGTTTCTTTTCCTAATTGGTTATTCTTCACAGGAATGAAGAATGCTTTTCCTTTGTTTTCATGGAAGAAAGCCACATGTGAACACGGCAGATGCACAGGACTTTCACTACCTGACATATGCTGTTTTGCTTACTTGTGTGCAACTAAATCACGTTCCGTGTACATTGTGTGCTGTTTACAACTTTTTTGGAGCTCATAACTAGACTGTACCTGGGCCAAGTTTAAGTGCAACTCTAACTTATGATAAAGACACCCAACCATCGAACATCAGAGTAAACTGAAGAGAGGGAAGAGAGTGAGACGTGTAGTGACTAAATTTCTGGATCCCTATGTTGTCGCTGTGATGGTTCCTTTTATATACAGGTTTGTGTTTGTGATGCTACAGTACTGTGGTATTTTGCTTTTGCTAAATAAAATACGTGCATTTACTTTAAATACATGGTTGAGATTAATCAACAGTCAAGCGTTTATAAAAAACTGGACTTTATTACCAGTCAAAGTCAAAATAAATGAGTCAAAATATATACTTCACCATTTCTAGAATTATAAAAAATTTTGTTGGACAAAAAAACATGCAAATGACACATTGTGGTCCAGCTGCAACAAACAAATAAAATATAAAGTGTGCCACTTCTAAAAATATATTATAAAAGCCTTGGTTAAATGTGCAAATGAAAAATGCCAGAAATACATAAACAACCACTCTTGCAATTACATCATTTGCCTTTTACGCAGAGCAGTGTAAACACAGAAGTTTTGTCAATGCTAGTGATAACTAGTGCTGACAGATCTTTTCTTTTGAAAACTCCCGTTTTTTTTTTTTAACATATTAGTGTAGATTTAGCCTTAGTGTTCAGCTTGAATGCCATGAAAACACATCTAAAATGGGAAAGAGCTGGCGTGCGACTGATCGTACAAATCGGAGCTATCTTCAGACTGCCAAAAACTAAATAAGTATCAGGTGTGGAACGTCATATATGCCCGATACCCAATCCATCTAATTAGATACGGATTTCTGCCGATACCAATCCCGAATATCAGACTGGTGCACCTCTAATCACCGACTCAGTACCTCCCCAGTTGGTGGGTGGTAACCCATCAAGATCAAAAAAGCTCTCAGAAAAAATACTTTTGAAACCCAAGTGTTTGAGAAGAAAGCATTTTCATTAAAAAACCCAAAAATCACATGCAGAAAACCACAATATTATTCAGAATATGCAACAACAAATTTATTCACAGCTCTAATTATATGCTCGGCAAATGTGTTTAAAACAAATGTGCAATGCTTACACCTGTGCCTTTAACCAATAAAAGTTAAAAGCCAGTCAATTTTTCCAAGATTCAGCTTTAACACTTCCCAGTTCCCCCATGACCATAAGAAGTTTTACCCCCAGAGAAGACGTGTCGGTTCGTGCTGTCAAACGCCAGGCAGAATATGTTAGAAAGGTGCTCTCCCTTCAGTTTGAGAGGTTTTGAGCAGGAATGGAGCGCCTTCTCCATGTGCCAGAGTAGCACCCTGCGGTCATCCCCTCCTACAATCACAGAAAAGAAGCACATGTATAGTCAATTTGAAAGATGCATCAAATATTCTCTTGCTTTCAGTTCCATATACATACCTTGATTGTTTTTGTTTTTTTTTTTTTTACAGAAAAGCTTATGGTGGAATTGGAAATCAGATTTTACAGTATGTGCACATGAGGTAGACAGCTATCAGCTTTCCAGAATAAAATCTTGGACACCAAAATACTCTGTATTAAGAACTTATTCTTGATTTTAAGATTAACTTCCCAACCTCGAAAAAGCCCCTTAGAATTATACTTAAACAAATAAAAAAGGAGACAAATATTGTAATTATGCATTGATGTAAAATGTTTTTCTCTTTTCTCTTAGGAATATGAGGTTCTAGTAAAAACTGAAATATAATGATTACTGGACAGTGCAAGTCCTACGTTTAAAAGTAAAAAACAATGAGTTATTTTGGATAACAAATAATAGCACAATAAGAGCATTTACTTGAATTTAGCCAGATATCTTACAATTTATAGAGACCCATTGTTCTTTGAACAATTTAAGCTGTTTGACAAGTTTTAAGAAATATCAATATATTTTGTTCTGCATGCTTTCAATTTAGTTACCTTACAGACCTACAATAAGTTGTATAAATCTTAAACTAGGTTAAATACCAACATGAAGTGATTTGCAAAGATGTGTGCAACTCGAACACCTTTCACAAAGCACTTACCCGCAGATCAGTTTACATTTAACTGGCAAAATAAAATTGCAAATGACATATACAAAATAAAATAAAGCTGCAAATCCAGGCAATGGGTGATCCAGAAACTTGAGAAACATGGCTTAACCATAAATTTTGACACACTTGGCTTCATTTCATTTCATTAACTGGCGGCACCAACAACTATCACTGACTCCAAAAATCAAAACTCAAAATGTTGACACGTTTCTTTCAGTTGCAGTCAGATTCTCTTCGTACAAGCTACTTCCTTCATTTAACTACTAACTTGCAAAAGGCACTTGCATTTACCCCTGCACCCAGTGTTTTCTGATCTACTACAGTATATCACAATTCAGAGCTTGCATTGATTCACTTAAGTTTAATGTTTTTGGTCAGTATAGGGAAACTGGAGGGTCAGCCAAAAAGGCACCCACACCGCTAGGCTTGTACGATGTGCAATGTTAATAACAACATGGCATTTCATGCACACGCAAGGACCATGATAGTCTGCTGTGCTCAAGATATCAATGATTTAATTGAGCAATCATGACAGCTCTAATTGTATCCACAAAGCACATTTCAGAGGAATCGTTAGAACCTCAATACAGCACTACATATACTTTTATTTAGCAGGCAATGTTGTCCATATGAACATACAAGGGAGGCTAATAATACATCACAAAGCCCAGCTACAAGTGCACTACTTAATACTATTATTATAACAACAGAACAACCCGTCAAGTGCCTATCACACGATGCCTGCATGGTCAGAGGAAAAACAGACTGATAGACTGTCTGAAACAAAGCAATGTCAGCCTGCATAACATCTTAGTGCTGTCTAAATATCTCGCTTCTTTGTCGATCTGTTTCCGTCAATCTAAACGTAGCCGCAATATCTCGAATTAAAAACAATCTTTTTTAACCAGTCAGCTAACTCGGTGAGAAAAAAAAAAAAAAAACAAACCGCACACTCCATCGCACTACCAAAAAATATTGTACGTATCTCACACAGTAAACAGCACAGGGTTCACAGACAGGTCAGCTATGCTATCACATAAATAGTTTGCGGCATGCTGATGTGGAAAAATTGGTTCTACTTTAAGAACATAAGAACAAGAAACTTACAAACGAGAAGAGGCCATTTGGCCCATCAAGCTCGTTTGGGGTGAACTCAACTAACGGCTCAGAGTTGTTAAAATCTTATCTAGCTCTGATTTAAAGGAACTTAAAGGTTTTAGCTTGCACTACACTAACAGGAAGACTATTCCGTACTCTAACTACACACTGTGTAAAGAAGCGCTTTCTCAAATTCAGTTAAAAATGTTCTCCCGCTAATTTCCACCTATGGCCATGAGTTCTTGCATTTGAACTAATAATTTTTTTTTACTTTGATTGCATGGAAATGGTTTGTATTTGCGAAAGCTGACATGGACCAATCTACTGTAGTCTGCAAATTTTGCAAAGATACCATACAACGGGTGGCAACACCACTAATCTTTTTAACCACTGAAAACGTCAGCACCCCAAATGTGGAATGTCTGGCTATGTGTATGTGCAAGAACATAGTCCTCAGCTGCAGTGTCTTATTGTTATAATGCTACAAGCAATGTTTCTTCTAAGGACAGACTTGCTGGTTAAGTGTTTGATCACTTAGGAAGCAAAGTACTTGCAGACAAAAACAATAGACTATTCTGAGAAATCACAAAGCATTCCTATCATTTTTCACCTGTTGGAGGGAGTTCAACAGCCCCATTGATGGATAATAAAGAGTCAGTAAATGGTCTGACAAACACAAAAATGATGTACGTCTTATGGGATCAAAAGTAGACTAGATATCAATCACACTGAACACTTAAATTTAATCTCAGGTGCCACTCCGCTTAATCGTGGAATGTGTGGAAGTATATTGTTCCAGGCTGTGTTCAGAATCTTTCCCTATTACAGAAACAGCACACCGCATTCCCAAAAAAAAACTGATTTGGTAAGTAGTACACTCTTAACACACACTATGCACTGTACATTACATTGCCCAGACAGTGTACAAAAATATACTACATGTATACCATAATGTGCAAAGGTGACATCTGTTGTCAATTGACAAGATGACCCAAGACGACAGTTTTGTATACAACGGTAAGCACAAATATATTTTAAGAGTAGTTTATGACAGCAGTGATCATTGCAGACTTAAGTTAACATTTTAATGATAGATAGATAGATATTTTGCATTTTAAACTACGGATATTTGCATTCCCTGTTTATGTGCATGTGTATGGCTGTGTATGTCCCTATTCTATTTATGCTGTCATTGTATTTTATTATTTGCAAATGTCAACTATCAGATGATGGTAGGACACCAAAATAGAGGATGCTGGAATGTGATGTCCAAAACCATCATCTTGTTTCACTTATTCCCTATATGTCCAACTACATAGTTTTTTTTTTCTCTCTTTTTAAATAGGGAATATAGGTGATTGAACGACTAAACTATATGAGCACAATCCAGACACCTGTACAACCTCGCTCATAGTGAAGCTGTTATTGGAGTTTCCGTTGTTGTGCTATGTGACGTTAGCTTGACTGAATAACTACTACACACGGGGAACCTTTAGATGCCATTTTCCTAAACAGCTATTTAAAACTTGACATTTAAATAAGTAATACGCTAATTACATCGAAGCGAAGGGGTGTGGACAAAAGCATTTCATTTCCACAATGTATTCGCTTTAAATTTCATAAACACCGTAACTCATTATTAAGTCTTATTAAGCCAACCTAAAGCGGGGATTCCAAGTGTTAATTGTCAGCCAAGTGTCAGTTTTGATAAGAGAATTACACCATTTCCCCACCCCAATTACGAGCTCGCCATAGCATGAAATGTTGAACCTCTGTACATGATAATCTGAGCTAAAGTATTTAAAGAGTAATGTAATCCGTATCCTAGTCTCCTTGTTAGCTAAAATATTGATGCATAAACATAATTTTACTTTACTCAACTAACAATAAACGAATAAACCCGAAGTAGACTTCTTGAGTAACCAATGTGCAGGAATGACAACATTACTACCTGAAACACAATTTAATAAATAAAACGCGAAAACTACCTCGCTCGAGTAAACTGCTACTTAATAAAGAAGAAAAATACCTGGTTGATACGAGTAATAACAGGTACGGGCTATTTAGTTTGTGCACACTGCTAACTGACGCAATAAATATTTATGCTAATATTTAGAGAACTAAGTCTCAGAAAACTAGTTGTTTTGAAGTCTCCTGTTCCTTTCCAACAATAACTACCCAAGTAAATAGTTATAAGCACCTTTAACGAACTATATTGGTATTCAAGATAAGCTAGACGGCTAGCTAGCTACTTGCATGACCAAAAGCCAGTAAGCCAGCTAAACGAGCACGGCCTGTATCGGAAATGTGTTTTAAAAGCTATGCGTTTACCATTTTACACACCCAGCTCACCACCTCGGCGTACTACCAAATGACAAAACGTGTCAACGACATGTAAAGCAATATGCCTGGACGCCAGTAGTCAAACGCCTAGGTAGCTTTAAAACTAATGCTAACGGCTAGCTGAAGGAGAAAGGAAAACGGAAGACGCGCCAACGTACCGGACACCAGCCATTCTCCGCCGCTGTTGGAAAACTCTATGGCATTAACGCAGCCAAAATGCCCGAGCATATCCTTCTTGTATAAGCTGTTACATCCAGCTAGTCTTCGTCTCTGGAATTCCTCCTTCATTAGAGGGTGTCCGGTTATCTTCCTCCGGGACAGGAACCCCACGGAAGAACGCATGCCGCAGCCTTTTATTTCTTTCATCTTGGCGATCCCGAGACGGCGATCTCCACTTCCCCAAACTGCGCGATGTTCCGAGACGTCCCCCAACTTTGCGTAACTATTAAAAATGTTCAGCTTCCCCGTGTCTGATCGTTTGCTGGTGCATGGTGGAATGGGAGAGATTACCCCAAGCCTGGCGATGATGTTTGTTGTAACGCTCGGTCTACTTCCTGTTGTGAGCGAAACCTCCTCCTCCTCAAGCACCTACATCACTAACTCGGCTGACACCGACGTCTACGTTACAGCCAAGCATTACGTTCAGACAGGTGAGGAGATCGCAAAGCGCTTGCAATTTCAGTCACTTGTGAAGTGTCCTAACTGAAATACTCAATACCACGACGTATGTGTTGCTGTACGCTGCCCATTTCAGCCATCGATCACGTTATCGGTGACCTAGTATATTGCAAACGACATATCACTTTTGTATTAACTTCATATAAATATTCAATTTGTAATATTTAGAATGGTGCATTCCCGTTTCTGGGTTTATTTAACCCCTTTCTCTCCCCCACGCACACACACGCACACACAAAGATTCCACTGACCGCAGATGTGTAGTGTAGTTTTATTATTCCCAATTTAAGGATTACAGTAGTAGTCTTAAAGTTACACAGTATTTCTTAGAGAAATTCTATGTGACGTCCCCTAGAAGAGGAATAAAACGCAAATCGTCTTATCAAGAACATCTATAGAACTAAAATTACTGTAAGGTTTTTATGGCATATCATCACACGTATAAAATCGTGTTTTCTTCATTGTGACGTTTAAGTGCTTAGTACTTAATTTAGTCTTAGTTTTTGAATTCGTTTGCCTTGCTTTCAGATCAAAACACCACAATAAAGCTAAACACTCATAATAATGAAACAACTATGGCAAGTTATCTGTGCTTTCAAATTACATGCATTTTCTGTTATATGACAGTTTTATTTATGGACTTTAATTCTATGGCAGGGAAGGGCAAGGTTCTTTGGGAGTGCAAAGCTGGGTTCAAATTAAGGTTTTTAATGGTTAATGCTTAAAATAATTCCCTATTTTTAAATAAACGAAATCCATCTTAATAAAACAAAATTCTCAGTGCAAACATCACATAAACAATCTTATGTATGACAGTAATAAACTAGTGAGCTTTATAGTCTCCCAAATGATTCCACGTATTTGGAAACTGAGCATTTAAACAGACACATCAGTCATGTTCTTTGTGAAGGTTAAGCAGATATGGCTAAAGCCTTACAAAAACACCACAAGTTGGTTTTGTGCCTAATAATCCACAATTCTCTCCCCCTTTCAAGCTAGATATCATTGAAAAATGATTGTGAAAGGCTAGAAAATGATCCACCTTCCTTACCCTCCATTTACTGAATCCATACTGAAAGTTTTAAAATACTTTAGGTACACATTTTATAAAATCATACTCCCTAACTTTCCATGAAAAAGGCATATTGTTATACATGGGCTGAACAATATTGGATAATATTGTTTGGCAATATAATCCATATGAGGGAAAATATATTTGATAATTTTTGAGCCATGGTGCAAAATGAACAAGCCACACACTACTAATTCCATTTGTACAAAAACAAATCTCAACATGTTTCCGTGTCATTTCTGGGTCTTCCCTCATGACAGAGATTGAAAAATTTAGGCCATCAGTGTCAAAGCGAATTACAGTAATGAAGATCTATATTTATTTTTTGTTTATCATACAATTTCAGTGAGTACAAATGTCTGTATGGAGATGCTGTTATACAAAAGAAATTTGGCATAATTTCCCCAAACTGAGGAGTTCAAAGGGAATTTTATCTTTTGCTACAAAGAAGGAATATGGCGGTTCATCTTATTTCTGGATTATGGCTCCAAATTAATGACAACACAAAAGGCAATCTGTAAATGGGTATTTTCTAGTTGGGAGTTAAATTATTCATTTGATCTCATTAAAGTAATATTTTCCCTCCAAATATATAAACATATATAAACATAAGCAGAGAATAACTTTAAAAAGCAAGGTGGACACTTGAAATAGAAAGCAATGCCTTCCATTCTTTGTTTCGCCTAAGTATGGTTTTAAAAAAGTAAAAACAAAACAGCAGGGATTAAGAGAGAAGGGAGAGTGGTCAAAGTGGGCAAAAGGAGGTAGGTTTGGGTGAGAGTAAAAGCTGCTGGCACATGGACGGATATTTTCAGTTCCAGGTTTGAACCCCAAAGGTGCTAGTATGGGCCTTTGGAATGTCCAAAAATGCCAATGGGGAAGTGTTTGACATGAGAGGACCATTGTGCAGCCAGCTGGAAAAACTTAACATCATTCCACTCCATGCCATCAATGAGTACTGCAAAAGAAAGTAGACAATTACTTGGGTGACTCAGGCATTCGTACGTACAAGAAGGTATATACATTTTTTGAATTGCCATTTATATATGCTTAGCATACACTTTCCACTTTTTAATATACAACCTGTCTTTATTACAAGGAACATTCAGCACCTTTGCCTGTTTATACCACTACAAGAGCCTAATACTGTTTAGAAAAAACTGCTGACTTATCTTGAAGTTATTCCTAGTTAATTATTTATTTTAAATGTACTGCGCAAGTCGTGAACTTTTCAGATTCAGATAAATTTAAGCCTGACACAATGGGGTTACTTTTAAAACAAAAACAGAATTTTGAAGGCCGTCCATTCAGGTTTACAAAGAGGTCAAATAGTTATTAAATGGGAATTTTAGCTTTTTTAATGTATTGTTTTATATAAAAATGTTCGTGCTTAAAATTGAAGTTGAGTTGATCATGCTCAGAAAATATATAAAATATGCAAGTTTCAATATATTAACAGTCAAATAAAAATAAATTCATATTGTCATTGGAATTAATGTTCTTAAGGGATGTCTTGGTGGGTGCTGACAATAAGTGATGGCAGCTATACTAAGAAGTAAAACTGTTATATTGGTAGAACCAATTAATCGATGTATTATTTCTAGTTTTAGTTTTATCAGAAGTATTATGTTATCTTTAAAAGCCATTTAAATTGGATGTAAACCAGTTTCTCACCCCTAAGCATAGTCTGTTGATTCTTGGCAGTGCAGATCAAGCGGCTGATTCCCTCAATCACCTGACTTTTTGACTCTACTTCCTTGTCCTTAGTCTTCTTTGGCAAAAACATGACTGGACATGAAAGAAACAGGGCAAATTATGATTAACATTACATACAGAGAACCACAAGGGCCAACCTGCAGAAAGCTGTAGACAGAAAATTAGAAACCGTATACAAGTATTTAAAAATTTACAAAAAAAATCTAAAACCACAACAACATTAACAATAATAAGTAGTACAGTGATACTTGTCAAATAACTGCTTTTCATGTATTGAGAATACTAGTGTAAAAAAAAAAAAAAAAGTACACCAGAACCTAGGTTTTTTATTTATATTATCTGTAAATATTTGGGGAAAAAAAACACACTAAAATATGCGACAGAATCAGGATTACCAAGGTGATGTTCAAGAAAATTGAGACCTGTCTCAAAATCTTTAATGCCTGACTTTTACTCTTCTGTCAAGTTCATCCCATATAATTTCTTTAAAATTAAGATCAGGCTTTAGCCTAAGTAGGTCAGGGGATTTTGCACAAAGCAGGGGCTTCCCAGTTAGCTGGGTAATTTAAGCCAAAACGAGAAAACTGTTCAATAGGAAGACAGGTAAGTGAAATTCCTCCTGGACAATCCTTACATTTGGCTTATCTAGCTAAAGAAGAACTCCTGCCTTGTGAAATACCCCCCGGTCATTATTCTGAGTTGTCCTTCACCTTCCTTTTTGCCAGACAGTACTTCTAATTTTAAGGTGTGTTTTGGGTTTTCTAATCAGGTTCGACATCATTTCATATTATGAACAAAGTAAGATATCTTTAGTCTGGTCATTTCTGCTTCAATTGAAAGTTCAGGCTTGATTTTGTGAAACATCCATTTGTTTGTTTTCCTTGTGGTCTATAGTATTTTTAAGTCTTTACCAGTGTCAAAGTTCAAACATGTCGATACTCATCCTGCCCTGCTACTTCAGTATCCAGCTTTCACATTCATAAAAGCTACAGAACATGCCTTTTTCTGAACAATTCTCATCCTTTTTTGAACTGCCAGGACTTTTGAAGACTTTTGAAGAAATATTTCTCTAGACCCTTTATCACACCTCTGCCAAAGTGCCAGTCTGCAATGTATTTCTTGACTACTGGATCATTTGTTGTTGATGATTGTTCTAAGGAGGCAAAAGCGGTCTTTACCATCAACACTAAGATTAGCTGATCCATGTGTCACAACCTTTGTTTTCAATGAAAGCTCTACTCCTGTCGTCCCATCTTTCTGCTTTGTTCTTTAACTTTCCTTATGAATTCACATATGCATTTTCCACTACAAGTTGGAATCTTGAGTCCACAGTTATTTTCCTAGCACCCCATATTTTTTGTCACAAAAACATTTTTCCTTGATTTGCCCCTATAATCCACAGTTTTAAATTTTTAATCAAACAATATCACATGTGATTAAAGGACACAGGGTATCTGCATACATTTCAGTGTCACCATATAGAAACTACAGCACTTGTTGTACATAGTCCCCCATTTCAGGGCACCATAATGTTTTGGACGTAGCAATAGCATGCGCATGTTTAGTACTCAGCCGCCATTAGGCTGGTGCAACCAGTGTTGCTACATTTCATCGTTTGATATGGTCAACAAAGTCAAAGGCTCTGTTGAAATCAAGTGAGAATGTGCTGACCTCCTTTGTGTATTCCTTTGCTAGTTTCAATTATCCATTACACCACTATGCATTCTGAAAAAATGTGTTGGATGTCTTCATGGTGGAATGCGATTCTATACAATTTTGACATACTGATTTCAAATAAGTTTACAAAATTTTACAATCACATCAGGATTTTTCACAAATCAAATATTGATTTTAATGCAGTTCCGAAAAAAAACAATCACAGTAGAGTCTCGCTTATCTGACCTTCGCTTATCCGACATTCCGTATTATCCAACGTCCCGCCGCAAAAAAAACAAAAAAAAACACAACAATCGGCAACAAGAACTGCAAGTTGCGGGCGTGAGCGTCGTCTATTTCCTGTTGCTCCTACCGCAGCTAATTAGTTACCCCGACTGTACAGTGGCGTGCCCGTCTACACTGAAACATGATTATTAGGTTTGTAATGTGTAAAATTATAACGTAGTTTGACGTTTAATAGGCTTTGTCTTAACACCTCCCATTATCCGACATTTTCGCTTATCTGACGTTCTGCCGGCCCGTTTATGTCGGATAAGCGAGACTCTACTGTAATCGCTTTTGAACACAACCAGGCACAATAAAATTGGAAACAATATTGGAGTAAGCTTGTTTTGGAATTCCAAAAGTAAGATTTTTTCACATCCTTGCTTCAGTTTCTAAGACCATCCTCGCAAGCCTTGCGTACTGCATAAGGTGCCCACGGCTTCTCTAGGTCCCCAAGCTTCATACCAAAGTACATATGATAACCTTTCTTCACAAAATCAGTCATCTTTTCTCTTTGTCAAACTCCAGTCCAGGAGGGCCGGAGTCCTGTGTAGCTTAGTTCTTTTCCTTTTCCACCACAAATTATTCAGCTCAAGAGCTGTGTGGTAATTAGCACAAGGAGCTGAATCAAGTGTGTTAAACGGGGTAAAACCAAAATTGTGCAGGGTTCCGACCCCCCAGGACTGGAGTTTGACACCCCTGCTGTAACGTATAGCTTCCACAGATGTAGCAAAATGAATCAACAAAATTTCTTTTAGATGAGTAGCTTTTCATCATTACAGCCACCATGGTGCTTATAATATCTTTATAATAAACTACACATTACAGTTTAAGGTGCAGCCAGCATTAATGTTAATATGTCCCATAAAATGTAAAAATCCCGGAGGCTACAGGCGCAAGGCAGGGAAAAACCCAGGATGAGCGGCAACCCATCGCAGGGCACACTCCCACGCCATTCACTCACCCACGCACACCTATGGGCAATTTGGAAACTCCAATTAGCCTTAGCATGTTTTCGGACCGTGGGGTGAAACCAGAGTACATGGAGGAAACCCCACAATGAAACATGCAAACTCCACACACGGAACCCTGGCGGAAACTCGGACCCAGGGTCCAGAAGTGTTAGGCGACAGTGCTAACCACTGCACCACCATGCTGCCCCCAATAATAATAATTATAACAATCATAATAATAATAACAAAAACTTTAATAATGAAAAATGTACCGAGTTAATTCCTGCACACTGTAAAACCACTGCTTCCCCCGTGTTGCATACCTTTGTTTTTCTTCTCCTTCATAACCACCGTCATGGACATGGTGGGCAGAGGGCCGTACTCTGCCCCACCCAGAGGTAACCGGCTGACCTGCAAGGAGCGGAAGGTGCACTTCAACGTGTTCTTGGATGAAGAATCCTTCTTTTCCACATCCCTCTTTCTGTCCAAGGGAGCCACCCAGTAATCCACTTGAAGACCCATTAGCTCCCCCTGTCCTCCCCCAGAGGAACTGCAACCACACAGCAAGGAAAAGGTCAAAATATGATATGATTTTAAAACATGCTATTTGGAGAATGCAATGGTTTTACTGAATTACTACTACTTTACCCTGAAGCTATACAATAACCAAACATGGGGCCTTCAAACATGGGGGTATATTTAATAGATTACATTTAAAATATTTGCAAATGCAGTGCAAAATCAAAACAAAGAAGGGCTGAATATTTGATTAATTAATGCTTAAAGGTGCTACTTTGTATTTTAATTGCATTGCTTTCTGTTATCTGATGTTTAATGCAATTATTCATCCATCCCTCCATCCTTGATGGCCGCTTATCTAGCACAGGGAGGAGACAAGCCTAGATCTTATCCCAGAAACCACGATGCAGGTCAGATTATGCTAGCTAATTGTAATAGCATGTTTAACGAATTTCTTTATGCAGAATTTTCAGGTACAACAAATAATCCTTAACTGTATTAAGGGCTGTGAATAAATCAATAAATTGTTTTATGACCTTTTATTGTGTATTGTATATAATAACATGTTTATAAATCAGCTGGGCAAAGTAAATATATCAATAATAAAGTACATAAATGTATGGCATACCTACATTATTACCATTTCAATGTCAAATTTTAGTAACAACTGTCTTGAATATGCACTGCAAATTTAGAACTGCTGAAATCTAATTTCAAAGCCATGTAATTCAATTTTTGGCAAGTAGTCATTGTAAACCTATTTATTGTTCATACTTGATGTCTATCAAACCGCCAACACTATCGAGACACCAACTTCAGCACAGTTATCTGTTTTCTTTTTATCACTGGTCATCATGAATTTCCAGCTGGTGAGCTAATGCAGGACTTCCGTGGAGTTGGTTTAGTTGTTAACGTAACTCAAACTTTAAAGTCTTATTAGCTCTCCAAAGGGGAGTTGGTAAGATGTTTCTTATAAAAGCAAATGTGAAAGAGATATTTGCACAAAGCAATTAAGGATAAGATTAATTAAGGTTAACTGTTTATAATGCAAAACATGTTAACGGTCTTTTTGCGATTTGCCAGTTATATGTCCCCAACTGCACTTAATCTAGACCTTAAAAAATAAACAAAACACACATATATTTAAATAATATTTTTTTGAACAAGTCTTATCCATTTTCTCCTGATAAGACTGAGGAATTGATAGAAGGAATTTAAGCTGGTTCATGGTTTTACTCTGAAATAGATAAGTTTAGGAGACTGATTGTAATGAGACTGTGTACCTGTATGAACAGAAGCTAGTATTAACTGAAGGGGATGAAGGGGGGGTGGGGGACGCTTCTTTTAGGGCGGGGGACACCTGAGGAGGTGTAGAGGAGAGGAGACCCGATCCAAACGGAGCTGCATCATCAGAGTCTCCTGGACAGCAAGGCAAGGAAAAAATGTGAGAAGTCTCAGTACAACAGCATACCCCAATCATCTCTCTGATTTCTCACACAGCTCAGACTATCCCAGCCTGGTCCCTTCTGTAACTTACCTGATGTCGCAGAGGATTGCTCTAAAATGCCCACTTTTACCACCTAACAAGGAGTCAGAATACAGGGTTACAGTTTTACTTCATTTACCAATGTTTTTTTTCCCCCATGCTAAGAACACCCTGAAAAAGGTCGCCTTATAAACCATCCACTGATCAGCCATAACATTAATACCACCTGCCTAATACTGCCAAAACAGCTCTGACCCACTGAGGCATGGACTGCCCAAGATCTTGGAATGTGTCCCGTGATATATGGCACCAAGATGTCAGCAGCAGATCCTTTAAGTCCCATAGGTTATGAGGTGGGGCCTCCATCGGACTTGTTTGTTCAGTACATCCCACAGATGCTCGATCGGATTGAGACATGAGGAATTTGGAGGCCAAGTAAACGCCTTTCAAGTGTCTTTCACGTTCCTCAAACTATTCCTCAACAATTTTTGAAGTCAGCGTTATTCTTGCTCTGCAATAATGTTTAGGTAGGTGGTTAGTGTCAAAGTAACATCCACATGAATGCCAGGACCCAAGACTTCCCAGCAGAACGTTGCCCAGAGCATCACTCTGCCTCTTCTGGCTTGTCTTCTTCTTATAGTGCACCCTGGTGTCAACTCTTCCCAGGCAAATGACACACATGCACCTGACCATCCACATGACATAACAGAAAATGTGATTCAGGCAACCTTCTTTCATAGCTCCACGGTCCAGTTCTGAAGTTCACATTCCCATTGTAGGCACCTTTGGCGGTGGACAGAGGTCAGCATGAGCACTCTGACTAGTCTCCGGCTATGCAGCTCCATATGCAACAAGCTGTGTGTTCACCGTGTGTCCTGACACCTCTATATCATAGCCAGCATGAACTTTTTCAACAATTTGTGTTACAGTAGCTCTCCTATGTGAGCAGACCAGGTAGACTAGCCTTTGCTCCCTACATGCTTCAATGAGCCTTGGATGTCCATGACCCCACTGCCAGTTCACCGGCTGGCCTTCCTTGGACCACTTTTGGCAGGTGCTGACCATTGCACACCAGGAACACCCCACAAGACCTGCCATTTTGAAGATGCCTCTAGCCATCACAAATGGGCCCTAGTCAAAGTTGCTCAGATCCTTACACTTGCCCATTTTTCCTACTTCCACCACATCAACTTCAAGAATTGACTGTTCACTTGACATTTGCTATTGTAGCGAGACAATAAATGTTATTAATTTCACCTGTTAGTGGTATTAATGTTATGACTGATCGGTGCTTATGTTGTATTAAAACCTGCTCAGTTATCTAATTCATATGTGACTGATGATACTTACTCCAATAAAAGGAATGAACTTCTGGCAGGAATCTTCATCTGGGCTGAGGAGAAAATACAAAACAATTAAATGAAAACAAATATGACAAAGAGATACAGAATGTCTAAGGATACATTCTCTTCTTCTCATGGTCAAATTCTCCCACAGACATCAGCCAGAGTGATATCGACCCAATTTGTCTGAATGACATAATTTTTGATTATTCTGCCTGTAACTCAAGCAGATGAAACTAATGTCCTCTCTTAGTGCTGTGTGACAGATGTTTAAATTCTTTAATAACGTTCCTGAACAAAAGTCTTTTATTTTTCAGAAACAATTGGCTTCTTGCCATTCCACCATCTTGCTGACAAACTGTTAAGCAAAAAGAAAAACAGGTTTCTACTTCTGTAACAATCTACCTACACAAGATCTGGGCTACTTAAAAAAAATAAAAATTCAGAATCGAAATGCACTCAAGTCAGTTTTGAAAGGGTCCCTATGTATTTTCTTTCAATATTAAACATGTTTTGATTGTGAAGTCCTGGAGGATGGATTTAGTTGTGCTGTGAGGGTTAACAGCACTCTGTCTGGCCTTCTTAAATCCAAAAGACGACATAAAAACAAACTCGGAGAACCCTTCTGCTGTCATTTCAAGGCAGATTTCAAATAGGAGTTTTACTCACTAATTTCCATTTTATGATCATTACATTGTATCTCGTGCTGATGGAATCCCTACCCAGAGGCCAAGCATCCAGAAGTCACCATCAGTGGCAGGGACATGACATATTTTGTATGAGGGTAAGCATTTGGATTGAATGTAAGCTTTGGCTGGATTTACTGGAATCATTAATTCCAAAATAATCCCCAAATAGATACTTTATTAATCATGTCCACTTTTAATAACCAAATATGCATTACATTTATGTTAATTCATTGATTAAAATACAACCCAGGGATTTGGGGCAAATTTCGTCCCTATAGGTCCAATTGTCAGAAAACAAAAATAAACCCTTATACATTTTGTCAGGAGCAGAGATTTTAAACTACTGCCTAAGAAGCAGAGAGCAGGACATGCAAGGACTGGGCTTCAAACCACCCCAAAGTCATTCCCATTTTAACAGGCTATGTACGAAATGCACCGCCTCGAGAAATCATTTCACGGCACTAGCTGGGAAAATAAAAGCTCCATCGATCTTCAGAGCAGCAATCAGCAGGGCAGCTCAGGCACTTTCACGAGTGTCTCGTAAAGCCAGGCTTGAAAAAGCTGTTTGGACAACTATAACAATAAGGTTCATTCTATATAAACCCGCTCAAACCTCCCAGTTCATGTCAAAAAAAAAATTTAAATTTCCGTTAAATTCATGGGACCTTACAAAATCATATAGCTGAAGTCCAAGTACTTTCGTATTAGTATTTAGTTTACTTAAGTTTTGCCCTCCTGGCTTTTTTGCGATTCTTTATATGTGTATTCTAAGCCTCCTCAACCATTTATTTTTCACTGGATTGGGTTGAAATTTGTACTGAACATCCAAGAACCCCTAAGGAAAATTTGCAATATGAATCCATAAGCAATCGATTTAGAGCACACCTACAAAAAATCTCAAAAATGCCCAGAAGGCCAATCTTAAAATATTTATAACTAAAAATGTATTTGGAGTAGAGCTATAGGATTTTGCAAGGTCCCATGAATTTACATATGTACTTAATGTTAGTTTTCACGATATTTTTTTCCCCAAGAAAATCCATGACATGTACTGGGACATCTAGGTGATTTGGTATGGAATGACCCATAATAATGATGTCTGATGTCTGATGTGTGTTCAAGATATAAGATGTATAAAAACGAGACAAATAAAATATATTCATATACCAATCTGATGCACACATAATAATGTATGCACAAAACATACACATACTATTATATATATATATATATATATATACACATACATATATATACATATACATACATATATATACATACATATACATATATATATATATATATATATATATATATATACACACACATATATATATATATACATACATATATATATATAAA
>JAODLD010000030.1:13097641-13116618 GCA_026781065.1 Mormyrops boulengeri | reverse complement strand
ACATATATATATATATACATATATATATATAAAATGACTATAGGTCAGTGCATGTTGGTATACATGGTATATATCCTCATTACTAAAGCTACATACCTCTCACTTGAATTCATTGTCTAATTCAAAATTTAGCAAATAATATTTCTAATACTTAAATGCTGTATATCAAGACAGACATAGGCAGTTTTAAGCAGAGTGGGGAAAGAAGACAAATGATTATAAAAGAGAATAAAAGGGCAGCCTTCACCACAATCTCTCATTTGATTAATCCATAGTTATGTACAGAAGTTACATCAATCACAAGACTTTATTAATGTCATTTTGAGAATTACATTCAAATCAAGTCAATTAGTCAAGTCAATTTCAAAAATGATGGCCTAACCCCAATCCTACATTTCAGATTTAAAACGATTAAGGTGGCCTTCGAGATGTGCAAGATGTTAAACTTGAGTACAAATGGGTAAAGACTGCCAAAAATGAGAATTGAATCAGAAAATTCACCAAGAAGAAAACTAGACTCAAGCAGACCACAATACCTTAATGCTAAATCAAAATGAAAGCTCTTTTTCCTTCAAAGAAAGCAAAAAAGAAACAAATGTAAAATAAATTAAGAAACAGTTATTACTCACACATAAGATGGACATATAGTGAGGTCAGTGTCTCATTGATGGTTAAAACTGCAGCTTTATTACCAATTCATTAATGCCGGAGCCTGTAGGTCTAATCCTAGGGCTATAATTGTAGACAGAGCAGCACATAAATGGTTCTCTTTAGTACCATGGAATCTTTCACATGATACATTATGTACAACAAAACGGATGAACAGATGAATGTATCAATTTATATGTCATTTAGATGTATATATAAACATTTAGTTTTGTAAGTATCCTTACAAAACAATACTGATAAGAATAAAATCTGGTATTGAAACATTTTATTTATCATATAATTCAAAATACTGGACTTAATTTTTCGACGAAAGTTATAAAATAAATTTCTTGAGTCCAAATTCTGATTGATCTAAATGGTTGCTACTATTGTGAACATTTCCCAAACTTCACAAAAAATGTATGAATTAAGCATGTCTCTCATCTGCAGTTTAAGGAAGCAGAATGACATTAAAAGGAACCCACCTTTTCTGCTTGTAAGTAAGCATAGCTTCAGCAATTGGCAGTTGATGTGCCCCATTGGCACCCACCATGTACTGTGTGACCCTTGATACCACATCTGGGCATTCCTGAACTATTGATAAGAGGGAAACACATAAACACAGTCCCATCTATTCAACATGGGACACATAATAGTAAATTGACCCCATTTTTTGGTAGAACTCATCAGCCAAAATCATAGGTATTGCTTACTTCCAATATTTTAAAACATTGTTCTATCTGAAAAACCCTTAAATGCAGATTATTCAAGAATGGAGTAAGTGTGGGAGTGACTCTTACCCCCTACTGGAGCCTCGGGTTTGTGGAAAAGGTCTTTCCAGGCCGCATCTTGGAATAGACTATTATACCGGTAATCAATGGTGCCCAGGTATTTTGAGACAGCGTGGGAACCTGAGTGTATACAGAAAATGGTGAGGCTTGACTGTGAATCAACTAACAGACACACTACTTAAGAACCATCGAAACTCACCAAATGGGATAATTAGGAAGCGCATGTAACCCAGCCAGTCAGGGGTCTTATGAGACAGGTGGTCGACAAAGAGACGCAAGACTACACTGAGGTAGTGTTGTGCTCCCGCAACTGCAATTTTGATGGGAACAGGTGTCTGGGAGTTACAGTTGCAGCTGACCAGGAAAGAATGCAAAAAGAGAGGCGCCCTCAGTTTGTAGTCAAATGTGAGATTCTGACAAAGTGTTGGTCATATTGTGATCCCAAAATAGCCCAATAATTAGTATACCACATGATAAATTCATTTAAACACCCTATTTTAAGTCTATGAACACTAACATTTTTTTCACACAGAAATATAGGCATAGCCTTTTTGTCAGTCACAGACTGGGAACCACTACAGTGTGGAGGTAAGAAAGGGGGAAGGCAGAAAGATATGAAAATGTAAATAAAAACGAAGAATTCAAAACTTTATTTACAATCTCTGGATGCGTGAGACAATGGTATTAAAAGCAGCCTGGATGTCAGCAGTAGTACAGGTGCAGACAACTGGAAGGTGATGGTTCTGGAGTACATCTGACAGGTACTGAAAATGGAGCAGAAATAAAATGGAATAGAGAGGAATAACTTAACTAGCCTAAAGAGAGAAATAATCTGTGAAGAAAATTAATAATGCTAAGTTTCTTACCCGTCCCTGCCAATCTGACGTATTGACAAGTATTATACTATCTGGTAAGTGGTCATCCAACACCAAGATGTGGTTGAGCTGATCGTATACAGTTTTTCTGGGTATCTAATGGGGCGGAACCCATGCAGATAAGAATCGGGGGCAGAACATTAATTTATTTCATTAAAAAAACAATAAAGCCACAGGCAACAACAGACCAATTTGCAATTTAATGCTACAGTTGCTTCTCCTGATACCTGTAGGTGGCAGCGAGTATCCAGGGAACGTTCATTGTCTAGACTGTTAGCCCTTTCGTTCTGTGGCCTGTTCGGCTGTCGCTCTTTGAGGGAAGTACTTCTACCTCTTCGTCCAGTTACCTTTGGCTCCTGTCTAAAATTGAGGAGACATTGCTGACAAAGTAGGGTGCTTTTTTTATACTGGGATGACAGCAAACTGACATGGAGATGAAGAATAAACAATGGATCAAGAGGCACTAGGAAGATAGTCAGGGGAACAAGGACTTACTTGCTGGATGGGATAATGAGTGACTCTGTTTTGGTCATCCTGCCACTAGGGGGTAGCTTTTCTAAAGTGCCCATGCTGTCCAAATCTATTTCAGTGCTGGGAGACAGAGTTTCTGGGTGCTCCTGTTGGTTCAGTACAGACTATAAAGTCACAGAAAAGAAAAATAATAATACGAAAACTGGCAGTTACAAACCTCTAAACCTCTAAATATTATTCATAATAGAAAAAAAAATCAGGTTATGCATACAAAGGGGATGTTATCCGAACTGTTGTCCAACTGGACTTTGGCCCCACTGATTTTTGCCTTGTCAGGATCCATCTGAAAGGAGAGCAGAAGAGATCAGCCCCTGATAAAAGTGTTTGATGAAATGTGATCACACCTGCAGAATAATGATGTATTGATGTTTTTTCACATTAATGATAATGTTAATTGGACACTGGATTTATCATCGGCATGTATTTGTACAAGACAAAACATCGATGATCAAATGATAGAACTCACTGGACTTGGGGGTTCACGTTGGCTATTGCTGTGGATGCTGCCAATTTCGGTCTGGGAACTTGAGAGAGACAGTCCCTCGAAGTATGGCCTGAAACATAAACAAACTGTAAGAACCTTATACGCTCAGTCAGTTTATATACTAATCTTATGTCAACAAATAAAAAAATCACATGGGCCAGTCAGAGTACATGGACCAAGATTTTCTGGTGCTACCGCATAATGCTGTTTTTTGTGCTTGTCGTCGATTTTTTTCAGTTATACATCAGCATTTGTACTGACCAACTGTCAGTCACTCTCTCCTCCATACAGCTGCACACCCTGTACTCGGGCTGGACACCGAATGAGTTCATGCCACAGACATAGCAAATAGTGCAAAGATAATGCTCAGTTGAGGCCTGAAGACTAGCCTGCTGTTGGCTAAAGAACTGATCAAACACTGGGGTAATATTGCACAGAAGACATAATACAAGATGGCACTAGACTAAAACACACACTATTTTCTCACCTGTTTATTGTTTACATGCCCAGGAGGGTTTGGGGAGCCACTTGATTTGGCCCCCAGAGGTTTTTTCCCTTACAAAATGTAGTTTTGTTTCCTCCATTGTCTTCTGGTTCTTATTTGCTATCCATTTAGACTGTTATTACCCTAAACTGTCATGTGTTAGTACGTGACGCAATTGTTTGCCAAAAGTGCATTGGGTCAACCCACATTTGGAAAGGTGCTACGTAAAACTTAAGTTGAAATTTGCATTCATATACTCCAGCTATTACAGCATTTTCACAGCACGAATATTTTGTAGAACATTCTACCAACGTTTATTGAAGTATCTCTTTTTAAAATAAAAATACTGCAAGAGATTTCCAGAAACAGATCATCAAACTGCATTGTTGCATTCACATTGTACTTCAAGTTTCCTTTGCAACAGAGATCTCTTTTACAGTACATAAATGTCTACAAATTTAGTAACATAACCCACCTAATTTCACAAAGGTGGCCTCACAAACCTTCATATGGGTAAGAAAAGGTTAACTTTATTGCTTAGTATTTTCATATTACAACTACAGAAAATGTCTGCCAGAAAACAAGTAGAAAAACAACAGATTTTATACATAAAAGTCATTTATCAATGTTATGAGTCATCTATCTACATTATGACCCAGCAAGAGGAAAACATCCAAGGGGACAGGTTCAAGTAATTGCTCATTATTATGGCTAATAATCACGAGTCTCATAGCAACATTCATTTCAGTTGATCCTGACAACACAAATTAAACCAAGAGTAAATGGATTACTGTGTGGACTCAAAACATGGTATAGTTTTCCTAATTTTCCACTTCCACTTTCCACTTGCCTAATTCTTATATTAACCGGACCATTCCCACAGATGTAAACATGTGAGGGGGAAAAATGCTGAACATATAAAGACCAAAATAACCACTACTTCAAAACACTCTTTCAGATAGCAAAACTAAAGAATGTTCTCTGTCACCAGATGTTTTTTGGAGGAGCACACAAGGAGGCATTTGTCTTTTAGCTCTACGATTTCTATACTGTTTCGGTGTCACCCTGTGTCTTTGACACAAGCATTCTTCCTGAAAAGGCTCTGATCTGTCCCTGGGTCCTGACCACCATGTGAAAAGGCACTTCAATGATTTTCCAACCAGCCTGGATAGGAGTTACAAGTATTTGGAGTCAGTTTAGGATAGATCCACCCTACCTGTAGAAAGGACATCAATACACTCAAAGTCCTCTTGGGGAAAATTCTAAACTGTTAAGAACACTGACAAATGTGAATTCATGATTTTTGGCTTGTTTTTGGTCTGTATTTGTATGTTTTGTTATTGAATTTCAGTACGTAACTGCCTTTAATCATAACTTTCTCTACCAGGAAGCAATTAGGGGTCAAAGCCAACAGGGAGCTTTGCCAAATAAAATCTAGTGGTGGTTGAGTGTGAGAATGCAGTTGGCATGGAGGATCCAGGGCAATGTTCTCAACCCAGTCCCCCACACGGTCCACATTTTTGCTAGGTCGAAAATGTGGACTGTCTGGCACAGAGCTTGGAGGAAGCAAAAACGTGGACCATCTAGGGATCCCTGAGATCCGGACTGAGAAACACTGATCCGGGGGGCAGAGGAGAGTCAGAGCACAGCTTCCTCAACTCCCCTATAGGCATCCATAGTATAGCTAGCATAAGTGACAGAGCTATAAAATGAGAACTATTACGGACAATAAAATGAGATAGAATGTGAGCCTTTAAAAAGATCAAAAGCTTCATTTCAGTCCTTACATTCCAGCTCTTGTGTTACCGCAGTCTCTTTGTCCCTTCATTCTTCTCTCAAATTCGTTAAATCCCAAGAATTCTAAAACTGTTTCAGTTCCATCCTCCAATCCTCACTGCACATTTATCTGCTCATCACCCCAAAGAAAGCAAGTCTTCCAAATTTATGGGGTATTATTTGCAAAACTTACAATTAACTTTTAAAGATTTTAAATGAGTTAAATCAGGCCTGCTAATTAGTAGACAAAATGTGGAAACTAGGTACTTGTATGCCCCATTGCCCTACTACTGAACAGAAGAATGATTTCAGAATAACCAAAATCCATCAGTTATCCTCTAATCCCAAGCCTGTAACAGATTGAAATTTGTAACACTCACAGTTGAATCTGCAGCCCGTTTCTTGCATAAACTTGTGAGAAAGCCTAATTAGTTATAATGCAGATGGAAGTCAGTGTTTCTAAACAGAAGACCAGTGCTTCATGGCCTTTCACACATAAAAAAGATACATTTATCACAACTCACATCACGTTTAGAAATCTGACATGTGTTTACATACACAGATTCACCATTTTAATGCAGGCAACTGTAGTATCTGGGCATTGAAAATCAGACACAATCTTTTAACATATATTTAATATTGGAGAACCATTAATGGACACAAATGATTTAATAAATAAAATACCACTGACATTCTGTAGCAGAAGATTGTTTTCAGCAGGCACAACTGTAGGCTTTGCCTTAAAATTGTTCACGTGCAAAAGGGAGAAGGTTTGCACGTGGAGCGGGTCAAACCCAGATTTTAAACTTCAGACTAAATGAAAACAACATTGCCATCTGCGATGCACCCTTTCTGCTGGCCTCTCAGAATCACCAATTCCTCCCCCACAGATCTTGCTGTCATCTAAGTATAGGCTTATTGATCCCATGCGGGAAATTCTGGATGACACAGAAGCTTTGCATGCCCTGACTAAACAAAACCCAGAGGGTAATGGGCAGCATGTGGTGCTCATTGTACTGGACCACCAGGAATCTGCGGGCACCATGGCATCTGTCATTCTTCTTCTCCAAGCAACGTGCATAAAGTCAGTACTTGAAGCAAATAATTTCTGCAGCCTTAACACAGTACCATAGAGCAACTATCATCATTAGCCAACAGAGTCTAGGTGACCACCATTCTGCCCAGAAACTTAATTATATCAAGATCTATCTACTTAAATGTAATTTTTCTTATAAAATGTAAAGTGCTTTGGGATAACTACGTCGGAAAGGGTGCTTTATAAAAATTTATTACAGAGTTGAACTGTAAGTTTGCCAGCTTTCAATCAAGTCACACAAACCTCTTATTGCAACAAAATCTTAATTGTTGTGAAATGAAATTATCAGTCGAACGTTTTGATGTTACACAATGTCTACTCACTAGGACCCAGCAGAATAAATTCTCGGAGAGAAGAACGTAACTCACTTGAGTTTGGGTTTTGGAGTGCTGAGGACACTGTCATCATCATCCAGTTCGGGACAGCTGTCACTGGGGTTTTCAAACTCCAGACTCTCCAGGTCTATGTCCTCTTCGACCTCTGGAGGGGGGTCAGCAGTCTCCTGTTCAGAGTCCAGCACCTTCGAAAGGAGAAAAATAAAACTGCAGCGAAAATGGAAATGCATTATATTTAAAAATGCTAAATGCCGATATAACTAAAGAAACAAAGTAAATAAAAATACAAACCTCATCTGAAACTCTGAATCTCTTCAGGAGAGCTACAACCCGCTGCTTAAAGTTTTGCTGCTAAAGAAAGAAAAACTGAATATCAAGTCTTGAATAAAATCACCTTCTTTCTCAATGTATGTAGATATTCATGCTCATTTTCCGTTTTGTCCTTATAGCACTACATTTTCTACAGCCAACAACTATAGAGCTGGACACATAAACAGTACACTGTATATTTATATACTGTATATAATAAATAATAAAAGTATATATATAATAAAAACGTGAGAGAAAAACACGGAATCAAAGGAAAGGAAGCATTAAAATGCGCTGAACAATTTGCATTTGTCTCTCTGATTTCATGTTTATATGCAATAAATTCTATCATACAGCCACACTATCATGCATTGAACACACCCAGAAAATGTTAAAAAGATTTGTCTTGTTGAAACCATTATTTAACTGTATCTGTCATTATATTTGATAATCTAAGAACTCATATTTTATTAATGATTCTTTTTTTTCCCGTTGCAATGTATTTACTTGGTTTTTTTTTAAGAAAGTATTTTAATTTACTTAAAAGAATAAATATTTCATTTTACCCTTATACTGATGATGCATTTCTGATCACCGAAAAAAAGAGATTAAGGTTTTCACTGGTTTTATGAATTAGACTGGTAGACTTTGTTGACCTTTAGACCCATAAACAAATTCTCACCGGAAAGTGACCTAAAAATCAAATTCAGAGAATCTAGTTATATCAGTCAATATCAGTCCACATAATCTTCATTTAAAGAACCCACTTAAGATAATTACAGTACTTACCTTGTTAACCTTTTCTGACCTGTGAGTGTCTTGTTCAGTTAATTTTTTACATTAAGAACTCTTTGGTAAAGACTTAAAGAAGCATCAGCATCCAGACTCATAATTGAGAACTCAATTGTAAAACTTAGTGGAAACGTTAGTAAGGATAGGTTTTCAGATGCGTCTTTAGAAAATTAAATATCATCAATGACTCATGATAGAAATATGATGATTCTTACTAACACACTAAACGTTTGACGTTCCATGCAATACACAGCATTGCATTCCATGCAATACACAGCATTTAACCCAAATTTCTGAGTAAAATAATTAATAAATCTTAAATAATTAATAAATCTCCTTGATTTCTTTTGACAGTGGGACAAAAATATATTAAGAATAAAGAAATATAATAAATTAATCTTATTTAAAAAAAGTTCATCTAGAAATTTTAACCTCAATACAGCAGAACATACTGCCAGAGCATGGTTATGTCCTACTTTGAAACACGGACGGGAATCATAAATAAATGAGAGTGATGCTCTTTAAACGAGGCCTACCCTTGTGATAGACGTGGTTCTTACTATGGACCTTCTCTGTTTCTTAGGTTTTCTTACATCATACTCATCGTCCTCCAAATCCTGAAGACAGAAAATAAAAACTGAAATCGAAACGAAATCAAAATTTCTGTATTTTAAAATAGATG
Organism: Mormyrops boulengeri; assembly: GCA_026781065.1. Taxonomy (NCBI): domain Eukaryota; kingdom Metazoa; phylum Chordata; class Actinopteri; order Osteoglossiformes; family Mormyridae; genus Mormyrops; species Mormyrops boulengeri. The sequence goes on along the minus strand of JAODLD010000030.1, from coordinate 13,107,815 downwards.
GTAGTTATTCCCATTTATACTCATGCTACTATTCAGCTTTAGCCAGTTTAATGAACAAATTTACAAATAAACATTTTCTCACATTTAAGATTTTTCCTAAATTATAAAACGTAGGCAGATCTGCTTATTCTGGTTATTAATATTATCACCTGTTCCTGGAATTGCAGAACACCCTGGGTGGGACGCCACTCCGTCGCAGAGCGTGCATGCACGCACGTGCGCGCACACACACGCACATACACGCACACACACACATATACAAAAAACAAAGACATACACAAACAAACAAGAAAAACACACACACACAAACACGCTCACACAAGCAAACACACACGCTCACACAAACAAACGCACACGCAGACACAAACACACATACATACAGAAATACAAACACGCACACACATACAATAAGCAATCTATAGAAACAAAACCTCACGTTTTTGGACTGTGGGTGGAAACTGGAGTACCCACAGTAAAGTAACACAAACACAGAATACTATTCACATCACCAGTTTTTTTTTTTTTCTTTAAGTAATCTTTGGGTCTCACTTGTCCATGTACTGCATCATCACTGGCTTCCTGTTCAGAAGAGAAGCTCTCATATTCCTCTTCTGAGTAGTTATCTGAAGTTAAAATATAAATGTATAAGGACTCTAAATCAAAGTCAATATCATTTGCCTCAACAGATTCACAAAATTGAGAATAATAATTATTGATGCTTTATTAATCCCCGTAGAGAAATTTTCTTTTACGCCTCCCTCAACTTGCTCTTTGCAGAGTAAGTTGTCTGCAAAGGGCTGCCACCTGTAGCGGCGCCCAGGGAGCTGGGGGTTAAGGGCCTTGCTCAAGGACCCGCAGACGTGCTGAGGCTGGGTTTGCCCCCAGACTATCAGACAAGACACAGAATATCTGTACAAAAGAGCAGTGCTTGACATTGGTGCAGCACATCTACCTGTGCACTTTATCTTCAGTCCTTCATGTAGTGCCGCCTCCTCATGATCAATTGGCTGGCTGGACAAAGAGAAAATCCAGATCTCAGCCACCTTCCCCAGCATGTCTTTCTGGTTGCTACATAAAGACAGCACCTGACTTCCTTCAGTGGGATACTGCATCACCTGGATGGAAGCACAACGTTGGGGAGGTTACTGCACAGCAAAAGAGGCACAATTTTGCCTGGAGCTTCATAACATTGTTGTTACACAGGCGAATATTACCACCTCCAGAGGAGCCAGTCTGGGAAAGTTTTAAAGTTCTCTTGTGGCCTTCTCAACTCAAAAAGCTCAGCAATTAATCGACCAGCAGGTGTCAAGTGACAGAAACTTACAAGCAAAGATCTTTCACAGAATATTTATTAATGTTATTTAATACCAATATTAATATTCAAATTTATATTCGCATTAAAACCATGTAAATAAAAGAATCCACCATGATTTCCAGAAGAACCAGGTCAAGAACATGCTAGAAACAGTAATATATGTCGTAACAAAATGTTTACTTTTTAAACTCCCAAATATCATATTACATTATTGACAAATAGGTTTGTTTATTTATTTCAGCATCAGAGAGCATAGGGACAAAATATTACATTCCCATAATATTTTGGCGGCTTTACTTAATCTTATTTTTATATTTGTATCGACAGCATCCTGTGATCTTCCTGATTACATTATTTATTCTCAGTCTGGTTCATGGTCCAGATATCTATATAAATATCAGTTTTTACTTTCTGCCCGTTGCCAGTTAGATCTGCAAGGGGCTGTGCAATGTACTGGATTTTTCCCCAACATCAAACATCAGGTAAACATTTTTCCAGATTTTAGTCTGCCCTTATTTACATAGACATATTCCGCTCTGAAACCATTAGACGATATGTTCAATGGTCCAGCAACATGTTATTTTAGCTACAGTAAGCATGGGAGGATGAACAATCTAAATCTAGCATGTCAGAAATGCCACTCATTATGTTCAAAGCAGAATATGCAAGGTGAATACTTAAATAAGTAAATTCATGAGCTCAAACTAAGCTATAACAAAATCTGACAAGATGTGGGCAGTGTAAATGTAATACAAGAAATTGATAAGAAAATCTGTGACAAAACTTCCTAGTTATAGTTAGAACTTGCTTACAAAATAATATCATTTAAATATACCAGAATCATCAGTACATAACAATATTTTCTGGTTTCTATATAGTTCTGTCATGACAGTGTCCTCTTCCTCATATCGTGAAAGCAATTCAGTCTAAAAATGGAGAAAGTTAAATTCACTCATACAAAATAAGATAAAAAACACACACATACCTCAGCCAGGTCAATTGATCCGACAGCCAAAGTCTTATAACCCAGAATGGTGCGATTCTTGTACCTCTTCCTTCTCTGTAACATGATCTGCAGTTTGTTTCCCTCCCGCTTCAAGAAGTGAGGGTACTGGATAGCAAAGAATTAGCGAATAAGCAAGAGACATAAGGGAAAGTTTGCTTAATCGTGGTAAGAAAAAGCAGGCAGGGCAGAATAGTCAGTTTTAGTATCTGTTAAATGCCATTCGGACACCTTGTCCTTACTTGCAATGAGAAGGTCAGAGCCAAGTCTGTCTCCACCACTCCACTGGGGGGCAACACAATCTCATGAGACCTCAAGATCCTTTTCGAACCCTGTGGAAGTGTCAACCATCTGCAGTGACAACACTCTCCGGAAATAAACTAGGTTTTCAGTATACGAAAACACAAAAGAGATTTAGATAAATTTCTGTATTGTGTTATGACACTGCTTCCAGAATCCACAATCCTTTGGCAGCCCAGCCAATTAACAGGTGACTGCATTTCTCCTTCAGCGCCTAGGAAGGGGGTATCTGCCCCAGTGTCAGCCCCCACATTGTGGACTGACAGTCAAGTATCCTGAAGCAACCAACGGTCTTAATTACATGCACCTGGAGAGCACTAATTTCCCCAGATAGTGGCTTCAAGAAGGAGAAAAGGGCAGTTTGAGGAGAACAAACTAACTACTAGCTAAACCTTGGTGTAGCAATGCAGCGTTCCAAACAGGCCACCTAACAGAGAAACGATAAACGAGTACAGGTGTCGGATGACCAGCCGAGCTAACCACAACTCAATAAATAAATAATATCTACATGGTTACCATATTTAGAGGATGCATTTATGTGTGAGAGGAGTACCTGGATTTTGACTGCAATCACGACAGAGATGAGTTCCTTGTCCAGCTCCTTCATCACTACCAGCTTCTTTAGAGTCAGACTGCACAATCTGAAACAATGAAGCAAGTAATATTAGCCTGAGTTAAATCGCCAGGAATCATATTAAAATGCACTACAGAGAAACAGGAAGACAAATATAGTTTCAAGGTGAACAAAAATTGTACTTTGATAAATGACACAAAATTAGTGGGGAACAAGTTATACATTTAACATCAGAGCTAGATGTATCAATTTTTGCCAATGAAAAACTTTCCAAAACTGTGGCAAAAGAGTAATAATAGCACATGACAATAATAATAATAATACTAATAAAAGATATGAGACAGACGAAAAAAATCCCCTGTACAGATATAAATCCAGATATAAAAGAAAAATAATGAAGTTTCACACTATTACTTTTTTGCCATTCCAGACACAGCTTTCTTGTATCACACTGCTTAGTATTTTTCGTTTAAAACTATACCCATTTGTCCATACACCTCCACAATCTATTTAAATTGTACAAAGTACGTAGAAGTGCACAAAGTCAATAAGAAATGCCCTACACTGATCTGACATGGTGTTATTTCAGCCTTATGACAGTCATGTATCACACTGATTTTGTAATAAGTTATTGTTAGATTTTGTCAAAAGAACAACTTCAGTTTGGAACAGTGCCTTCAAATGTTTAAAAATACAGCCTAAATAATCTTTTATTATTATTAAGTTTTATATAGGCCCAGCAATGAACCACTGCCCAGAAAGAAAACAAAGAACAGTGGGCTTTTCTTGTTTGTTCATACTGCTACAAAGGACAATTGTATTGTGCACATCTGCAGTTTCTCCTGTCTGAGCCATTTCACCAGCCAGTGCCAACTCTCTTATCCACAATGTATTCATAGCTAAATACACCTAACAGCACGCTTACGACGGATCAACATTTGACAGCTTTGATTTTAAAACTGTTTAAACTGCATTCTTAACCTATTATTACAGTAAATTCAATGTAAATGACTTTCAACAGGTTAATGTATACGTGGTCTAATCACAGGGATGGAACTTTAGTCAAATGTGTCACTGCTTCAAAATCAATATAAAATTTTACAGTGAGGCTGTGAATGTGCTTTCGTTTATATTTGGTCAAGTCAGAAGAGGGATTCAGCTTCATATAAAAAAAAAAATCACATTAATAATGTTAGGCAACACAAAATAACTATTGGATGATTCATTCAATCTCTTGATAGTTTTGGTAATCCATCAAGGGCTCAACAGAGATAAAATGTGAAAATGTATTAAAATGTCTCATGATAAACTGCTGTTAACTGCAGTGCTATCCCAATAAAAATATTTAACATGAAAGCTATATCTTTCCCCTCTTTACATCATTTCCCACACTCAAAGATTACAATATTATACATACAAATATTTAACTATTATAACAAGAAAACTTATAAAGCAAATAAAACTATATACTACAAGAAAGTGTACACAAACTTTAAATCAATTTAAAAATAAGCGATAAATAAATACTGACATTTTAGTCATTCACTGCCATCACAATGAAACTAAAGGCAGGCTAAATGTATTAATCTTTAACAGTTAGTGGCAGTAGATACCGTCAATCTAAAAACTCTTCACAATCCCAGCTAACAAAACTTGTTCTAGGAACGTTTACCAAACATTATGATTAAGGTATGGAAACGTTCAAAGTGCCCAGTCTTCTTGATGTACCCAGAATGTTATCCCACTACTACAACCAAGAATAATAATGGTGAAACAAGTAAAGGGTCTTGGTGAACCATAAGTACCACTGAGACTTTACAGTTCTAAGGTCAAGAGTTCAAGGCTGGATGGTATGCATGTACTTTTATAAAATAATAGTTTTATTACAATACAATATTTTTCAACATCAATTATGTGGAAAAAGATGTTCAGGTAATCAAATTACCATTGTAACACTGACAGAACCTTTGTTACAATGAAAACTAGGAAATAATGTTCCATTAAAATTATAGTAAGAACATTATCTGCCAACTTTGAGAAGACCTTTAAATAACATTAGCAAAAGTGTTGGGAACATTCCCCATTAGCTGGGATCTACCACAGCACATTTTATAAGCAGCAACCTTACACCAAATCAGCCATAACATTAAAACCACCGGCCTAATATTGTATAGGTCCCAATCCTGCTGCCAAAACAGCCCCCCCCCCATAGACATGCACTTCACAAGACCTCTGAGGTGTTCTGCGGTATCTGGCACCAAGACATTAGCAGCAGATCCTTTAAGTCCTGGAAGTTGCGAGGTGGAGCCTCCATGAATCGGACTTGCTTGTCTAGGACATCCCACAGATGCTCAGTCGGATTGAGAGCCAGGGAATTTGGAGGCCAAGTCAACATCATGTTCCTCAAACCATTACTGAACAATTTTTGCAGTGTGGCAGGGCACATTACCCTAATGAAAGAGGTCATTGCCATCGGGGAATACCATGAAGGGGTGTACTTGGTCTGCAACAATGTTCAGGCAGGTGGTACGTGTCAAAGTAACATTCACATGAACCCAACATGGTACACATACTAGGCCATCCACATGATGTAATATAAAACATGACTCATCAGACATGGACACCTTCTTCCATTGCTCCATGGTGCAGTTACGATGCTCACATGCCCCTTGTAGGAACATTTGGCAGTAGACAGGGATCAGCATGGGTCCTTTAACTGGTCTGTAGCTATGCAGCCTCATACAGCTTCTAACAACGTTGTATGATAGCCGACCTTTTTCAGCAGTTTGTGCTACAGTAGCTCTCCTGTGGGATCAGACCAGACAGGCTAGCATTTGTTCCCCACGCACATCAGTGAGCCTTGGGTGCCCATGACCCTGTCACCGGTTTACTGGTTGGCCTTCCTTGGATCATTTTCGGTAGGTACTGACCACTGCATACTGTGCATACCCCACAAGACCTGCCGTTTTGATAGAATGTTAAATGGAATGACAACGATGGAGCGACAAATGTTTTAAAATATCCGCTTTTTTGATTAGTTCAAGGGGGACAACTTGTCAATGAGCCTTAGATTAGAAAACTTATTCCAGAATATGCCCACTGTCAACATTGTAAAACTTGATAATTCACACACTGGTCTCTAGAGATAAATAGAATGAGATTTACCAAGATGCGAAACTTGAGAAGGTAAATTCACAGGATGAGAAGCCAGAACGCCAGCTATTTTAAACCCACATTAAAAGACAACAGCTACAGTTCAAAATGCATACACCACTTGAGAAGTTTTGAAACCAGTCTGCAGACACATTTTAAAAAAAAAAAAGATAAACTGGAAATATTTTATTGGGCTTTTCTCTATTCTATTCCTATGGCCTAATGAGACACTGTTTTATTATTACTAGTGCAGAAAAAAGCAGATGAGTCCATGTGGATGAGGGATATAACATTATTTTTAGTTACCATAAAACATATCCTCTGAAATGTCATAGTGTGAAAAAAGCATCTTTGTGAGTACTAAGTTAGGGTGTGATGTGCAACTCAAAAGGTTAGGAGTCTTTTTGGTCAGAAAATTGAGTTCAAATCCCTGGCTGACCCTGTGCTCTGAGCCTAAAACTTGCTCTCACCTATAAATGCATGTGTCTGAGTCTCTCATGAGGATGGGATGAGAAAACTACCCGAAATTCCATGGAGATAAATAAAATACAACTGTTTTTTCCCGATAGTTTTGTTACAGGAGATAACATAGAGAAATTTATTACGATAATTTATACATCAATCAATCAACAAATTAGGACATTCTATCACGGCAGTAATCAAAACAGAATTTTCTTCTTTTGTTTTTTCCCCCCCAATTTTCCATTTTCTTCATATAGACAGGGAACACTGATACTGCAACTTAACCCAAGAAACCTTGAAATTCACATTCCAAGACAATTAAATCCCATTACAATGCTGACAGAGTAACACACATTAGTACCACCAAATATGAAAGAAAAATGTGTAATATAGTGATTGAGACTGTCAGAAATAACTATACAGCCCGTCCCCAACTTACAATCTATGCTACTTACAATGCCTCACATATATAACCGAAGTATAAAAAAAAAAATAGCAAATGTTTGTTACTAAAAAATTGTACTGCGGCCGTACAGCCAGTAATGACACACTAGAACATGCTACACCTGATAGTATGATAGTTGCCAATACATTCTCACACCTAAAAGTCAGTGTGGGTATCCTATTACAACATACAGCTCTGGGAAAAATGGAGCTCTATGGCTAAAAAATATACAACTCTGGAAAAAATTAAAAGACCACTCTATATTTTTAATTTTTAAATCTTGGTTTAATCCTGCTACACTGGCTAAAACCCTACACGGCACTTCCAGGCTCAAAGTTTCTAAGACTGCAGTACACAAAAACAAGACGAAGCAGGAGACACTGGGAATGATCAAAAACCAGCCAGGTAGAGGGCAGAAGCAATTTTGTAATGCCAGGGATGACTGTCAACTGACTGCCTCATAAATTGGAGGATGACCTCAAATGACCTTCAAAAAGAATGGGAGACTAAGTGGTGTGAAGTGCATTGCTAGGACAGTTCATAACAGGCTCCTAGAAGCAGGACTGAAGACCCATAAAGCAAGGAAGAAGGCCTTCATTAATGAGAAGCAGGAAAGAACCAGGCTGGAGTTTGCAAAGAAATCGCATATTTGACACAGGCACATACTCATAAGTTGAGAAATGAGTGAAACTGAAAATGTTGATGTGGTCTCTTAATTTTTTCCAGAGCTGAATGTTCATTTTGAAATATGACCTGTCTGTCAGAATGGAGCCCAGTTGTATGTTATGGACATGCCATTTCTTTACTGTTCATGGAACACCTCATCCCTGCTGACAAATACAAGCAAAGGTCAGTGGCTCTTATTAGCTGCAAAATGTGGACAGGCAGAAAACAGGGAGAACTGGGAAAAAAAAGACCATATCAAAGATGAAAAGTACAAGGTAATGTGTCAAATCCCTTTACCGGCAAAGAAAGCAAAAAGGGTGAACATTTACAATGAAACAACAGGTAGAATGGATATGAGAGAGAATGTTCTGGAGAAATGCTGGTCACCAACAATAACAATAATAATAATAATAATAAATCTGGTAGGCTCTGATCATGAAAAACCTACCTTGACCTCTAAGTAATTACATATCTCCTTTGCACTAGCAGTCATAAATAGAAATTAAATGAGCATAAATAAATTATGACATCAATAACAATAAAAAATGAAGTTTCACACTTTGTTTTTTAATTTAATTTAATTTTCAAATTTGCAAAGTGATGGAAAAGCTTTATGAAGTAGTCTTTGTGAGCATCTGCACGGACAGGCAAAGAGGAGTCCATGCAACATGTGTTCTCTGGAATTACAGAAATAGGCACGCTGGCTTAGTCCATCCATACTATCGAAATGGTTTATTCATCCGGATTATTCATCATCTGCTTATCCCGTGCAGGGCTCCCCTGAGCTTGGAGCCCATCCCAGCAAACACGGGGCACCGAGAAAGAGGGAGCCCTGGATGATGCCACTGGGGGAAGAGATTGAAGTCATGGAGACAAGTTGCACATACCCAGGGACAACATGCAAACTCCGCACACTCCATGGCCAGGAATCAACGTACAAAACAAAACAAATTTCAAGCGAGTAAATGTTCCCTGCTGGCTTGTGTGTTTAACAAACACTGCAAATATGTATAACGCAGCGGTTCTTCATCCAGTCCTCATGCCCCCACCCCTATCAAGTCAGAAATATACTGTGCATCTGCTGGCGTGTTCCAAACTAAATCTCATTGTACTTACAATGACAATAAAGCATCCATCCATCCATCCATCCATCCATCCATCTATCTATCAACATTTTTGTTTTGATTCACCACTTGCAGAACTGATTTCACTTACGGATGAATTATAAGAATGCTGTTTATGTGATGGACTTAGGTTGTGAGACCCACTGGCATAAGGTACTCTTCAATGAGTTTTTCCATATAAAGTTACAACTTACTTTTGAGCCTGCTCAGTTTTTAAGTGCTTACTACCATTTGAGGATCAAACGATAAATCTCTCAGCCACTTCATCAGGTCTTGAAAATTATTCCTGCAAATGATGAAGATCTCTCGATCACAGTTTCGGCTATCCGTTAAGACTATGGCTGATATGGTACATCAGTAAAATACCTCGATTACACGGACAAACAGAAGAGTCAAAATTGACATGATGAGAGTTTAAAATAGTTTAATCACATTTTCTCCACTTGCCTACAAGGGTCCATCATCAACATTCTTGCTGTTTATATTTTAACCATTGTTTTTTTTTCTTAATCTTTACAGTGTTTGGACATGAATGTTCATGAATTCTTTGGAACTTTGTATTTTTAACATCAGTATCCTAGGGGTACCACAATGGCATCATACCTTCCAGTGTTGTGGCTGATTGCCGCCTCCAGCTCTGACTGCACATTCTGCACATTCCATGTGCGTTTGTCTGGGTATTCTTAGGATCCCCTGGTTTCCTCCCACATCCAAAAAACATATGGTTCAAGAAACCAGCATCTATAAACTGCCCTTGCTGTGTAATTGGGAGTGTGTGCCCAGTGATGAACTGGCAGTCCATCCAGGGTTCTCTTCCTTGTGTCCTGTTGTTCATGGGTGACTAAAAAGTACACAGCTCTGGAAAAAATTAAGAGACCACTCATATTTAAAAAAAAATCTTAATTTTTAATTCCTGGTTCTATCCTGGCCCTGCTGGCAGAAGGCTACAGTGAGTGGCAAGCTGATTCCGGGACCAACATTTCTAAGAACGCAGTACACAAGAACAAGATGAAGCAGGAGACACTGGCAATGACCAAAAACCAGAGGTGGAGATTTCAGGTCCAGAGAGTACAAATCCAGACCAAGATTTGGTTTCAACCAACCAGTTGAGTACTCTGTGACTGTGACTCTT
>JAODLD010000030.1:13078688-13097541 GCA_026781065.1 Mormyrops boulengeri | reverse complement strand
TCAGGTCCAGAGAGTACAAATCCAGACCAAGATTTGGTTTCAACCAACCAGTTGAGTACTCTGTGACTGTGACTCTTTATAAGTTATCAAGTGGTTGGTTGATTTGTACTCTCTGGACCTGAAATCTCCACCTCTCCCAAAACCAGCCAGGTAGAGGGCAGAAGCAACTTTCTAATGCCAGAGATGACCATCAACTTATCCAGCAGTGCCTCATAAATCGGAGGATGACCTCAAGTGACAAATGTATGTCTTACACAGGCACATACCCATAATTTGAGAAATGAAAAGGATGGGGTCCCCTTCCGAGTCTAGGTTCCTCTCAAGGTTTCTTCCTGCTAGAGGGAGTTTTTCCTAGCCACTGTCGCCTCAGGCTTGCTTGGTGGGGATTCGGGCCGGTTATATGTAAAGTGCTTTGTAACAATGATTGTTGCTAAAAGCACTATATAAATAAAATTGAATTAAGTGAAAGTGAACATTTTGCTGTGGTCTCTTAGCTGTAGATTATAGATACACCCACTGGTTAAGATGCTCTAAAAATTTCCTATGTGTGGTTCCACAATGGTGGATTGAGCTACCCATCCACCACTGGTCATAAGTATCCCTTTCAACTTTCAAGAAACACCTCAAGATTGTGTTCTAGGAACACCTCATCTAGCTGTAAAACCATTGTCCCAGTCTCTGATCCTTCAGCTGGTCTCTTGTATATCCTTGTATTCTCTTTTTGCACTTTGATTTGAATAACTCTCTTACTAGGTTCTTGCTATATCTATATGCAGTGTATAGCTCCTTTGCTCATGCTGACTTACACTGCTAGCAGTCATTCACTGCATGCTCAGCCTAGCTGCACTTATGCCTAGTTGGCTCGCGGACAACTGTAAGCGTGTAATGCACTGTCTGGCACGCTTGTACATCGTTTTGGATAAAAGTATTTCTTAATAAGTTAACCGTAATGTAAAGACAAAACTTTTAACATCCATCTATTAAGAGTAACTGCTTATACAGTACAGGGTCAAGGTGAGCCTGAAGTCTATCCAGAAAGTACAGGACAATGGAAATGTAAATAAAAATATATAGATAAAACAAAATTACTAAAAAATACAGAGAAAGTTTACTCCCTAACTAACATACATAAGACAAAAAGGCGGCACAACCCCATGACTCGGGTAGCTTCCTAAAACAAGGCTAACAGTCTGCCCACAACTAAATAACTTCTACATGTGATGAAAGTTACACTTACGCGATACACCTAGAGGTATTAAAACCAAAACAGAACCCCCTGACACACTTTCACATCTGCTTTAATAAAGCTTTGTTTTGTTCCCAAGTTCTGGCTAACTGCAGCAGCAACCTGTAACAATGCAGAGAGGGAGGGGCACCCACATACATACTATTACAATGAAACACAGAATATGTCTCAGGATGTCGCACTTAATCCTTTATTGTAAATGTACCAATTTACACACCTTCTCAAGAGTATTCTTATATATGCAGGCTCAGCAAAACAAAAGACAGACAAAAAAGATGTGAATACAGCACTTAAACAAACTCATATATTCAAAACTTCCAAATGCTTAGTGCTTTAAAATCACCACATTATCTCAGCACTCCTGGCGAGAGTCTTGGCTCCATTCAAATCATCAGGAGTATAAATACAACAGAACATGTGTACTGCCTTGTGCAAGTTAATAAGAAATATCTGTGCCATTAACTTTATTCTGTGGTAACCTGTATTAGGAAATTAAACTCCACAGGCAAGACAACTGGCAGCACAATTCTGGTAAGAACTACGTAACATTTCCTATCCATCAAATAGAATAAGATAAGGAATGCTGGTGAATTTAGAAGAAAAGGCGAAATGTAGGGAAAGGCTGAATGATCACATCCATTCTACATACCCACCCTCAACATACACTGCTGTGACATGAATACACTCTCCAGTCAGCTCAAAAAAGGTCTAAAGTAGGGGTGGGGAAAGCTGTTCCATGGAGGGCCGGTGTGGATGTGGGATTTTGGAATGACCTCTCAATCAGCCAATAACAGAGGGTCCACAGGACTGGAGTTGAGAACCACTTTTTTATTACTGGCTGATTGAGAGATCATCCCAAAAAGCCGCACCCACACCCACCCTCCATGGAACAGATTCATTTGTATGTTAGAGGGTGGGTATGGAGATGGATGTGATCATTCAGGCAAGAAACTGAAAGTGAAAATAAAATGAAAGAAATTCTTATTAACGACAAATCTAAAGCTTGTTTTTTGTAATCTGGGTTGCTTCCACCGCCACACAGCAAACAAACTATATCTTTATAACAATTCAGTAACGTTCTTTCAAGAAGATATGGGCAGGTATATAAAATTATATGAAGCCCATTATATACTTACAATTCCCTTCAGTGAGTATGCAATAACTACTGCATAATCCAGGTGTACAGTCATAATACTATTATTATTATTAATAATGTCTAGATTCTGTATATGAGGAAAAGTCATGACCTCCTTGTGTTTCTATGGGTTTTCTATGGGCACTCCGGGTGCTCACAGTCCAAAAATATGTGTCCCAGTGCTGGATAATCAAATATCGAAGATAAATAATAAAAACAACTTTAGTTAATGAGGGAACCAAAATACACAGAAAGCACAGGTGTTTTTCTGAACCTTATTAAGCAACAGAAATGTATTCATGCTTACGGGCATGTACGAACAATAGTGCATAGGGGCAGGTGTTCTGTATGTTGTCTATTATAGCAAAAAAGACCTGAATGACTTTGGGGGGGCAGGGGTATGTGGCAGGAAAAAAAAACTGCTGAACACAGGTTTAGTGAGCAGTAAAAATGTCATATGATCAGAGTAGTTAATCTGATCTCATGTGCGGCGTACACCAAAAGAGGCAAACAACTTTGAGCACTTTCTGCAGAGAAGCACATTATGCTATGACCTGCATTTCTCCATCATGGTTCAGAGCCATTCAACCCCTTGGATGGTAAATGTTAATAAATTCAGAGGGATTCAAAACTGTGTGCAATCTATGGTGAAACACTCCTCTCCTAACGGGTATGAAATCTCCCAGGTTGACAATGCCTCCATCCACCAGGAACACATAAAGACAGTATGGTTTTATGACCATAAAAACAACCATTGTTATAGCTTTCTCAGTCATGATGTCATTTCTCATCAAACAATGGGGTTACGTCCATCAAGTGGATTTCCAAGTGCTCACAGAATCGACGCCAAGTATTGAATTAGTATTGAGCACTTCTAGCAAGCAAAGGCACTATGTTAGGGGCTCCTTTATTTTCTGAGTTGCTTGTAGCTACATTTAATGGCTCTAACCATTACATGCCTTTATTACAAAATGCAAATAATGTTATTTACAAAGTCACTAGGCTAAATTAAGGAAACCGGCGTAGAGATTTGTAATTTATTCGATTGCATAGGCTACATCATATTTATTTAACTGTTTTATGCTTTTCTGAAATTTTCAAAATTTATTGTAAATATGTGTCTTAAACATTACATCAGGGCAAGCTCTCAACTGGAAGTCGGTTGTCTTGTCTTTCAGATGCACAAATGATGCAGTATATACAGAAATGCACACCAACACACAGATTTACACAAAAATCTGACCGAGAAAATCAACCTAACTGATAAACACAAAAGACAGCACAGTAAAACTTATATTTGCGCTCCGTCCTACACAAAATTCTTGAGAAGCAAGTAGTCCATGAGGGGTGGGACAAAAGGCTGCGTGTTCCTCCGGGATTCAAAACAACATCTCTGAACTCTCTCCTCCAACAGGCCAAAATATGACAGCCTACTGACTCCAGCTGCCAACCAAGGATCTTCTCAATCGCTGCTCTGTTTCGGAACACAGCTTCTTTCTGAACGATGGTTGGGTACCTTCCCATTATTGCAGAATGCCAGGCCTATTTCAAAGGCAAAGCATTTGGAGGCCTTGACTAGCCAACAGAGAGCAAAAGAATCGAGACAACTACATCTGCAAATTTTGCAAAAAGTTTATTTAAAAGATGCCAGAACCCTTCTCACTGGAGAAGTAAGCAATCGAGCCTGGTCATGACTTTATTATATATGGCTCAGTAGACAACAAAGCAGGCATTAAGGTCCGACCCTCGGCTCTGGCCTGAGACTGTTTATATACAATACAGTACCTGTAATCAAAGGTGAATGAAAAGGTTTGTAATTAGTACCTTCACATGTCTGTAAATAGAGTCCATTGGGCAAGCCTCAATAAGAACAGGATTATGACAGAATTTACCAACACTATTACAGTTGTGGGATTTTAATTTTAAGAATTTAATTTTAGTTCATATGAGAAACTTAAAAGACGCATATTCCTCAAAAAGAAATTGTTGGGTTTTACGCCATCTCAAGGCAATAGCAAAGTGCAATTGTCTACTAAGTTGATGAGCGCAGATTAACTTAAAATTCTGTCACATACGCATTTCAGATTCCTCTGATCGGTGTAAATAATGTACTAAAGGAAGCTAGTGGCCTATTTACAGAAAAAGACTGGGTTTTTACTGGTGAGGAAGAGAAAATCAGACTTGGGCCCCTTACTGTACATCCCATTAACATCACAGAAGGGCTCAATCAAATAAATGGGAATTGATAAGGGCCCATCATTTATTTCCTCATGTACCACATATGCAGTTCCTAAGAGTATGCCGGAGTGCTTGAAAACAGCACTAAACTGAGCCTTATCCTCAGTAGGTGCAGTTGCGTGAAAAAATGTGGAATTATCTGCATTGCTCTGTGAACAGTTCCCAAAATGTGAGGTGATCTGAAATGCTGTGACCTAATATGAAGCAGATCATTCATGCAACACATACCAAAAATATGCATGGAATAACAAATGCAATGCGCCAATATGCCACCTAACCACCTCACAGGTCAGAGTAGCAGCTACAGAAAGCATGTGGTTGAGGTTGTTGCCATAGAGGAGGAACCTCTATTTACTAATGAGAGTTATAAGAGTTTGTTAAATAAGATGTGTATTTATTTAATGATATTGATGTAGGAACCAGTCCAGATAATTCCAAAGGGGTCACAAACTTTCTTGTGCCTGTATAAGGGATGCTGATATTATTAGGCAATAAGAAAAAATTACAATCATGAGCAATATACTGCTTGAAAAACCCTGCTAATGGCAGTAATACAATGTGTATAAAGCAAAGACCTAAATTTGAGCCACTTTGTCCCAACCCAGAGGAGGGTCAGGCACAGTGAAAGGCTGGATCTAAGGATGAGAAACTAATACAAGGACCCACTGAGCTACATGCTCATCATTCTTATATGTGGTGGAAAAAAGGCATTCAGGATCAGTCCCTAATAAAGTTAATTAGTCTGGCAATCCGCTTATGTTACTAACCTATATGAACAAACAAAAGGTCATGAGATGGTAGCTAACTGTGGTGTAAACTGGCGATGCCCCAAGCTGATATCGAAGATCGGAAATGGGGCCAAACCCGGAATTTTTTATTTGATCGGTTCCGGCTACCACAGCCCGATCTATTTAATTTTCCGTGTCCGCCTCATTTACATCACTTGTGCAGTCACACCCTGCCGTAAGCCTGAGGCGTATGGCTTGAAACTACTGTCAAGATCTCAGCCGTGTGGAAATTCTTTAAATTAGAAACTCCAAAGTGGCCCAACAGCTACCGGCAATGTCATCCTTTCAAGGAGGTAGCAACAGAGTGTCGTTAGTAATAACAAATCTAATTAGGCACTTGTAGAAACATTGTACGGAAGAATACTGCGAAACTGTGAGACTTACTCAGACCAATAATGCACGAACACCTACTGTAAGTATATTTAAATATTTATTAAAAGATCGGATTGGGGTCGATATTGGGGGTGATATAAATACTGAACAGATCGGATCAGGCTGCCAAAAAAATGGATTTGGGAGGGGCTAGAAGTGAACATGTGCCCCTTTTGTCTGAATGACTGAAAGTGCCAATGATCATATAAAATGTATCGAGGGTCCCCCCAGCCTACAAAATCCCCCCAATTTTAGCACCCGCCCCTGGAAAAGTCTATGCCTGCCACTGCCTAGGACGTATCTTCCCATGCAGCATCAACATTGATCATTGGATAGATTTCACAAGAAAAACAACTGATGAAATCATTGTGGGAAATATTACAGGAATAAAGAGTTTCCCAGCCCAAGTCACTGCTAAAACTCTGATTTGATGAATTCACATGCTTTTCGATCTAAGACCACAACCACCTATCCCAAACTCATTTACTCCCATAGAAATAATGGATTGTCATCTGTTAATGTGGGGTATATGAAACTCTGGTGAATTTATAGAACCTACAAAGTAATAGAGTCACCTGTAGGAGATAGCAATAATCATGTGTCAAGTACAGAATAGGCAATCGATTTAGGAGCATTATCCAAATTTTTATATATTGTCTGAGTAAAAAAACTGTTTTATTCCATCAACAAAAGACCCTTCCTTCGTGCAGGGATGTTACAGTACAGCATTTAGAGCCAATGCAGAAAAAAAAAACTGGTGTGAACAGTTCCTACTACATTACTCATAAAACAAATCTGTTGTATCTGACAACACATGAATGCCCGCCATTGAGCTGGAAGATCCTGCCAGAGCTTTTGAAGATAAATAAAACACACCTATGCTTCCAGAAAACAGATTTCTAACTTACCAATGCAGCCGTAAAGACTGCTGCAATTACCCAGAGGCTAAAGGACAAATTCTAAAGAGCGTTTTTAAAAATTGTTGCTGCGGCGCCCATGCTCCGTGTATTGTGTTCTCCGGAATGATCAGGGTACATCTGGGCACTACGTTTCCCTCCACAGTTCTGAAAATGTGGCTAGGTTTTCTCATTAGATGACAAAACAGAAATCTGCAGTATGGAAGCGCAACACAGGAACAATGCAGTTTAACATTGTTCCTGTGTTGTAATGTTTGAACGTTTTTTTTAGATGTTGGTATCCTTATTCTTTTTGACATTTTATGGCCCATTTCTCTGCATAGCCTGAAAGAATAATTTCATCAACTTGCTTCAAAACAATTTGCCTATAATTTAATAGGTAACCACCGAACTGAGTCCAAAGTATCACCAAAGGACAATCTTTTAACAAGGAAGCAACATAGTTTTCTCACAAAAAGGCAAAATGGATAAAGAAAATGTTTTTATTAAAGCTATATTAACCAAAGACAACAAAAAGGAAATTAACATGAAACTAATTTATAATATTACAGTCAGTGCATCATCTGCAATAAACTTTAACTGCCAAAAATATGACACCCCAATTTCCTTACTCCAAATTGGTCTTATCTATTAATATTATATGTCGAAGAAAACAAAAATGAATGGCAAAGGTCTTGGTTTCTGCTTTATGCCTATCGTAACCAAAGAGAGTGAGAATATGGTGAACACAAAAAATGAACCGTGACATTAATTTATGATCAACTATTGATTTTTATATATATAAAAAGATGGTTTACAGTGCTGTACTTAAGTGCTGAAGTAGGAAAAAAAAATAATAAAGTGTTTAAAATCCCGAACAAAAAAGTCATAACAACTAGCTATAAGACCAAAAGATCTAAGTACCTTAGAAGAAACACGTTATTGAAAGCACCTGTTTTAATGGACCAGTAACAGGTCCTTAGGGGCCAATGCAATCGCTGTCCATGCGATTACAGTAGCTGGTCTTACTTTGTCAATCATTGCAGTAGTAGAAGTGAGACTGTATCATAGTAGAATAGTAGCCAGTGAAGCTGATAATTACATTTATGATGCAGTGGTATATTCTATTTCAGAAACACTCAGAATTACAACATAATTATTTTGCACGGCGATTATATTTATTAGCAAAATTATACACAGTTACCATTCTGGCAAACACAACCATTTGAAATAACACTACAGTACCTGTATGTCTCCATGAATTTTATACCAGCGGGTTTCTCGTGAAGTATTGTGCAGGGTTAAGCATATTTATATAAGTTCCACATAAGTTCTGATGTGCCTGTTTAGTATGTTCAGTAGTTACTGATGTGTCTATAAACATTCAGCGAAATGAATATATAATAATGACCAATTATGTTAGATTTAAACAGGTAATAAATTATTTGCATCAAATAACGTTTTGTTTATTATACGGTCATTGTGCAAAAAGCGAGTCCGTTCGCCATCAACAGCCCGCTCTCTACTCCGAGCATAGTATTAAATGCATTATTAGTTAATTGCCTTAATTATGTGCATGCCTAAGAACTATAGCAAAATGCGTCTAAAAGAGGAAAGTTTGAATGGTTTCAAGTTAAATGTTAAAGCACAACACACTGCTTCACGATATATGCTCTACTCTTTAAAGTGTTTCATGGTAACCTCCGAAATATAAACAGTGTATTTAAAATTCATGATACACAAATTAGTGTTCATGAAAGCAATAGTTTATTTTTAAAGATCACCATACTTAAACTGTACTGCTGAGTCATTAGGGCAAGAAGCAACTCTGACAGGTTGGTGGGAGAATCGACCCACAGTCCGACCCATATGTGACTTACCTAGGCGGATTAAACAGAACATGCCTTTTAATTTAACTATGACGTGAAGTAGGCTACTCTAACGTGCTGCCGTAATATTCAGGTTCTGGGGGTTAACTTTTGAAAAGACACGAATTACTTAAGATCTAAATATAATGTACAGAAACAGAATACCCCATTCGTAGCGAAATTAAAAAACACTCCACGTGTTTAAAGAGACTTGTTTCCAAAACAAGCCAAAAAAAACTAGAAACATAAGGAAACAAATATGGGTTATAGGCAGGTACACAATTTAGATAACTCTGCCGTCAGACAAAAGTAAGTAAACAGTTTTATAGATTAACATGTATTATTAAACCTATAACAAGCCACATTCTGAGTATCTGCGCTCGATCAGCGAAGTACCAGTGCAAAGACGTATTTTGCCACAGTCACCATGCGGTATCGTTCACACTACTATCTACATTCCGCTGCCTGTATCGCAGCAGGCTTCCAGGCTTGCAAAGTGGTCATCTGTTCACATAGGAAAAGACAAGTGCTGGCACACTTCAGAAAATGATGCCACACTGTAAACACACACATACTGTACTACAAGCAAGAAAACTGCTCATTACGAGTAAAGAAACTAGCATTACCTTGGAATACAGTTTGGTGACGAGCCATCTATTTCCCAAGTGGCGAACAGGTTCATCGGTACGGGTCTGTTGAGCGCCCCGCTCCCGGGAAAGCTAAGCCGGCCACTTCTCTCCGCCATGGTGCAGGATAGCAAAGCTTCACCACCAGCGGTGTTATATGAAAAAATATGAGGAAAATATACAGTCACTTAAATGTGTCTTTAATGACAACGCACGATAGCTGTTATTACGATTTGTTGGTAGGCTGCAGCTTAATGCATATAGCATGACAACACGTTCACATCTCCCTGGTCGTTTCCATGTCGGATCTTTAAGGTTCCAGGAGACTGCAGTACCACACACTCACCACCAGTAGCAGGAAATAACGTCACTACAACTACTGACTAGAAGCACTGCAAATCCCATATCATTTTCTTCTTTCATTTTATTTGTCTGCAGTTAACACTTAAATATTCGCCTCTTTATGCTTGCTTGCATTGAAAGATCTTATTGCATATAAATGACAGTATGTAACATTTACGCATATATGGACTATATCCGCTGCGGTATTTTAAGAAGACTATTTATAGTTAAGATCAAATAAACTATACTCTATACTAGGGATTGCGACGTTTATACGTGTTTGTTGTATGTTATGTTATGTTATGGAAGTGTTGCTACTTGATGTCAAGAATTTTATTTGTTGTTGGTTTATAATTACATAAAAATAGATAGGTAATACTGAGATGACCGAAATCATTCTGTTCGCAATGTTTCAACTATCATAATAAACAAAAGGACACTCTTTTCCGTTTTCAAGGACCAACAGTACATACCGTCCTGTGCAGGGCCGCGGTGACACTACAGCTTATCCTAGGAATCACATGGCACGAGGCAGGATACACCCTGGACAGAAAGCCAGTCCAGCACATATCTAGCACAGGCACACACCCTTGGAGCAATTTAGATACCAATCAATCCCTTTGCAGTACAAAGCACCATTAAATGAATCAATAACGTCCCCACTGAGCAAAACATTTCACGCTCACTTTAGTAAACCCACGTTTGGAGC
Organism: Mormyrops boulengeri; assembly: GCA_026781065.1. Lineage (NCBI taxonomy): Eukaryota > Metazoa > Chordata > Actinopteri > Osteoglossiformes > Mormyridae > Mormyrops > Mormyrops boulengeri. The sequence continues at coordinate 13,087,321 of JAODLD010000030.1, read as the reverse complement.
CTGCGTTTGTGGTCACCCTTTCCATAGAAATCGGTTGAGTAATCAGTGCCCTGATTTAACTATATAATTGTCAATAACACCCGTTTCAATTGGTCGTTATAAAGACAGCTGCTCACCAGCAGCCTTTAATCAGTTTTTAAGCTCAGAATATTACAATGAATTTTCTTCGATTTCAATTTTTAATAGCCTTGCTGACTAGATGCTCAAGAAAAGAATCGAGGCTGTATATCCAGCGGCGCCTGCATGAATTTTGATCAGGATGGCCATTAGGGACCAGTTGTATTTATAGGAGTGGCCGCCCTTCACCGTCTCTTCTATGGTTCCGCTTGGAAAATAATCCATATTTATTACGTGTATATTTTTCGGTGTGGGATGGTTCCAGGGGTGGCCGCGCACAATCATCACTAAATAAAGAGTCTGCAAATTACAATGTGTATAGCACCATCTGCTGGAAAGCCGAAGCCTTACACGCACTATGGTTACAGTATTTGAGTATGAAATGGATAGCAGTGATACAACTACATAATAAACGGTCAAAAATTAAACTATGCGTTTATAAAACACCTAACAAAATCTCCAAATTTATTCGTAAAACAAGTTACCAGGTGCCAATTTACAGTACGGAATTAAAGTCCAGCAGCAGTACATTTTTTAACTGCAAAATGTCTAAGCAAACAAAGGTATCAGAAAATGTGACAAAGCAGATAGTTCTTTATTTGGTGCACAGTACCTTGAAAATGTAGCTCCCCCCCCCACAAAACTTTCACAATGTTTGATTAACCAACAAATTAAACCCAAACAATTTTCAAATTTGAGCGTGTCCATATGGCATCGTTCACCTGGTACAACTACAGGCAAACACTGACCAACCGAATTACCAATTACAATTACCTTACGGTGGAGGTCTCATCGTGGGAATAAAGGGCAATCAAATACAAAGTCTAAAAATGAATAGGATGCATAATTACCTTCATATCTTTTAAATTTTCCAGTTCGGCCAATAGCAGTAACTTAAAACAGCCAATTTGCAAGGAGAATGAAGTACTATCATGGACTAAAATAAATATACTATTAAAATAGCCAAGCCTACAGTGGGTACATTTACATTTATTTCTCACCTGCATATACAATATTAATAGCAAACTTTTTTCAAACCACACAAATAAGGTAATTATGAGGGGGGAAAAGATGAAAAAGTAATTTGGGTACATTGCATGAAGGTAAATAATTCATATAGTTGACCATAACAGCCCCTGAAGACGCTGAGAAAATAGAAAAAGTCTTATTTCAAAGTATTACCATCAATCTAAGGGAGAATGTTGCTTACTTGGTTACAGATAAATTTAAAAGAAACAAATTGCAGACTTCAATGGTGCAGTCACATGCTAGCAGACATGACACCACTGCTAATTGAGAAAGAAAAGAAAAATGGGGGCATCAGGTCACAGTCACTCGTCAACAGACAACAGCAGCATCGTTGAGGACTGCTGCAGCGGACACAGAATGGTCTTCCTCATTCTCTAGCTTTACTGCTGGGTCTCAGAGGGTGACCGGGATTGAGACTTCTTCCTCTGTGGGGGTGAAGAGCAAGAGCGAGAGCGAGATCTAGAGCGGGACAGGGAGCGTGGCGCTGCACGGTTAGAATTCTTCTCTGGAGTGCGGGTCAAAGAGCGGGAACGTGATCGGGAATGATTATGGCTCCGGCTTTGGCTCAGCGACTTGGACCGTGACCGAGACAGGGAGCGGCTTCTGGAGCGAGAATAGCTCCGGGACCGAGAGCGACTCCTACTTTGATAAGAGAACAGGAGGAAGAGGAGGGAAAGGGGAAAAAGAAAAAAAGAAAAAATTATGAACGAAACTCCTCCCAATCTATTTTGGCCAGTCAGGCAAAAAAAAAAAAAAAAAAAGGCTGTCGATAACTAGCAAGATTACATCATGATAAAATGCATAAAGGAAATTTAAAAATACACACTTTCTCTTGCGATCCTCAGAGAGCTTCAGTTTGCGTCCATTCAGCTCTGTTCCATCTAGCTTATCAATAGCATTCTTCATATCGCTGTGAGACGCAAACTCAACCACCCTTGTTAGACAGAAAAACACACTGGGCAAAAGGTACGGACACCAGCCAATCTTGAGCAGATCTTGGAAGTTAACCAATTCTACTTATATTAAGCAATATTAAAGCTAATACACAGTCATGTTGCCCTCCACTTACCCTTCATTTTTGTTGGTTCTGTGGGCATCCACAAAAGTAACCTCTCCAACTTTCCTCATCAAATCTTTCAGGTCCTGCGCCATAAATTAAATTATTAAGATGGAATAATACAAACAAATCTTAACACCTTCTATAACCAAAAAGTTCATTTAAAATTAGAAAATCCACCTTAAAAATGAGATGAGGCAGCACATACACAAATACATATGCAACAAGCCCTACTTCTGAAGTCCACGTAAGTAACCAAATGAGCCATTTACTCAAACATCCCCAATCTGCTTAGTTAACAAGCAGGTGGAGCAAGGAAATTAATACTATGAGAAGGATGATGCACCACTGAGAATTTAGTTTTACCTATTTAGTCCAACTTGAAATGAGAGATTAAATACATGTTCAGTGTTAAAATAAATCCAAAAATAGGTTCATAAGGACAGGGGATGCAAAAGGAATGAAGAAATGCTATTTTTCCAAATGAATTTAGTTAAATAAAATTTCATCATCTAACCTTCAGAGCCTAACTTATCAGAGCTTCATGCAAGCATTTGTCTTGCACTTGACAAATCCCAATTATTACCAGCTGAGAATTTGTTTTTTTTTGCCAACTATAGTATTATCCATTTAACTAGCAATCCATTCCCCATTCTAGTTTTATGCCCTCCCCCCATCGGTATAACAAAACTCAATCATGTGAGTTATGGGCTACTTACCGTTCCATACCCAGGAAGACATTAGCAAACAGCCACTTGTCCAAATAGCAAATCGGAACCAATGCAGTGTTAAGCCCTTGAGATATGACCGTAGCCTTGTCTCGGAATCCAACCTCCACAAGTACGGAACCAGACAGCAAGTAGGAGGGACGCACCCAGCTGTCAACATCCCCATCGCCAGCAACAGAAAAAGACCCAAACAGGAGAGCGCGTGGACGTGGTTGGACGGGGGAAACTGCAGGCGGGGATGCCAGACCACAGACCCTCCAGACTGTGGCTACATTCCTCCTAAGGCTATCCTGCGCTAGACCTCTTTCACCCGCTATGGGGCCCAGCCAAGATATAGACCACCGGCAACTGTGTGTAGGGAGAGGCACCACATGGACACTATTCAGGGCACAACCAGGAGAAGACGCTATGCACATCAGACACCTCCCCTGCCCAGTCGATACATGGGTCCCAGCATGGGAAGGGGGGCCGTGCATGCAACTCCATAACAAGAGAAACCAGACAAGAGCAGCTGTTAAAAAAACAGAAGGTTTAAGATGTACTTGGTTAGATAACCTTTGTGCATAATCAAAGATGTAAAGATTAATTACAAGATAAAAAATTGCTCTGCCAACTGATCATTCTATTAATGTAATCCACCGACTTCATAGGTTTACTGATTCCATGTGTCAAAAATAAATAAAATAAAAAATAAAAAAAAACCCTTACCATATAACTGACATTCATGTCATTAACGAAAGCTGCTTTATATAAAAACTATGGTATGTCATTAAATAGATTCTCTTCAAACATATTTGTTGTTAAACAAATGGAAATGTTCCCTCACCTGCCAGCTGATCCGAGATGAGAGATTCTCGACAAGGAGTCTGTGTTCTGTGCGTACAGGTGGGCCATATCTAAGGAAGGAGTTTACAGAGTTAACTGAAGGTCAAACGCATGTGCAAGATGTTATCCAATCCAAACCAGCTTTATTTGCAAAGCACTTTAAACAACCTAATGGACCAAAGCGCTGCACAGAGGAAAAAAATGAGAATAGTTGCAAAAAAGGAAAACACACTAAAATGGCTTTGTTAGGGCTGTAACGGCACATGTATTCATTGTGTATCGTTTGGCACGCACAATGAAACAAAAGGAAAACATTTATTGACAAGGGCGGAACTTAAATTCACAAGTAAAGGTTCAACAAGGTAAATATTATGCTAATCATGGCCAAGGTAGTTACGGTCAGTCAAATTGGTAGTTTGGGAACATTTTCGTTTCCCAATTAAATACACCAGCATGAGAGTAGTTAAGACGAAGAATGTCTGTTTGCTCAGTTATAAAGAACTCCAATATGTTGCTGGAAATATACCCAGCGCACTAACTTATGAGACGATGATAACCAAGAGTGCATATGTCTGGCACAAGGCAGAAACTGCCCAAGCCAGTTAGTCTCCCCATGGCATAGGAGCACTGGCAAGACAGTTTGATATTGGGAGGACACGACTTAAATACAATTTATACTATTTATTGGGGGGATGAATGAATCCAAATTAAACACTGGGGGTCCCTGCTGCATCAAAACTACACTGAACCATACATTTTGTGAGCATGTACATTTTCCTCGATGCAAGCTGTGCTTATGCAAAAAAGAAATTCATGATCGCACAGATTTGCATTTAAAATTGAGTTAACTACGAACACTCAGTACTTAAACACAAAGTAATTAAAGGTTTTCCTGTTCTATTATACAGAGCTGCAACATAGGACTCTAGCGAAGTTCACTTATGAAAATGACAAGAGTACAAAACCACCCACTACGAAAAAGTCTGGAGATCATTCTTGTAGATCCCTTGCTAGTTGAGAGCTACAGCTTTCCATTAGGTGATTTTTCTGGCTGATTTCACATTAACTTTGCTTTATGTGTAACAGGATAAAACCACAAATAAGTAACTAAACAGCCAACTAGGACAAGCTAAACTTTTCCCCACTCATTTCTGCTGTGGGCAACTAGTATGGCGCTGTTGCCATTCTCTGTAGAACTGCATCATTTCTTGATAAGTATTAAAACTTCAACACAGGGGGAAATAGTGCCATACTTTGAGAATCGAGAGTGTAACTGGAATCAGATGTGTGCTAAAGAAGCATTTCATTCAAATAAGTGTAAAATCAACTGAGTTATTGATCATGAGACTGAAATGAACTGATATTGTTATAACAAATAACCAGATATATTCCAAAAATGTGTATTTCCAGAAATGTATCCGCCTAATCAAATTTGGACTGCCACACCAGGTTTGCATTTAGTGATCAGAACCTGTATGTACATTTAGTGAAATATTTTGAAGTATTTGTTGCTTATTTTTAACACCGTTACACAATTTTTTTTTGCATATTCTTAATCTCACAAAACCTATTAAATCCAACAACTACGTTATTTAGCAGTTATTCATTAATGAAGTGCAATAGTTGTCCTACCTGGAACCACTGCTGCGAGGTTGGCGGTAACTACCAAAGCGTGGAGAGAACCGCCCAAACCCAGCTCCAACTCCGCCACCACCCCTTCCTCTACGGGACCGTGCATGTTCAATTGTCACTCTGCAGGTGCACAACCACAGAATTGGATTTAGGCTAATATGAAAGGTTACATCTATAAGCAAATTACATTTGTAAAAAGAGTCTTACGTACAGAATACTTTATATAAAAAAAAAAGTACACCATTATGGAAGGAACGTCAGAAAATATTCTAAAACTTTTTCTAATGAAATTTAGTACTCATGTCAAAGAGGTACTCATTTCATACTCATGTGAAACGTTACTCATTTCAAACTGCTACATCAATAATGTTACCTTTCACTGCAAAGCTCTTTCCCATTCAATTCATATACAGCATCATCAGCATCTCGGTGATCATCAAACTCCTAAATAAAGCCAAAATATAATCAATATAAATCAGCATCTCCCAAGAGGCTTTATAATAAACTGTTAGCAATAAAACAGAAAAAATAATAATTCAACCTTGCAGTACAATACTCCACAAAATATTCATGTCATCCCACCCCCTCCACACAATATCCCTGTGACTTATTAAAATGACTAGAATTCATCTGGATGGGGAGCTGCACAATGATAAAGATGCCAATTATAACTTCCCTGATCCTAGCTACAAAAAGAAAAAAAAAAAAATTCTAAAAGTTGCAAAAACAGAAGTCATACAGAGGTACATGGAGAAACAATTGTGGTATTTTACTCGTTTCAGCACAGTAGGCTTTTCCTATACGAAATAAATTTGCTTGAAGCTGTACACGAAAATAAACTCGTTTCACGCAGGGCAACAGCCAATCACAATATTACAAACCAGGGAGAGAATCTAGAACCACTCATGAGAATGTAGGAGAAAGTGGCAGTAATAAAGTGCGTCTTAAGTGCCTAACAACTACAATGCTAGCTGCCAGGATATTTCTAAACATCTTACACATTAAAAGTGAAGACAGAAGACTTCTGTTCATTATCCCAGTGATGCTGCTGGCAAGCAAACTAATCTAGCATCATGTGATTCCTAGTCCTAATAGCGGTCTGTTACAAATGATAGACGGACTTATTTAATGGCATTTTCAAACATTTTCAAAAGCTAAAGGCATTTAAAAATGTTCATATGAAATAAACCACCCAACTGCATTAGGTTGGTTATATTTTTGCCATTATTGATCAAAATAGATGCTGTTACTAACCACTAACAAGCGAGTAATTTTAAAAAGACCGGGTAGATTTATCAAGCACCATGCAAAAATACTGCTTGAAGGCCTTACCACGAAGCCAAATCCATTCTTGAGGTTGATCTCCCTTATCCGTCCATATCCCTTGAAGAACTTCTCCACATCCCTTTCTCGTGCATGAGGGCTCAGGCGACCAATGAAGACACGACATCCACTCATTGTCTGGGGCGGGGGGGGGGGGGAGGAATTATTCAAAGACAGAACAGTAGAAAATTTGTTACCTGGTTTGTCAATTCTAAAATCAAGAATTAAACTGAGCCGAACAGGCAAGATCGACATATAGTAAATAATTATATATATAAAAAAGTTGTTACAATTTTTGACAGGAAAATAAAAACATCCTCCACATGATAATCATTCATAATAAATGTATAATGCCCAAAAAGTGTCCTTTGAAATGATTTATTCTAGAGATCAACTGGCCAGTGACCGTAATCAGCCGATTTTCAGCGTGCTCAGCCTGGGCCACAAATCCGGTCAGTCTCATGCATTTCCAGCACCAAACCGGTCCATTTTACATATGCGCCACACGTCATATACACAGCGGTGGAGACAACAGCCTCACAGTCAAAGTTCTTTACTGTGAGTGAAGACAACACAAAGCTTGCAATCTGCAATACACTTAAAGCCAAAGTAAACCATGAAAATGTGCTGAAACATTGGAGGTAAACGTTAAACTCATTATTATTCCTTTTAAAGATTATCTAGTGTCTGTTTAATCAACAAATTTGAAAAGCTAGCACGTTTTGTCCCCCCCGAGTGTAAAAATGTTTTAGTGAAACTTTAACCGGCGGCGCTATAATGTCCGTACAGTATGAAGATATGAAAAAGCCTGATCGACATCTAGCTTACTAGCGATGGAAGAATTGTATGTGCATAACATGCAATGTTGGTATTGACACTACCCTGCACCTATTTGGAAGAGAACAGTACACTTCAATTTTATTTAGAGGTTTGTACCCTGAGCTTGTTTTTATTTTAAGACTGGTAAAACAAAAGAAAAAAGTCAATGTCATTATCTCGTGAATTTAAAAACATACTGGAAAATGATACAAGTAACAGACATTTACTTCAATCTGTTGCACCTGTTCTAAAATATATCAGAAAGTTGGATATACAGGTCATTCAGTTCATTGTTATTTTCACCTCTTTCCAATCACAGAGCACTTTATTTTGAGCCTTGTTTAGCTGAGAGAAGACCCTGAAACTTAGTGCAGTTTGGAGGAAATTGTGAAGTTTAACAAATTTGTTTCATTATGAAAATAAAATTTGCATTGAAAAAGTTGATTTTGTTTTGCATATGCTGTCAGTTATAGTTATTTAGAAAATCTGAATTGGCAGGTCACACTTGGAAAAAATATAAACCAGTAGCTACCTAGTTAAAAGCAAAATGTGTGTTTGATAATTTTTCCAATAAGCAGACAATGTTGATACCTGAGCACATATCTCTGCCTTACTATAAAAAAGCATTTTTATAGCTTTGACATATTAATAGAGGAACATTTTAAACTCGTTAAAAAAAATATATATATATGAACATCATACAGTCTTAAGAGATTCTCACTTCATAATTAATTTTTCTGCAACCATATGACCTAAACTCAAGGGATTGCCACAATCTAAATGTCAAGTCACACAGACTTAAATGCAACACTGATAAACCGCATATCTGTCGAGGCTGTAGTTGGTTCCCTATAATGAAATATTTCCCCTTATTCAGTCATGCCAAGCAATAGAAGAGAAGAATGACTTGGCAAAAGATTTCAAGTTAATTCATCATATCACATTTAACTAAGTGCACACTGGAAACTGAATTACAAGAAAGATGCTAAGGAGAAAAAAAATCAACACACTGACGTTTTAAGAAACCTTAAGAATTCTTTGCTAACCTAGACAGGGTGGTGCAGTAGTTAGCACTGCTGCCTCACAGCAAGAAGGTCCTGGGT
>JAODLD010000030.1:13059415-13071457 GCA_026781065.1 Mormyrops boulengeri | reverse complement strand
GGTTGTGGATTGATTACCAATACTCCAATACTGAAGGTAACTAATGTGTACATTGCACCATGAAGGGACTTTCTGAGTGTACTGTCATGTTAATGGAATCTATGGCCCGGATTGAGAAAGGTGCCTAGGAGCACACAGCATCTTCGATCTGACGTGGTTGTGGAGATCATGGCCTCACACTAATTTCAGATGGACCCTCGCTGACTTTGTTCTGGACCCAGCACTGCGGAATCTAGTTTTTCCAGCAGGATAACTATTCCAAAGATAAATTTAAAACAACTACAGAAGAAACACTGTGCTGTTCTGGAGTTCCCAATGATGAGTACATGTCTGATAATTTACAGATGATTATTTCAAATTAAAAGTTACCGGACTTTGACAAATGGGGCAAATCAGTAGAAAGATGTCATTTATATCCCAGTTTGTTACATTTTTGCAATCCTATAGAGATGGATTCTTTGCGTCATCAGTTTAATTACACTCAGACATTAATAGCTGATGGAAACACAGAAACACTAAAATAAATGACAGCTTTTTAAAAGACAAATTACTTCAATACAGACGCTCCTCTATTTGCGAATGAGATATGTTCCGAACGGCCGTTCGTAACTTGTCATTCAACATCATTTTAAGGGTAAACGCAAGTACAAAAAACTAGAATGCTGGGAGTATGCACGTTGCTGCGAGGCGGGAGTAGCGGCCAGAAGTCGTACTAGGCGGAATTGACGCGCAGGAAAAAAAAAAATGATGTTGCGGACAGGAAACGGGAGCCCAGTGAACACAATTTGGACTTATAGTCCTCTTCGTTCATATGTCTGAAAGTTCGTAAGTAGAGGAGAGTCTGTACTTCAAAATATAAAAGTATGTTGACAGAAACTTAAATGCACTAATCTAGTGAAAAAATTCACAGGTGCTTAGCAAGCAAAAGGATTCTGTTGAAATGAGATCTTGATGAAATGTTAATGCTAAGACATAAGAAATATGGACAAAACTAAATGTACAGTAACAAATCATCACATTATTAAAGAAATTACTGTGTTACTATGAAAACCTCAAATACAGAGAGAACCAAAAATATGTATGGTTGCAAAAAACTTTAGTAACTTTGTAAAATCAACAGCAACAAAGAAACAATGAATTTTAAAGGGGCAGTATGGATTATATTTCAGAATGATTTACAAAGACCATTCCAACAGTATAATTCAGATTACATGCAGGTATAGTGAGGGAGGCTTGATGGCCGTGTGTGCAAATACCCCTAATGTTCACATGGACTTCCTCCTAGTACTCTGGATTCTTCCCACAATCCAATTGTTTGGCCTGCAGTTAGCTAGCATCCAGGGAATACCCTGCCTCATGCCCTGTGCCTCTTGGGAAAGGTTCAGGCTCGTCATTATCATGCAACGGATAAGCAGTTAGGAAAAATAAGATGGTGAATGACTGTAGAGATACTCCTTACAATGGGGGTAAGTTCCAATGAACTTACAACATATTGCTAGCCTGGGGAACAGATCAAAAGTTTAAGGACTAAGTCAACCCATCATAAAGGGAGGAGCATCTGTATCTAGAGGGAAAGGCTAGTCTGTCTCAAATCATCACACTGCAAGAAAAATAAAGCCACTGTAAAGGACATAACACAAACAAAATATACCCCATAGAAAAACCTTTGATTGTACCTCTACCGTAGACCTCGATGCCTGAATGGAAGACTCCTATACCCAGAGTAGAAGTATACTCATTGATCCAATACTGCAGAGAAAGAGAGGGAAAAATACAAGTGCTTATAGGTATTCACAATTCAGGTAGTGCACATAATCAGAGACGAAAGTTGATCATCCATAATGTCATCATATGGGATTCACCTCATGAAAATATCAATCTGGCAATTATTTTTCATTCAGCATTAGACCAAACATTTCCAAGTTTTTCAAAAGATTATTAGAGACAGATTAGAACGTGGTATCTCAGCTCGCATACTGTACCAGTTATTCTATATAAGCTATAACTACAAACACACACACACACACTCAGCCAGAGAAAAAAAATTAAGAGACCACTCTATATTTTTCAACAACTCTGCATTTTTAAATCCTGGTTTAATCGTTCTTACTATATTAATGAGAGTTAATGCATTAAATGCTTTTTAAAAAATCTGTTACTTTGCTTTAAGTGCTTGGTAGGAAATGGAAATGAAGCCGATTCCATGCTGTGAATTTCAATGTTCGGAACTATTCACCGTCCCCATGACCCTGAAGTTGGACGGAATTTTCTCTGCCATTTTTTTTACAATGGGCCTCTAAGGGAGTGTTTTTTCTACCGCTCTGGCTAGGATGAGTTTCACAGCAAACATGTCATTGGTCAGCTAGCACACAGGAAGTAAACAAAATGCAGTTTGTTAAAATAAATTAACGCATTTCATATTTTAAATTAATCGCAACGATTAACGCATTATTTTTGACAGCCTTAATACCTATACATAAACACATACTATATATATGATCTGTTATGTTATGTGTGTGTGTATATGTACACACACACACATACATAAATATATATACACACACACACATATATACACACACACATACACACACACATACACACATATACATATAAAAATAAAACACAACAGATCAAAAATGTATAGATTAACAAAAATCTGTTACAAATTTATGGATTTATTATCAGATATTATTAACAATGGACAATTAGTTAACGATAAGAATGTAATTCTTAGGGTAAGAATGTAATTATTTGTCAGATAAATCTATCCCTTTGTAATTACACCTGTTTCTAAGGCAAATACTGCATCCAGACATGCAAAATGTTCTGAAGAGAACTGATAATGTGTGTTTTCTATTACGAACAGAATTTCAATTCATAATGCTTCGGTTTTCTAACAACCACAGGGGGAAAAAAAACAATCTGATATTCATCCTCGATTAACCAAATACAATATTTCAACAAAATATTAGGCTAAGTAACTTAACACTGCTCTAAAATAACCTCAAATGCGTCAGCTTACAAAAGTATTCAACGCCCCCCTTAGTTATCAGATTTACCTGAAGTACAATTGATACACACACATTTTTCCTGTCAGTGTTTTTTATTGCAATTTCACAGTAAATTTTGAGTTAAAGCTTTTAAATAAAACTGAAAACTCAGGAATGTGGCTTACAGAAGTATTCAACCTAAACATTTGCACTTGTGTATTGGGGGCCCCCTGTTGGCCAACAACAGTCACAACACTAGGTGGGTGAGGGGCCCCAAACTCACTTGTTGAATAGGGCCCTAAAAACAACAAACCTGCTCCTGTTGGTAGAGCTACCTTTTGCTGCAATAAAAGCTCTAAGTGTTTGTGCAAGTATCTACCATGTTTTTACACAGTTCAGGAATGATTCTCCCCCCATTATTCATGCCAGACAAGTTCGAGGTCATTCAGGTTTGCTGGATGTCACCTGTTGACTGCAATTTTTCAAAGAATTCCATAGACTGTCTATAGGATTACAATCTGGACTTTGGCCACTGTAGAACATTCACCTTTTCGTTTTTAACCATTCCTGTGCCGCTTTGGCCTTTCCTGCTGAAAGTCTTACTTTTTGCTGACCAAAGCAGGTTTTTCTTTAATAATTCCCTGGATGTTGCGTCATCCATTCCCTCTTCACTTTTGACACGGTGGCCAGTTCCTGGATTTAAGAAGCATCCCCACAGCACCATGTCATTAAACTTCACTGTAGGTATGGTGTTAATTGAGGCATGGGCCGGGCTGCGTTTGCTCTAAATATAGCGCTTCAGATTTTGGCCAAAAATGTCTTGTTCTCAGACCATAAAACCACATCTCACTCCAGACACGCTTGCAGTTGAGTGTAAAGAGTCACAGTAACCAAAGATACTCAACTGGCTGGTTGAAACAAAATCTGGATTTTTACTTTCTGAACCTGAACTATCCACCTCTGTGTTCATGGAATTTCTTTCCCTGTACCTGCTTGTATCTACAGGCCCCAGGCTTACTGTCTTCCTGTTCTGAATAAAAATTTGTAATTTGTTTTAAGTTTTGAAATCAGAATTACTTTTTTTGCTTCGTAATGTTAGAACTAAAAATAAAGCTATTACGAGACTGAGAAACAGAATAATTTTTTTCTTTTGGCAAGTAATTTTTATTTTATCTTTCATTTGTTCCACTTAACAGGCTTTCTAGAATGGGAATCCTCAGCCTCTTTCAGTCCCAGATGTGCTTTGAATGAAAATACCAAATTCTCATTTAATTTTTCACTGCCCATTTTTTAACCACATCTGATACACTAGCTAAGGATATGAAGTTAATTTAATCATCCAAATGTAACAAACTGTAACATGTCACCCTGTCAATAATCTGGTTCTTCTTTTAAGACGACAGCTAAAAATGTTATATTTTAAAAGCTTGTGACCCTGACCAGAATAGACAGCTAAAAGATGGAAGGATGGATGGATATTTTAAAACTAACACGATATTAAAATAATACTCATCTTTATAATACTGTGGTGGGTATATTGTCATTCTGCAGAATGGCCCCTCCTTACAAGTAATACCTGAAAAAGATCACATTGCCCCAGAAGTACATTCGTACACATTCAAAAGAAGAGCTCAGTATGGCTCAGGACCATTGAGTTCAGAGTCCCGTCACATTCCTCATGGATTATTTTGTTATAGCCCATCTAGGGGTAAAGGTCATTTCAGCAAGCAGTAAAGGTAAGAAGCAGGAAATGGACAGAACTGAGAGCTTAGAAAAACAGAGAAGAATGCATGGAAGGGAGACAAGAGCCTCACTATATTGCTTATATATACAGTTGAGCAAAAACAGAAGACACAGAACTATAATTAGTCATACTGACCACAGCAAGCAGGTCAAAACCCAGTAACATGAGCAACCTGGCAACCAGGATGAGAGAAGAATTGAGAGCCAACAACTAATCACGTGACGAAACTCGGAAGAACATAACAGCACAATGAAAATTTCAGCAAGCAAGCACCAAAGGCTGCTTAAATCCTTTTCCTGCAGCACTCTTACAGACTTTGGATAACCAGTAGGAAGATTGGTGGTGGATGACAGGAGTGAAGCAAGGTGCATAACCAAGAATGAGGACTACAGACTGGGTCACCAGAAAATGTGACACAAAAGTAAAGGAGAATACTAGCATGTCCGTGCAGGACATAGCAATGTGTAAGAAGCCACCAACATGTTCCATAAAAGCAGCATAACAATTATACCACAGTCCAGACTGAAACTTCATGATCATGTTATATTCTGTGTTTCAAACGCGCTCTCATTATAATCTACTCAAAAACCCAATGAAATGCGTTAAATGATATTGTGAGAATAAGAAGAGTTACGGGCTTCTGTCTGAATAATACTTTCCCCAAATCTGTAGTATTCAGTTCTTTTTCCCCCAGAGAATTTCATAGTTTAACATCAAAATCCTATTCACCCTTGAAGGGGTGATTCATAGTGTAGTTAAAAGGCAAATTCTATTCTATTTAAGCTATAAATGTATCCTGCCTAGCTATATCACATTTATCGTCTTTTTTTTTTTTTTAATGGAAGGACTGTTAAACCATCTCCCTCAGGACTGACACAAAATCTGGGCTTTGTCATGGAAATTGCAACAAGAACATTATGAACTTTCAAACACCTGATGTTGGGTTGCCTGAGTCAGACCAAAAACAAAATCATACCCGATAAGACACTAATAATGACACAGGCAGTGTGTGGCTCAGCGGGCTAAGCCTGTGCCTGTGATCAGAAAGTCACCAGTCCAACATGACACACAACTGGGGCATATTACAAGCAAACAGCTGTCAAGAAGCCAACTATGCATAAGTGTAGCTACGCTGAGATTCCAATGAATATCCAGCAACAAGTGCCAGATCGCAGTGAAGCAACACAATATGCTACAAACATAGCAGTAACCTTATAAGACAGCTATATGTATATATCAACTAGATAAAGTTAGCCTTACCTCCACACATGGTGTGGGATCTAGAACCAAACTTCTTGATTGGGGGTGGAATCTCTTCTACTCTGGGTTTCTCCATGAGAAAGGACCTCAGGTAGTTGTGTAGACACCCATTAGTACCAGCCTGAGGTCTATGCAGCTGAGGTTTTCTTTAGTACAAGATAGCCGTCTCTGTGTAACTGTTGTATATGCACCAAACAGCACTTCAAAGTAACCAGCCTTCTTGGAGACAGTGGATAAAGTGATTGAAAGGGTATCTCCTGTGGTCCTACTGGGAGACTTCATCACAAAAGTGGGGAACAATGGAAATATCTGGAGAAGGGTGATTAGGAAGAAGGCGTAAGTCTAAACCCAAGTCATGACCTGTAATTGCCTTCTCTATAAGCCACGTATTGTCCATAACAAGCACCACGTTCAAACACAAAGATGATCATGTACATGGTACCAGAGCACTATAGGCTAAAAGAATCAACGTTGTAGTGGGTCATTTGACTCTTATCAACTGATGCCCAATTAATAACAATTTCGACTTAGAACATGTGGGGAAGACCAGATGAGCCAGTCAAGGTTTGCTGGGAACATTTGGATGAAGATTCTGTGTGAGATGGATTTAACTCACATCTTTGGTATAGCTTATCTAATGTGCATAGTGAGGTTAGGGACAGTGAGTCTGAGTGGACTGTAAGTTACAGCTCAATACTTGCAACCACGGGACCTAGTGCTGGAAAGCACTCATAATGAAAGCTATTAAACTGAAGAGGATGAACTTTCTGCTTGCATCAGGATCTTCTGAAAGATATGGAAAAGCCAGAAAAGCTGTAGCGAAGACTTGGAAATAAAAGCTTATGCATGGGAGGAGGTTGTAGAGGCCAAATAGGAGGAGGATAGGGTGTCTGTGAAGATGTTGCTCTCACTACAAGGCAATGCTGGAAGCTTCAGGGTCCATCACTGCAGCTGAAGTTGCCATAGGCCTAGTGGTTAGTGGCCTCTATAGTGTAAAAGCTGCAAGGATAGATGAAGTCCATCCAGAAATATTGAATGTATTGGATGTTGCTGGGGTAACATGGTTGATGTCCCTCTTCAATGTTGCACTGAAGCCAGATAAAGCACCTCTTGATTGGCAAACAAGAGTGGTCATCCCTGTTTTTAAGAATTGGGAAAAAGTATGTATTCTGACTACAAGAGGATCACACCTCTCCATGTCTCCCTTAGCAAATCAATTCCAAGGTATTAGAAAGAAGACTTTACCCAATGGTAAACTTTCTCAGAAAAGGGTTGTTTTGAGGTGAGGGGTCCATGAGCCTGTCATTAGTGATGAAGCTTAAGTATCATGGGATCTTGTTCAGAAGTAAAACCAAGAGAGAATATGAGATTCACAAGTGAATCAGTCTGATGGCTACAATTTTGCAAGCACTGAGCTGGTGAGAAAGTGGGAGCTGAGTTAGCAGATATAGCTAACTTATAGGATTAAAGAGAAGAGTCGCCCAGTCACTGGAGAAATTTTGGCTAAAGGCCTTGCTCAAGGGCCCAGTGGTGAAACGACTATACCATCCAAGGGATTTGGACCTGCAGCCTTTTGATCTGAGGCACAGAGTCCTAATCTACAGAGCCACCCACCACCCCAAAGTCACCTACTGTCAAAAGAATAAAATGCAAGACTATAAAATGTGCCAAAATTAGGTGTCTCCACAAGGTTGACAGCCTCCCCCTCTGTGACAGTACGTGGAGTTCAGACATCCTTGAAAGAAACTGCTCATCCTTCTTTTTGAGAGAAAAGTCAGCTAAGGGTGGCACAATCAACCCCTGAGGTAGCGGTTCTGGGCAGATCCCACTGGGTGGAAATCCCAGGAGACCCAAGATACACTGGAAGGTTTAAAATTCCCAGTCAACAAGCCAAACAATAAAATGCTTATTTATTGGGTTGTGATTCTAAATGGTAAAATTCTATATAGGACTAATCTACAGGCATTTTTAAAGTCCTTTAGACATGCAGCCCTAATGCTAGAGACTGGTTGATAAATATAGCTAGCTAGAAGAAAAAGGCATTGAATAAATGATTCCAAGGTGAATCACATTATCAATTATTTCGTCACATACCATATAATATTACTTTCCCCTGTCTACTATGCAACATTATAGAAGTGCATCAGTCATGCCACCCCAATACTACCCAGGGCGTCCAACATTTCCAGATTAATTTCACTTATCCCTGCAGCCTTTTCACCACTGAGACACGGTGATACACCAGAACCCCTGGTGAGTGGGCACAATCACGTCTATTTAGTTCTCGATGGTTCAATGTTACTCTTGAAAACACTGAATTGTGACACACTTCTCACACACACTTCAGTCCTTTTATACACACACCCTAACGATTACTTTAACATGTTGCAATGCCACTGCTGGGTGAAATTGGATATTCCGTAACACACAACAGATTGGGAGGTTAACAATAGCAGAACAAACACTAAAGTGTGGCATATGGAGGAACTCACGTATGTATTGTGTAATGTGTTTCTTTTAAAAAAAAATATATATATAAAAGTTGTTATAAATTTAAACGCTGCTACTTTTTTATACTGATTTTTAAAAATTGTGCTGGTTATTTGAGTGCCAGACAAAACAGCTTTCACTGTATCTGTATTTTACATGCTCTGAATTCTTTATAGTGTTGAATTTGGGTATTTCATGGATAGTTCAGTCTAAAAATAGTTTTAAATCTTTTACAGTCTCCTCCTAAACATGGAGCTTAGGTGCAAGCTAATATACACTAGTGGCCAAAATTGTGGAAACACTGACAAATTTTTAGAGACTGTAGAACTTTATTCAACTGTTGCTCCAGTTACTTATTTAAGCATCCAATGTATGATATTTGTAACATTCTTTGATTGTTCATAAACATTACCGCCAATATTCATGTAGTAATTCTGTATAGCATAATGCCAAAAATGCTAGTTTTTTCCCCACAATTTTGGCCACTACTGTAGCGTATATTTTGTGCAGTAATACATCATAAAATACTTCTCTCACAAAACATACACATTTAACCATTCATCCATCATCTATCTACTTTTCCTGGGCAGGGTCACAAGTGGGGAGGAGCTAAGAAACTATACATTTTACCAACAGCAATATTAAAATCGTATCTTGTACTTTACATTCTTCTAGAGCATAATAATCCTTGCAGCTGGACACTGGATTGGGTTAAGCTTAATTAATAAACAGCTCATATTAAGACTCTGATAACTCACAGTTGGAAGTTACAGGGCAATCACAACTAAGCATCCTTATTATGATATTATCATACTGCATGTAAAACAAACTGCTGCTTCTCCACTGTCTTCAACAAGTATCTGTATCTTAAACATCAGTTGCTGATGAAAAAATCTGTTCGTATTGATCTGCATTTGATTAATGTCTATTAAGGTAACAATTTTAAAAGAATAAGAATACTCTGTCAAATTTTGCATAGTTTAGTTGTGTCGTGTTTCAAGTAGTGACTAATGATTAGTAGTCACTAATAAGCAGTTTTCAAACGAATAAAACATTCTTGGATGGCGATGGATATATTCACCCTATGTAGAATGTACAATATTTATCTTTTATTAGAATTTAACCGAAATTATGGCACTGAGAGTAAATTATTGCATCTGGAGACAATTATTTTAAGTGATTTCAATTTTAAGACGAATTTAAAAAACACAAATTTAAAAGTCAACTGAACAACAGTGAATTACTATTAAAAAATATCCGAATGCAACGTATTATCGATGTGAATGATAAACAAACAAACACCATTATTATATATTTCTTACCATGTCATAAACGTTGAGAATAACAGGTTGATTTGCCATGTTTAATCCTGAGTCGGAGGTAGCGAAATGTCTGTTCACTGCCTGCGATGTTATTGCTCTATTAACTGCGGTTCAAAAACGCGGTCCAAGCTCGGCAAAAACAAGTCCGTGATAAACACTACAAAACTAATTTCAGGTCAGATTTTCACGAAGTACGGAGAGGCTGTCGTGGGAGCTCATTTCCTGCATTAATTGGGAAGCAGTGAAACATATTCTAACGTATTTTCATGATCTGCAATTGATCCCAATTAAGCATGTAAACAATCTCGCCTTCTCATTTACGCACCAGACTTAGTAAGATTATCAAAATATTAACAAGACGTTGCTGTGTTCCAACAGGCAGCCCTCCATAAACCACCCTTCATACGCGTAGATTTTTCTGTGCAATTGTTTTTCTAGCAGACAACACATACGTTGGCCCACTTTTGCTGTATACGGCGAACATAACAAAACCTTTATCTAAAAACGTATTCTGAATTACTATAGAATAAAATGCATTCAATATTACTATACGTTTTATTCCCCCTGATTCACCGGCTACCGTGCTGCTGCATCTTCGCTAGCAGCATCGGTATGTTCGGATTGTTTTGCAAACGAGTAACGCGTTCGGTCACATAGCTAATCGGTACCGCTGGTAATTCTGCACCGTTCGCCCGAATGCTACGCGAAGAGTACAGCGGGCTAGCTACATTGAACAGGCTTCTGTAGGAAGTATTTAAAACCACTTGCAAAAATAATCCAGCATGTTGGAAGGCATCGGTATGCTACTAGCTAGATACCTTCGATGAAGGTTGGTAGCATCCCCAGTTCAAAGTTCACCAGTTTCCTGGTGACTGGGGAAATGCCCTTTGGAGGTAATTGTTACTGGTGCGGTGGAATCAGCTGTTGTCGACAGCAGAGAAGGCGTCCGCTACCTTTATATTGCAATTATTGTTAATAATAATCATAATAAAAAAATAATGATTTTTCGAACAGCTAATTATGGTCAGTATCGCAGGGAATAATAATAATAATAATAATAATAATAATAATGGTGATAATGGAAAGGAAGAATGTAAAGAATATGTCTATTTATAATATAAGCTTTTTCGCTACTGGTTTCTGTACGTAGTGTTTTCCAGAAACGAAAAACACCAGCTGTTTTACATTTTGGTATTCATTTCAAATGTATCTGTTTCCTCCACACTTAATTATGCGTCTTTTGCTGTTGCTCATCAACATGCTTCTAATCCATTAAATCAATGAGCCATCCAATGTTTACATTCTCTTTCTGGTACTTTGGCAACCACTGCCAAAAGTGGGACTGCCAGGCCTCCAAACCTTCTGAAACAGCATTATCAGCACATATCAATGTCCAGCTCATATTTCCGAAACACATCTGTTTGACAGTACACTTTATGTTATGCTTATCAAACTCTTGTTTCAGAAGGGTTACTGTATTACAATGTCAGTCTTACACAGTGTCTGCCTGCTTTTTTACCCCAGTGAGTTATGACTTTTCTTTTGCCTTGAAATTTGTGCAGTAATTAAGAATGTACAGGAAATGTGTGATCTTCCAAATTCCAGCGTTTTGAAATTTTCTATCATTTACTGACAAAGCAGCAAAAATACTCTTATATGAAACCAGGGAGAATAAGGATAGTTATACAAAATCCTGAATTGTTCCAGAAGTGGTAGCCTCATACGTATGTTAGCCATGTAAATGAATTCTTGTACAGCCCCTGCATGTTTAGCTATGCAAGTTTGATAAATGGTGCAGAATTCTGGTGACCTACCATGAGATCAGCAACTGTTCCTTCCAACCACCTCTCCAACAATCTTCATTTTTTTGCCAAGAGTTGAAATCAACCAACAGGATTACCATGTGAGGTGTTCATAGAATGTGTAGTAAGGAAGTACAAGCAGCGTCCAGGAAACCTGATATGTAGCTGAATTCTAGCCTTGATCAAATACGTCACTTGTTGCACTGGGCTCAAATAAATGAAGACTGATCACACTTTTGAGAAAATCAGTACAGGAGCCACAAACGTAGATCTAAGCAACAGTACAGACAACACAGGTAATTCCTTATTCTTGTAGCACTGCAACCACCTTCATATCTCTAGAACAGTGGTGTTCAAACTTCTTTTGACAAACGCGCCGCCCGGTGGGTAGGGGGTTTTTCGGTGGGGGGGGGGGCGGGGGGGCGGGGGGC
>JAODLD010000030.1:13038232-13059315 GCA_026781065.1 Mormyrops boulengeri | reverse complement strand
CCTCCCTCCACCACCCACACATACACCCACACACCAAATAAACTTTATTTTGGAGCTCAACGGAAAGGATGTGCCTGTTTTCCTGCACACAGCTTATCAAAGTACCTGGAAATTTTGCACATTGAAAGTTTCTCGGCTGTTAATATTTCCAAAGGTTGCAATTTTGAAATAGGTCTGCCCCCACCTGAAATCCCCCCCCACAGAGTTGTTTTCCCCTCACTTGCAGACCCCTGCAACTCCTTCACACACCACCAGGGGGAGGGGGGGTGCACCTCACAGTTTGGATACCGCTAATTGGAGTAGCTTTGCATTACCAGTTTATATGCCTGATAATCAAGTCAGAGACAAGATCTTGGTCTGGATTTTTACTTTCTGGACCTGAATTTTCCACCTCTGGGACTGATGCATTAGATTCCCACTGGCTGTGCCCTTAATAAATTGACTTCCTTCAAAAAAACTGCAGCACTGGCTAGTTTCTTCTGAAAACCACTAAACATTTCAACTTACATAAAAATTCTATTTACATTTTCTAGCAAGCTCATATTACTTATAAATACAATACTAGAGATGCACAATTATAGTTGTATGATTAAAGTGAAATAAATACCGACAAGGATCACAGCAATGCTGTAAAAAAAAAAAAGTGATTTATTAAATTATACAAGCTTTCAACGAATACAATATGCGAACCCTGCTCTTTGACCTTTAAAGAGCACATTTATAAAACAAATGACAGTCTTATTTACTGGATCTATATAGCTGATAGGTCCAATAGATTTCCAAAAAAATATCAAGAGAGGAGATACAGTTTCCATTTTTTCCTCTAACACCAGCACTTTCATTTATGAATAAGTTACATGAGTGCAGGAAAGATTTTTAAAGATCTGTTGTATAATATGGGATAAAATAAATGCAAAACCGGCCTCATTTACTGCTATTTCTACTTCTGGTCTATGAGCATTTATGTTTACTAGTAATTTGAAGGATGAGCATTTTCATTTACTAGTAATTTTTCCATGGCAAAATTCACCAACTTTCATTATATTCAGTGCAAGAATGCTTTAATGTCTACTCAGTTTTCATTGGCATCACGTCTTTATAAACATCACTTTATAATCATAGCAACCACAGAATTTTCATCTGTGACAAATGAAGAAATTCATTCATACAAGATTCAAGTAATAAGGTCTTACATAACTAAGACCTGATTACTTAATATACTGCAAATTCAGCTATAGTGTAACTGCCAACCCTTGCATATTATAAAAATGATAAGTTCAATGATCAGCTCCAAAATTAAAGTACAACACAACTCCCAGTACTTATGAACATTTAAACAATTTGTTTCCACAATATTACAATATCACTGATCTCCTGCATCACCGTTTGACTGAATCTAGACATCAGTGCAAGTGAAAACACCTTTGAATAACTCCAAAAGTGAATCAAGCAAAAGTCAAATTCAAAATTGAGGTTAACAGCATTAAATTACATAATTTAAGTGAATGAACCCTATATACCAGTTCAATTATATTAATGTCTAGGACGACTTTTTGTAATTATTACAATGCAACACAAACTGTGAAACCTGCAAAATATACCAAAACTTTAGAATTTTTATACTTAATCACCAAAACCAATCAGGAGGTGGCAACAAGAACCATTCAAAATGAAACATTCCAAAAAAGTCATCTTAATACGAAATCGGTCTATTTTAAAATTACACTTGCACTGCAGTTGTCTCAACTCATTATCAGGTAACATCGGCAAGTGTTATTTTCCCCATAATGACTTACAGAGTACACCGTTTATTAGACCAACACATATCAACAACATTGAAAGGTTATTCAGACAAAAATGGAAAGAAAAACTTTTTGGTTAATGTGAAACATTGGGGGGGAAATAGTGTGCTTACAGTATGTAGCAGGTTCAAGGTATACATGGTATATTGATCACAACCTACTGAATTACTGCTTCTAACAAAATGATGTTTGTCAGTCCAGTACCTTCAAAAATAACCTTTAACTGACAGGAAAAAGGCTCTCTCTCAGGACTTGGGAGTTTATGAAAGAAAAATGGCATGTCAATGATGGGGAGGGGGTGCCGAGATTGAAATTGAATATTCGTTTCTTAACCTTTTGTATTCAATCGATGCCCCTGGGACACTAACCAGTTCTACCTAGAGAGTCCTACCGATGGAACATAGCACTATAAAGCAGGAGGCAATGTGAAATTTGTCACTGGAAAAGATTCTCTTTCTTCATGAATGACTTGGATTCCGAGATTTAAAAATGCCTCTTGATATGCGGTCGAAGGCGCATATAGACAAACGTGAAGAGTACAACTGACGCCAAAGTTATACCTAGCAATCCCAGAGCAGAGTAAGACGGTTCGTTATCAGGTCGGGAGCGTGAAGGGCCGTTCACAAGTGGCATCATATGCTACGGAAATAAAGCAAGGGAGATGACATTGATAAAGTAAACAAGATACCAGACACTTGCTCATCGCTCACCACAAGTCTGTACTGTATTTGATCTTCTTATCTATAATAAAAAGGTTTTATCTACAATAAAAAGGTGAAATTATTTCCTTGACATTATGTAGAATGAAAAGCAAGATTAAGCATGTTATTTATTCATTATTAAGAAGCAAATCTGGAAGCATGGTTGATACCATCAATAACTTACACTAAAACATTTTTACTCTGTCATGGGAAACAAAGTTTTGCAAGCTTTGCAATTTTAAATGAACAAGATTATCCGGTATGTGTACAAAATTAGTCCAAATTTTGCATGCACTCTCCAAGCCAATCATAATCATTTTGCTGTTGGGCTCATTCTTAGTGTGGCACATTTGTGAGAAATTTAACAAAAATGACCAAGGAGGAGAAAAGCAAATATGAACTAGTAACCAAAAGACATAAGTGATCTGTCGGCACGGCTTCGCGTCAGCACAACTCACAGTAACACCACCAAATTATTTAACCCACTATATTGTTTTATGAATATGGCAATATTTAGCACAAAATATTTCAAATATTGCAGTGTGAATTTTTTCCAATATTGTGCAGCATTAACACACATATTCACATACACAGAAATAAACACCGATTCACCAACTGACTTCATCTCTTTGTACTGGAGAAAGAAACCTGAATACTTGGAAAAACACACAGAGAGAACACAGAAGAACATGCAAATTTCACACACAAGCACTGGATGTGGGATATGAACCCCAAAACCCTGGAGACAACGATGGCGACAGTGCTACCCACTGTGCCCCGTAGCACCTTTAGAGACAAACACAATTTTTTTTTTTTTCCAGGTTTAGTCTAGAGCTGCACAATATCACATGCAATATGTGAAATTCACTTGACCAACATTGCAATATTTATAAAACAAAAAAGGAGATGAAATTACCCCAAATAAGTTCTATTTGGCTATAGTTTATTACCTACCAATAAAGTATGTAAAATAAGTTGCTGGTGTGCCGCAAGATGTCAGACACAAAGCAGTGCCAACAACTGTCATTTGATTATTGTACATGAGCATGATATATCGTCCAGCCCAAGTTTTGTCCACTGCTTTATAGGTAGTTAGGAAGAATGAGATCAGGTGTGGTTCCTTCCTTCCTTGTGGCCACAGTAGGAGATGCATCAAAAAATTAAATACTTGTTTGGATAGTATAGGTTTGTAAATAGTCAAGAATAATGCCCGAGTTATTTTGCAATTTATTAAAGCCAGTGCCAATCTCATACAATGTGGCTTCTATATTGGACTTCTTGAGCAATATTCTCTTATAGCTATAATTTTTGTATTTTAACAAGTGTTTCAGAAGCATTGCTGACTGCTGTACTGACCTGAAAAAGTAATATACTAAATTATGGCAACTATAGATCTAATCCACATTAAAAATATCTATGAAATATTTTTGTTTGCAATGGATATTCAGTCACTGGAGTAACAATTCATTGTGCATATGTGTGACATTATTAAAACACACATTCTCAAGTGCCACGAATGACATTTTGCAAATGAACAAGGCAAATCATCCTCATCAAGCTGGAAAAAAATTATGGTTAAAAAGGTAACATGCATGTTTGAAATGCCTTTGAAAAATCCACTTCCGCCTCCCACAGTACATTAAATGTGCCCCCTTTAACATAGCAGGGCAAAGATTTTACTCAAATGACATTTTGTATTGAAATGTTTGTTTTACATTACCATGGCAGCCAAAAGTACTTCAAACTAAATTACAAACCCTCTTTAAGTCCTTCATGAGTAGAGCTTCCAAAAGTTTCATGGTGAAACTATTATCTGAAAAACGAAATTGTGCTCTCACCCTCTGTTGTACACGTAGCTCTACATTTTCCCCTGCTGATCGGAAAAGCTCCACGGCTGCACTGTGCAATAGGTTGTCCAATTTGTGTCCATTAATCTGGAGAAAAAAAAGCGTATGTATACATACACACGTGTACAAACACACACACACAAAACAATTACATTTATACTGCATGTATGTGGAACATAACTTAATATTTACTTGTATTTACCCTAGATTTTAAAGGGGGTTTAACTGACTTGAGTTAGACATCAGTTCCCGAAGCCTTCTTAACGCTATGTTGTTCGTAAGTTCTGTGTTGAAAGATAGAACTTACGAACAACGTAGCATTAAGGCAGCTTCTTGAAACTCACCCCAGAATCTACCAAAATACATATTTGACATGTCAAAAAATGAATATCGCGCTGCAAGACTGATGCACGTTCAAGCGCGACTGGATGGTAATTGCTTAATTAACCAGGTCTTTTTATAGCTACCTGCCTTCAACATACTTCGTATCGCAGAGCAATCGGTGTTTCCTTTATAATGGCAACTGCTACTTTAATTAAAGTATTATTTAATGTATAATAAGCTATGAGTCAAAGTTCCAACAAAAAAACTAGATAGCGTTCTACTTTCAGGATACTGACGCTCCAGGGTCAGTGCTGCCTACCCCTGAGTTACATCATGATAATCATCAACTTCTATATTTAAAGATTACCTACATAAAAGCAACACACCATAACCCCACTGTTACTTACTGCCAAGATTTTGTCACCTTCTTGTAGTCTGCCATCCAGTGCGGCTGCACCATTCTCTTTAATTTTGGCCACGTAGATTCCACTGTCATTTGACACAAATTGCTGGTCCACACCTCCTACAATGTTGAACCCTAGGCCTGAGAACAGTGCAAAAGGAGGCAAATGTCCACGCAAAGCGAATTAAACAATAGATACCAATATCTGTGCAGAGTAGCTAAATAAACAGTCCAGTGTTCAAACTTTAACCTTGCAAATCTTCTTGTATGTATGTTTTTTTACAATACTGACAGGTATCAGCAAACCTTACATATTCCAGGAAGAAGCACAACTTTGGTGGCCCTTTACATTTCTAGAGGCAGAATAATGATCATTGAAAGGAGAAAAATTAAAACTATTTGTTTTTAAACCATATGAAGTTTGGAAAAAACATTCGATGCAAAAGAATTTCACAATTAAATCACATGTAATGTGTGCCACTTTTCTTTCAGCGATAATTTAAACCATTTAACAGTGATACATACAGGTATAAGCTGGTAAAGGACTGCAATTTGTTTGGCTTGTATGTTTTGGATATCAAACCTACTGGAGATAAAATCCATTCACCGTGATTTTTTTTTTTTTGACTTTCCACTATATTGTTCTGTCAAAACTGCTATTGGGCCACGTAGGTGTCTAAAGTACAATAACGACTAACTAGAAGATCGAACCATGTTATGCAAATATCCCACTTACTCAAAAATAAACACAACTCTGTTGAATCGAGTACACAATTAAACCTTATGAATAATGAAAGTAAGCTGCAGCCGCAAAAACGTTCGGGCATGTGCGCGTCCTTCAAAAACGGGTCAAAAATTATATCACAGTAACAATGTCCACATTGATAAGGAATTGAATCGTAAAGGAAAGAATTAATGCATGAACTATTAACATTTTAAAAGTATTCGAGTTATCAATAAATTACGGCAGTATGTGTTAGCAAAAAAGGGATCGTAAAAGGTTTCCATTCCTTAAAATAAGTTTCACTTTCAGAACAAGCTAAACCCAAGAGGTTTAATGAACAGCAAACGTAGATATGTGCTAACATTACACTTTACACAGGCGAATAATTCTCCTGAAAATAGTATTAAATATTAAAGTTTTTTGCAAGCATCACAAACATTTTAGAAGGAATTACTGATAACAGTTGTATGCAACCCAACCGAGGCCAAAGCCTGCGTAAAATAGCATACTCACTTGGGAATATCCGAGCATATCAAGTTACTCGATTCATAACCGTAAGCTTTGCATTTAACTACAATGCAAAAGTAATGGTCTATTTTCATTCCAAGTTACCAAATAAAACGAATACATGCATTCTTGGCATTGGAGACGTATTAAACTATGTCTGTCTCATTAAAAGTGAAATTATTTCGTCTTTTACTTAATTATGCTACTGCCTTTTGACTTAAATTCCTTAACCAAAAGTTGAGATTTACGAGACCCTTGGTTGGCCTAGTTAAGAAGCGAGCAGCACGTTTGAGAGCCCTGAAATGTGCATGGCGTAGTTGCGACCGAAATATCTTACCAGCTGGTCCTCTTTTCAGCTGGATATCCACCACATCAGACGAATTGTGCATAGCACCGTTCATAATTACTACCAAGCGACAGCTATGTTGAATTAAGCAGATTTTGGTTAACTGGGTGTACTCAAACAGGGTTTTCAACCAGCATAACTCAAGCAGATAGTTACTAGGAAATGTTGATGTTTATTTGCCCCCTGCTGGACGGGATATGAACTCCACTTCCTGTATTGTTTCGTTTGGTTGTGTGCAAATATCTGAGTAAACGTATTCTGCCCCGGCAAGCTCGGGAAGTTCCGGATGTCTAAATATAATATTTATTCATGTTTTCAAGTACCTAAATAATGATAATTACATATTTACGGCAGGGTAAATTGTGATGAGAACACCTTGAGAAATGAGATTGCACACAAACTTCCTATTTGCAAACTAAGGAATATAAGTATTCCTAATAATTGTTGAATTTGGTTTTCTCTTTCTGTACTATTTCATACTCATTTAAGTCATTTAAGGACCACTGAATATTCTAAGAATTGTGTAACAGGAAGTAAACACAAGACTTTATACTAGGCAACGTCAAATATAACATGTGATATATAAAGTGGCAGCTATAAGGTTGCAAAAGACTGCACTGGATAATCCTGAAGGGAACATGAGAAGAAACCGTAGAGATAATTAAAAGAATATACTATAGAATATAGAATATATACTATATAATACCATATCAACTTGAAGTTTGGTATAAACTCTAGAATGTGCTCCAGGAACTGGCGATACGTTATGGATACTACTTACCCTGTCAGTGTAGATGTGAGGGAGGAGAGAATTCTACAGGAACTGTATGGTCAATTGTGATTGTGAAAAACACTAATGCACTATTCAGGTTTTTAAAATACAAATAAATAGTATAATATCCTACATTTAATTCAAAAACTGCAAATCAGGTAATTAAATAAAAGGAGATGCATCAAAATATTAAGGAATTTTGTGTTAAATACATGAGTTGTTTTTATTTTTCATGTATAAAGCTGCAAGCATAAAGACATTATTAGTCATATAACATTACATAAAAATCTGGATTAAACTGTAGGCTGATAGAATTCTGGCACTGCCTTGTTTTACAGAATTGTTTAGCATTTCATTTTCCATGTTCAAACTGCAAACGAACCATTTTTTCTTCATATTTGTACAAAGGTTAATATATAAACGTGACCTGACAAACTAGCATTTAAATGCACCCATTAAATTTTACGTTAAATTATTCAGCAGCCGCTTTGTACAAACAGTAGCAAAAGCGAATCGGACAATTCATCACAAGTATGCAGCTGTGAAGGAGCCACCATCTTCATATGGTTCCAAAAATAAACTTTCCTGAATTAGTTTTCTGTTTCTTTTTAACAACACACGTTCTATTGCCAATTAGGGACGTCCATTTTGACTGCGCAGAAAAGCCGAGCTTTTATTACCACCCAATTGGTATCTCTATACAAGAAGCTCCACAAAGCGCTAGGGGTGTACAGAACGTTAAAACGATGTTAAAATAAATTGATTTTAAAAGCACTCAAGTTATTTGCTTTACTGTTTTCTGATTAACCAAGAGCTGAATTCATCACCCATACACTCAACCCCCTTTTGCAGATTTACAACGTATGTTTTTTAGCTTGAGATTTTGCATTTGTAAATATATTTTGTCATCGAGACGTAGGGAGTAGGCAGAAACTGACCCTGACTTCCTGACGGACCAGTACTACACATTGGGCAACCACCCGACTCCACCAGTCTATCTAGATTCTAGAAACGTATTATACAGAAGCAATGGAACACATTCCTCCTATCTTCATCATTTTTCAAATTATATTTTACACTAGAGCAAAATATTATAGGCAGCACGGTGAGTTGGTGGGCAGCACTTTTGCCTGACACTAACAGGGTCTATTTGTGGAGTTTGTAAGCGTTCTACCTAATCCGCGGTCATCCTGTCCATGGTAATTCCCTGCCCTTTGCCATAAACTGCCTAGGATAGGCTCCGGGCATTGATTACACCTGCAAAATCACATATTGACGTAAGCAAAGGAATTTAGCGACAAAACACGACGCGCTTATTGTCTATGCAGCTCGGTCACTGAAGTGTCAATACAATCGCGCTTTTAGGCAGATGTTCCGTCAGATTGCTCAGCATTCTTGGCATTGAGCGTCATTTCAAAGGAGGAGAAGAGTAAACGAGGAGGGTGGGAATCGTCTCCGACAAAAGTCAGAAGGCGCTGTGTATTTCCTTAGTGAAAGAAGCACTTCCTGTGTCTAACAGCATTTATTTTTTTTATAATTTTCATTCTCCAGTATTTAGAAACGAAAGTATCTTGCTTCGGTAAGTTACTGTGTAATGATGACGTATCCTATAACTGGCTTCGGGACGAAATTAACGTGACGGCGTGCGAATATATTAATCGATAGCTTTAATTTGTAGGAAGGAGGAAGTAGCTAGCTAAAACATTATCTAGCGTCTTACAGTTCATTACTAATGAAGTACAGCGAAATCCGTTCTTTACAGTACTACGTCTTATGTTACATAACCGCCGACCAGTAGCAAAATTTCTTTATGAAGCGATGTGGATATGTACAATGTCGAGTATGATTTCCTCGATTGAGACCTAGTATATTTAAGTTAGTATATAAACGTACAGTCTTATTTCTTGGTATAACTTTTATTTTTTTTTCTATTTCAGGACATGGATGACTTCTCGGTGAGTATTTTAGGTCTTCGA
Organism: Mormyrops boulengeri; assembly: GCA_026781065.1. Classification (NCBI taxonomy): domain Eukaryota; kingdom Metazoa; phylum Chordata; class Actinopteri; order Osteoglossiformes; family Mormyridae; genus Mormyrops; species Mormyrops boulengeri. Next base: position 13,049,913 of record JAODLD010000030.1, on the reverse strand, counting down.
CGTTTGCGATCTAAATTAAGTTAAATTATGTTGCCCTGATAATGGTTCAGTGTGAATGATTTCATTATGTTAAACAATAAACAGGCGCAGTATTGTGGCGTTAGTTTTATCATTTTAAATACGTTTTTAAAAACTGTCTGGTTACAACTATTTTAATTACACCAACATATTTTGGGATGAAAATGTCTCCGTGGTAATTTATGACCATGTTTTTCCAATGAATAACCTGTGCTAATCACCACTGTATTCAGCTTTCTGATGCCATTGACGATGATGCGTCTGGGCAAGCTTCCAAAATGGGCAAATCGCACATGCCAGGCAACACAAACCGTCAAACGGAAAATCTTGGCTGGCCAAAAGCTGGCCCAGGAGCCCCACATTTTGTCACTCCTGGTGCACCACAGCCTTCCGCTCCATCTTTTCCAGGGGCTGCAGGTCAGTATCCTTCTGTACCAACCAGTTCTGGACACTATCACCCAGGTTCTGGAGTCCCAGGGCAATATCCTGGAACACCTTCAATGGCTGGAGGATATCATCCCGGTTCCCAAAATTCTCATGGACCTGGAGCTCCTGGACAGCTGCCTTTTTACCATAATCAGTATCCAGCTGGAGGTAATGCCCCTGGGCAATTTCCAGGAGGATCTGCTCAACCATACCTACCTGGAATTCCTGGATCGTTCCCTTCAGGCCCTGGAGTTGCTCCGGGACATTTCCCCAGCCCCCCTTATCCCAGTGGGCAGTCAGCAGGAGCATATGGGCCTGGACACCCTGGATCCTTCCCAGCAGTAACAGATTCAAGTGCTTTCCATCACTTCCCGGGTGCGGGCTACCCCCCCATACCTGCTGGCACCTGGGGCATGCCTGGGGCCTTCCCGACCCAGCCTGGGTACTCTGGGTCCTTCAACCCAGATCCTATGGGAAGGTATCCAAATCCTTCATTTGGCGGACAGCCTGCTCCTGGGGGAATGCTGGTGAGTGTCCTTCATAACTCTAATATCCAAGCTTCTCGATATGCCGATTTAGTTTGAAAAGTAATGGACATGTTGCACTTTTTTGCTGCCTTATTGATGTGTTAGTGTTTGATTTTACTTCATGCATTTTGTCACTTGCACTTGGTGGAGGTTATAAGGTCATAAGCTTTGAATGGCGGTTTTCTCAAGCAATTACTGAAGTGTTGAGCACTGAAGCCAGAAACCATAATAGACCCAACACATGTATTCTTTTCTTTCAGCCTAGACATAACCCACCATACCTTTGAATGCATTGATTTTCTTCAGCTCTGTTTCGGATGAAGACGACACTGCTTGTCTGTTTTGCTATGTTGGTCATTGCAGGTTAACTTATGAGTAAACTAGACACACTGATGGATGGCGAAGACTGACTACACCTGTTATTCATATTCAGTTAAAATCTTAGAGCATTTGTATTTAAATATTATACAATGTGCCAAATTCTTTTTGGATGTTTATTTTAGCTTGATATTTGTAACCGCGTAAATAAATAGCAAGTAATGACTTTAGATATCCATTTACAATTTTTTTATTATTAATGCTTTTTTTGGGGGGGGGGGGCAAATTTGAAGGAAGTTGGGATTTTAAATGTTCTTTATTGTTAGAAGATTATTAGAAAATTAGAAGGACTTGTATAATTATGTTTATTGCTTTACTGTTGATGATAAACATTGTTTTTTTTGATGGTTGGAGTGGTATGTTTATGCTAAAGAAATGCTGGAGTTGATTTGTAAAGAGTGAAATGCTATGACGACATTATTAAAAATATGATTTATTTGACATTCTAAAGTGTGGTGTTGCTTGGAATGAGAATTAGCTTTCACTCTTGGCCATGTGGCTGGTTAATATATGCATATAAGGAACCTAGAGTGGCTCTCTGGACTCAAGACCTAAAAACCAAGGTAGGAAAAGCTGTAGCATTTCAAATTACCAATTTACTGTTGCTGTCTGTTAATATCGGTGCCAGTTTACATACTTGGCTGTTTTGGTCTGTAATATGTGTTTAAGCAAAGTTTATTTTTTTGTAGTAGAATCTTCTTAGCAAAGAAACAAATTAACATTCTTAAAGGGTGAGGTGCAATGGATTGCTCTGCGGCCTTATGTGTGTTGCTCCATATTTGTTTGCGTGGTGCTTAAATATTCTTCCAGTGTTTACTTCGGATCCTCTGGGTTTTCCTCCCTAGTCATACTTTTTTATAGTTTGTGTGTCTAAAGGTTGTGTGTGTGTGTGTCTTCTCTGTGAAGAATTAACATACCCGCCAGGGATTCATGTGAAGGAAGTTTCACAATGTTGAGATCAGACAACTTTGCTTTGTTTGTAATTAACAGCAATATATACAGTTATAATTCTTAATTTTTGCGCAGTTAAGATTCTGAATTGAAAAATTGTGTTCTTTAGGAATGGTTTTTTCCAGACTTCACGAAGTCAGGTGATTTATCAGTTGCAGTGATCTTAATTGTAAATATTTGTTCTGTTCAAGTGTTAATTCTCATTTCAATCTGCCCTTCAGGATGTGCCATTTCAGTTGCCTCTGCATGCTGGGTTGATGCCAAAGCTTTTGATCACAATAGTAGGAGAGCCTATGTTAAACGCAAAGAGGTACTTCAATTCACCCTTCCCTCCATACTTGCATGATGAATAAGTTAGTGTCCTCGAAATCAGTAACAATAATAGCATAGTTTAATATTAAGCTGTGTGCGAATGTCGTATCGGTACTGATTACATTTGCTGTACCTCAACATGTTAGGTCACTTTGCTCAAGCCTATAAGGTTGTCGGTTCAAATACCATGGTCTGCAATGCAAAGTAACAATTCCACTACTGACTCCTTGAACTTACCTCTTAAAACCAAATCCAGGGATGCCGGTTGACCCTGTTCTCTATCCGCAAGCTTTACACCAGCATGTGACTTTTGAAAGAAGCATCTGCTGAAGAAAAAAAAAAATCCCAGTTTATTACTGACTTTTGCCCTGCAATGAACTGCAGTCTCATTCAGGGTGTTTCCCTGCCTTGTGATCATTGCTTATATGGATAGGCCGCAGTGTTTCCCAAGCCGGTCCTCGGGGACCCACAATCCGCCCATGTTTTTGCTCCCTGCCAGACAGTCCATATTTTGGGAGCTGGGAGGGAGCAAAAACATGGACTGTCTGTGGGTCCCCAAGGACCGGATTGGGGAACACTGCTTTACCGGATTAAGCAGACATGGATGAATGTATGGATGGAATGTTAAACAACAACATCCAGGTCGGTGGAGAAAAATCTAGGCCAGAATCAGGGGTTTGCGTCGTTCCAATTTGCCACCAGTAAAAACCACATAATGGTAACAAAATGATTTTATGTGTTATAAGGTTTTAGAAACAATTCATGTTTGATATAGGTTTTTTTCTTCTCTAAAAAATGTCTTGTCTTTTCAGATTCCACGTTGATTTTGTGAAAGGGGCGGCAGACGTAGCTTTTCATTTTAACCCTCGATTTAATGAACGGATCATTGTCCGTAATACATATCTAGGTGGAGAGTGGGGACCAGAGGAGAGGGAAGGACCATTTCCCTTTGACGAGGGAAGACGATTTGAGGTATGCTGTTGGGTGAAACCACTTGATCCCTTTTACTGTTGTAGGTTTTTATGTAAAGATTGCTTAAAAATATATAATGTATTTTACCCTTTAAATATATATGCAGGTTTACTCAGCTTGTTTTGCCAAATATACTGTTTCATTTGAAATGTATAATGGATAAAATCATTTTTGTTTTCCACAGCTTAAGATCTTGGTTGAGGAAGATATGTTTAAGGTAGCAGTGGATGGGTCTCACTTGCTGGAGTATGAGCATAGGGTTGGAGGGCTTGAGGAAGTGACCCTCTTGCGTATTGAAGGTGACGTCCTTCTCCACAGTGTGGCCCCCTGTATGATCTAGTTCTCCATCACCTGAGCCCACCATCCCCCACATATCACCATTAATTGGAAAGAATATCTGCAGCAGCCTAAATTAATTGTGTACCAAGTAGTGTGGTCTTCAGATCCATGCAGCAACTGGATTAATAAGATGAGACTAATGAATGTGCATATAACTAAATTGATGAAAAGGTAAGGCAAGTAAACTGCATTTCTGTTCTACTGCATTACCAGCATTTAAGTATTATTCTATTATTTTGCACATATTTGTACACATTTTTAAGCATGCGATTGATAATTGCGTAGTTTATGTAATCATATCAAATAAATATTTATTTACATATCCTACAATGCAAAAGGATTTCACCTCCCTTAGTATTTCACATTATATACTTCTCTCAGCATAATTTATGATTTTGCAGATTAATATATGATTTCAGTTCTTAGTTTTGAAATGTATCACCTACAAAGGATACAAACATTTTGAAATTTGTCATTGATAAATCGGGTATAGTAGCATAACCTACTGTAGTGTCTTGATGAATTGCAATTGGTGAAAATACGTTTTGCATTGGGGCAGCATGTGGTGTCATTATGATATGGACTTGATAGTTTAACTCCCAGGAGGGGCCATGTGGTGTAGCTTTCTCAGAGGAACCAGAATTGATTTAAGCTGTCCAGTTATTAAGGCTCTTTAATGCCACCTAGTGGGTGACACTGGACAAATAGCAGTTGCCTCTGCTGGCCAAACGTGTGAAGCTGGTTCCGCAACATTTTACACAGAAATCAAAATAAAATCATTCACAATAAATTAAAAACAGTGTTAAATTTTGAGTGCAATCATGTCCAGATTGAGTGTGAAGGAGTAGATATAAGAATATAGTTAGGAAGCTTAATCCTTCTATAATAGGTGCTTTGTTCACAATTCATTTGCCAATTGAATGGAATTCTATTTTTCAGTATAATAGGGAGTACAGTAGAAGCATGTAAAATATTGTGAATAATTGAGTATGGAATTGACATGAATGTTATAATGTTTTATGCAGAATTTGAAATAGATGTTTAAACTTGTATATTTTAATTACTTCATGTATTAAAACGTCTGGGCATGTTGCTAAACACAAGTTTAAACTACAGTTTATGATTATAAAATACAGTATAACCAAATCTAATAACGACTGCTTGTAGTCTCTTTTTTTTCTACTGAATCAATACAATCATTCTGCTAGTTCCAAAAATTAAAGCCATCTTTGCCCAACAAGTTTAACACGAGACCGTATCCATGGTATATGTTGTTATTGTACTGGGATAAATATGATGCTGTATATTAAATGCAAATACTGTAGTTACCCATTCAGTTACCATAACTTTATCCAGTACAAGAAGACAGTGTTCCTGGAGTCTATAACAAGATGCACAGTACACCATGGTGAACAGGATGCCATCACAGAGCGTACACACACATTGGGGATGTCAGTTCACCTAACCACGTGTCTTTAGATTGCTGGGGGAATCTGGAATCTCAGGAAGAAGCTTACTCAACATGGAGAAAATACGCAAAGGCTGGGTGCTATGGACCAAAAAACCATATCTCAGAATGGGGATACACAATAAATATCAGCATTTTCTGGGAAGTGGGCTAAATGTTCAGTTTTAAGTCAAAGCCACCTCTGACGTGCCAGAAAGGCTTATTAAAACAGTACGGTCAAAACTAAATTCAAATATGGGTTTCCTCCCCTGTTTACAAATATAACTATTCTGTATACACATTTTCTTTATTCCAAACAAGTCTCAAAATAAAGCTTAAAAAAATCATGCCTATATCCAGAGGTGGAAACTTCAGGTCCAGAAAGTACAAATCTAGACCAAGGTTTTGTTTCAACAAACCAGTTGAGCATAAAGAGTCACAGTCACTCAACTGCCTATAACTGTGGTTCCCCGGTCAAATAAAGCATCGACGACATAAAACCGTTTCACTTCACTATATCTACCTACACACTTTTATTCTTTAGTTTACGACATCGCTCTCTATATAGGCGATGAATGCTTAGGGACAAAAAAGCTATCTAAATCATTAATATGTTTGGCAAACGGCTCTAAATACAGAAGCCTGACAACCATTGAAAGAGCCTTTAACTGGAAAGAGCCACATTTTAAGATATTAGCCTTCAATAAAATGAAATATTTAAAACTGCGACATTTTAACCTCAGTGTCGTCTGGCAATTTTAAAAACAATAAGAACAAACTAACGACACCCCCCGACTTTCCCCTCCAACTTCCACATGAGGCGCTAACTGAATGTTTTGATTAGAGCTGTGAATTCTGGGATTCTGTTGGACGTCACGACCGAAACTCTCGCGTTGTTTACCATCGCTACGCTCCGCCTCCAGCCGCTTTCTTGGTGTGTCACAGTAATGGAGACATTATGGAGTACTCCGGGCACGTGAATCAGCTGCCAGCTGATGCAAGCGAAAGGTATAAAAAGTTATGTTAACGATACAGTGCCGTGCTTGTTTTCGTAGCTATTACAACAAAACTATTTGGATCGCACATAAGTGAATGTGTTTTAAAGGTAAATTGATCGATTGTGTTATAACTAACTAGGTCAGACACTCCCATTTTCTGCACATAGGTGGCCAATCAGTTGATTCTTCCACACATGAAAAAAATACCATTCCTACAAATTTATGACCTGCCACCTGGAAACAAGAAAAGATGACAGTAGTGCACTGAGAGTGACTCACATAGGCCACCTGAAGCGGTGTTGCAGCTGACTTCCTCTGTTGCACAGCAAAACTTTTTGTGAAAGTTAGTTGAATCAGGGTGCCATCGCAATATTGTCAGTGCTGGAAGGCTTCAACAAACACTTTTTCCTGCAGACCCTGCGGACACCCACTGACTAAACTTTATAAACCAGCTGTGACAGAACATAACAAGGATCAGCTCATGCAAAAGTGTGAGCAGGTGACCCCAACACTTACGTCCGGTGGACTGTCCAAGACTGGACAGGGGCCAGCTAATTCAGTGCCTGGGGGCAGTATCTTGCTCAGGGTATGTCAGTGGTGTCTTGGTGGTCTGGGATTCGAGCCTGCAATCTTTCAATTATAAGTGCACATCCCTAACCGTTAAGCCACCACTGCCCTCAGAGGACAGTACACAAGCATAATCTGGCACGTACAGTGAGCAAGTTCTTGCTGTATTGACAACAAAAGCAGATGATGATCCATCCAGTCATTTGGTGATGGCCATTTGCTATCCTATGTCAAGTGGAGCTTTGTTGTGCCAACCATATTCAATACACTGCCCACTGTGACGCAAAATAACGTTAGCCATACTATGGTTGTACATATATACATGAAGTGCAGAGGAAAATAAACATGTTAACATTGTTACACAATGTAAAAGTAAACAATGATGGAATGTTTCAAGTGAAATCACAAAGTGTCAGTGGAGGCAGTAGGTCATATACGTAAATTTGACATATCTTCCCTTAAAAATAATTTCTTCTTTAGCTTAATTTACAGTTGAAATGTTCTAATACTGTTTTACAGATACAGCAGCAAGATAAAGATGGTGGCAACACGAGAGTACCAAAGGCACATGGAGGATGTCTGTCTCTATTAAAAATGTGTGCTATTTTAAATATACATCTGTCTAAATCAGTGGAGCAGGGTCTGGGCCATTTATGTAATTTCCTGACCCTCAGATGAGGTTTACTGACAGAGGAGGTTTAGGTGAGGTCTGCAGCCAGACCTTTTTGAATAAGAAAAATTCAGTTCATAGTACAGGAAGATAGTAATAACCACACAGACCATTCATTGATTTTTCATTTTAGTGCATAATGTGAATGCATCTCTTAATACAGCAACATCAGTGAAGATCCTTACGTCACTTGCAGCATGCATTCACCACAACACTAGAATAGGACAATTATCACCACTAAAAGATTTTTTCTTTATAAAAAATTAGCATGACTTCCACACTTTAAAATGCAATATCATAACACAGATTGTCTTTTGTCAATTGCTAAGCGTCTAACTCTAAAGCTGAAGCATTTCATTGTACGAAGCATTACATATTCAAGCAAACTATACATTATCATTAATAAACAAGTCACTTTTTTGCCAGATATGAGAAGCATAAAACAAATTTGTGTGTGTGTGTGGTACAGGGCACAGGTGTATTACATCAGACAGGCAACACATGTAGAGTGCAGTTTCGTAGATGGTGTTATGACAAATGGGGGGGGGGAGAAGGTGCACTGTGGCAGTGGGGTTCCTCTAGTGCTAATGCGGGTGGCTGTGCTGATTTAGAAGAGATACTGCTTCAGGAAAGAAGCTGTTGATCAGACTACATGTCCTGGTCTTCAGGGCCAGAAGGGAGGGGTTAGAAGAGGTGATGACCAGGGTGACAAATATCCAACATCATCTTGAAAGCACATTTTAGGACTCTGCTGTTGTAGATGTCCTGTAGATTGCAGATTGCGGCTGATGTTTCTTCTGCTTTGCAGTCTCGCTGTTTCAGGTGTGGTGGAACCAACCTGCTTTGGAGGAAGTCAGCATGGATTCAATTATTGCAGTATAAAATTGAACCTGTAAAATATGAAGGTTTACAGAAAGTAAAGTCTCTGTTGTGCTTTTTTGATTATAGAGTTCATATTAAGTTCCCATTTCAGGTTTCTGGATGTAGTGGTACCCACAGACTTCAGTATCTCCACAGTGGAGACCATAAAACCATCGATGCTGAGGAGGCGTGGAAGATGGAGATGCCTTCAGAAATCCAGGACCATCTCTACAGGTTATTGGAGGTCCAGTTGTTGATACACAGACTAAAGAGAAGGGATGACAAGACTTGGGAAGCACCAGTACTGAGGGTAAAGCTGTCAGATATACGTTATCCCAGCTGTATCTGCTGTCTTCTGTCTCTAAGAAAGTTTGTGATCCAATGATACGTGGAATACAGCACAGACAGTAGAGACAGTTTAATCTTCAGCAGCTCAGGTTCGATGGTATAAAAAGCTGGGTGGGAGTCCACAAACGGCCCCTGAGGTGTTAAGATGCTCTAGTACAGAGTACAGAGCCAGGTTAACAACATCATTTACAGACCTGTTCGCCCTCTATGCAAACTGCAAGGAATCAAGCAGAGGGTTGATCATAGCTTTCAGTTGGGTCAAGACAAGGCGCATGAAGATTTCCATAACTAGAAATCAAGCCAATAGACCTGTAGTTGTTTAGGCCACTGATCATAGCCTTTTTTGAGGATAGGGATGACAGTGGAGAACTTGAAACGTGAAACAATTAAGGCGGATAAGTGGGGTTGTCTTCTTGGATTGCAGATAAGTTGGCGTGAGCTTGAGGGGGAGAATGGTTGGGAAAGAAAAGCTGGGAGTTGCCATTTGTTGCTTGAAATCGTCAAGAACTCATTCAGTTTGTTGGAGAGCTGGTCATTGTCTAGGGGAAGGGTGGGTTTTCTCAAAATCTGTTATATATTACCGATAAAATAATAATGTAAAAGAGTAACTTCATTACTCTTTTAATAATTGCGCAGCTTAATGTACTTTCATAAATGTCGATGCCTGTGGAGTGATTATTTTGAACTACTTAACTTTCCGCAGTTATGTTCTATTTCGACTTTCTTAAACGTACATTAAACTTTTCTAAACAATAACATCTAAAAAATATATATATATACAAAATGTGTAACGCCTCTGCAGCGGGGTCTGGGGCTGCTTCCAGGACACGTGGACGTTGACTGAGATGTGATTGGGCAGATAAAAGTCACAAGACCGGTGGAGAATCCCGTACGATCCAGGCCATCGACAATCTGAGTCTGCGCTTCAGGGAAAATGGTGAGTGGCGTTGGGAAGCGGCAGCGAACGACTCAAAAATCTTATATTTTAGTCTCCTTATGAAGACTTCTGATTTATACAAATTGCGGATCTGTACCGTTGAGTGTTTTGTAATTTGTCGTTTGTTGTAGTATCTCTTTCTGTGCCTATATATAAACTGCAGCCACACCAGTCTATTGTCATATTCTGCAACATCCCCACACATAATATGGTGCATAGTTAGCTCGCCTCCCACCAGCACAATTTAAGCGAAGTTTGTACAACGACTGAATGATATTCAGCTTGGCTGTTCGGTGACATCAGTGTGTATGTTAAGACAGCTAGCTACATAGTTAAGCGTTCACTCCTGTATGTGAATAACGAGACTATCAGCTAGAGAGTTTATAAGCGAAATAAATTGCTTGGACATACCGATAGCTACCTAGCTACTAAGTCGCCGCTATGTCGATTTTTGTGATTGTTCTCATTTCTTGCAATTTAGTAATCGTAAGGTTTCCTACAAACTGGGAAATAATTCAGGCATGGAAACTGATTCGTCCTTGGTTGACTTCTTTCTTCTAACGTTTCTGGCCATCTGTTGGAAGCTTCCAGGCTCTGTAACCACCACGTATAAATCCCAGGCCTATGAAAACCTGTAACTTCTGCGCTTCAATTTTTATTCGTATTTATTTTTTCCGATAATTGCAAACGTTTGCATCTATTAAGTATGACGCCGTGGCGTGTTTTTGTAGCATATTTAATAAGAACCGCTTTCTTGAAAGCGATGTTTCGTCTTGTGGCTGTAATTTTAATTGTCACCCCTTTTCCGCTTCTATCTCCTATGCGTCATTGTGTGGGTTTATCAGCCTGAATGGCTTAAATAAACGATGAAACACAAATGAGTACGGTAATGTTGCATTCTATTATAGTGTGTATGTATAGCTTTTGTTATGCATATTATATGTCCTTCACAATAATCTATGTGTCACTAGTACGGACTGCTCTGTCATAACTAGGTGGTGCTTCAATTGCCCTAAAACCTTTTTGTTTTCTCTTTTCTTAGAGTGAATCTTTGGTAGTGTGTGATGTTGATGAGGATTTGGTTAAAAAGTTACGGGAGTTCAGATTCCGAAAGCAAACCAACAATGCTGCAATAATCAGTAAGTAATTCCTGGCACCGAATCAGAATCGAATGCCTTTTATCATATTAATGCTTATATCTTAAACCTCATTTCCTCTGCAATGCAATACCGATATAGGTGCAAATAACAATAGTTATGTGATGGGATGCTGGTTATTGCTATGTTAATCACAAACTAAATGGTATAATTTTATCAGAAACTTATTCATTGTTCATAAAACTGTAATCACCGAACCATCCCACTTGTCAATTTCATGCTCCTTTATTTGTGAACAGGATTCTGCAGCACTTAAACTTCTTCACTAAGGGCAGATTGTCACGTGAACAGATTGATCCACTCTTTTCCAAATGAGTATTATGACCTCATATTTTGAGTCACTGATTCTTCTTCCTGCATCACACTCGACATCAGACTGGCGGTTTGAATGAGGCCAAAAGCACATCATCATCTGCAAATAGCACAGATGTTACCTTTAGCTCTCCGTTTACAATGACCTTCCAGCCACGGTTGAGCTTTGATACCCTGGTCGTGAAAATATCACAAACGGTAGTGGCGACGCATCTCCTCCAGAGGCCAAAACACAGAGGCCTTGTGCCCTATGCTGTCTGGGTTAGGCTTCAGGCCCTTGTGCAGCTCTGACTAGGATATGGAAGCACATGAGGAATTTGATAAGCTGAAGTATTTTAAAGAACAGAATGTAATGGAACAAAAGTGTAACAAGCAGTCATGCTGGATAAGTTAACGATGATGCATCACTGCAGCTGGGTATTACCTGTGTGTGTGTGTGTGTGTGTGTGTGTGTGTGTGTG
>JAODLD010000030.1:12972687-13031471 GCA_026781065.1 Mormyrops boulengeri | reverse complement strand
TCTTTTTGTGTCTTCTTTTTTTTTTTTTTTTCTTTTTTTTTTTTTCCTTCTCCCCCCTCCCCCCACTCCCCCCCCCCCCCTCCTCCCCTCTCCCTTTTTTTTTTTTTTCCCCCCCCCCCCCCCGACAAAAATAAGTGATTACAAGATGGATGCATGGATGTTATTTTGATATGGCCTTGTATTCAAAGTATAACTACTTTAATTTCCATAATATTCTCTACAATTTTAAACATTTGTTCTTAGCATTTTTTTCATGAAATTTTATTTTTTAGGTGTACTAGCCAGTCATTTTTTAAACAACAAATATGTATTATTACTAACTGTACTTTGAATTAATGCACTGAAGGGAAAATTCTATTGAAATAGAATTGAAATTTACAATATTATTTACAAATTTAAATTATGTTCCATTTAGCTGTACATAACCCAATATAATTCAAACGAATTGAGTTCTGACAAGTTATGTCTGAGGTATTAAGTCAACTTTTTCAACAATGTATTAATGGCATTCATATACTATACCTCTGTATCTGTGATTGCTATTGGATGAACCACTAATAATTTAAAAAAGTGCAACCAATAGGATGATTGGGCGGATTTTTAATTATTCCGTAGTATTATTCAGTGCAACGTTCTTAGATTAATGTTCTTTTTTAAAATAATAACCTTAACTTGTTTTCTGTATCTTTTCATAACTTAGTATATGTGTACAAACACTACGATCTTGTGAAATCAAAGTGAAATTGTTGTGGGTCCCCACAGAAAAAGGTTACTTTTATAATGTTAAATATATGGCACAGCACTACTGATGGGATAGTATTTCTGTTTACTGATATACAGAATACAGAGTAGCAAGAGATAGGTAAAGTTTCGACAGGATTATCTTTAAGACGTGAACATTTCTTTCAATTAGTATATCTATTGTATCCATTCATGTAACATTGTAGTTTCTGTGACAAAAACACCAAAAAAGCCTTGGAATGATCGTGGCTTCAAGATATTTCATTATGAGGGTTATTAAGTGATGTATAATAAACCACGGGCTTGTATCATGAAGCTGGATTTCTTGTGTAGCGGGAGAACTAGTCAGATTTAAGGTAGTCTGGGCTAAATGTAAGCGAACAATGATAGTCCGTTTAAACTGGGGTGCTTTAAATCTGACATCATCTGGCTAAGGAAGAAATTCAGCTTTGTGATACAGAGCCCTGGTTTAATAATTAATAAAAAATTATCCTAATTGTGTATAATGCATTATATGTATTCTATTGCATTTGTTTCTTTGAAAAAGGGAGCAGTTTAGACCAAATTCAGAACATCAGAAATATTTTGTGTAAGTGAAAAAACTAGCTATAAAAAGCGTAGCTAAGATTGAGCTTGTGTCGTTTTGTATTTGTGCATGACTAACCTGGTGTAATAAACATTTGGGAGTTTACAGATATGAAATGTTCTCCGACCACAGAGTATGACTGTTTCTGTAGTGACATTATTTCATTAAATTTTTTTTTAGATGCATTTGTGAATATTGTCCTAAAGTAGTATGAGCCATTAAAGTAAAAGTAAAGTAACATTGAAAAAGATTCAAAATTTACATTAAAATGAACTTGTTACAAAAAGTCATTGAAATCGCGAAGTCAATACAAATATTTAAATCTGCTTTTAACATTAAATTTCAGTAGTCATTGTTTCACTGGAAAAATTGACTAAGACTTTATATCTGATACTTTTGTCTTTTTGCTTAATTTTTTGTGTACAATCATTGCTTACCTATCTATACAATTATCATTCACGATGAGGTATATTTCATTTATTATGTTTGTGTACAATAATGCATCGTTTTTTCATCTGTTGATGCAAGCAATAATTTACAAATGTATAAAATTGTTGTTTATGAAATTTATGTGCATCTAATGACTTGCACAAACCCAAATACTCTTTCTAGGGAATTTTGGAATCTCTACGGAAATTCTTAAAAACCATAAAATTCTAAATATTTTTCAATGCATCGTTTTGACGAAAGATAAAAATTAATTTTGAATTAAATGCTTTTACGTAAAATGTCCATTCTACAAAAGAAATTAAATATTTGTGCATTTGATGTAACTTGCAGTGATTTGCAAACTAAGCAGCTGTATTTTCAGTAAGTACGCTATATGAGTATTAACTGTAAAGTCTTAAGATGTATTTTCGAGCATTGTAACCTGCTGATATACTTGATTGTGACAATGCATCAAATTCTACTTCTGCCAAGTGAAACCTAAAGCTGTGAAATTACCATTTTCTGCTTCATGCTATAAAATGTGAGAAATGTAATAAACTCAAAAATCTGCAGCCTACACTATCTGAAAATGGGTTTTTCCAACAAATAGTTATCTGTAAATGCTTGAGCATGACAAAGCATGTTACAATATAGCACAATACAATAAAACACGGAGTACCAAAGCAATGTTCAACATAGCTTCACAAAGATGAGCAAGAAATGTCCCCAGCTCTTCTGCAGCAGTTTTAGAAGATGTAGAGTGTTTGTGGGTTACTTTACTTCTGTCCGATTCCTCCCATCAAAGTCCTTGGGATTTAAAGTCTGGAGATTCGGCAAGCCAGGTCATTAAATTGAATTGCCTACTTACCATCTTTGCCAGATAAGTTCTGCACAGTTTATAATTATATTTAGGCTTCTCGTGCTGCATACCAAAGGACTCCCCAATCAATTAAGTCTGACAGTCTGCCGCGCCATTTAAGCCGTACTGGTTGGTAAAAATCAACACCTCTGTCAGCAACAAAGCACCTTCAAGCTTGATGGTGAGAACCACACATTTGAATGTGCTCAAATTTGTGACTGGTACTATATGCCTGATACTGTAAGCTCACTGACCACTTTATACCTTGTTTATGCAGCTGTCTCATCAGCCAATCGTGGCAGTAGCTCAGAGTATAAAGTCATGCAGTCACAGGTCAAAAGCTTCAGTTAATGGTCACGTCAAACATTAGAATGGGGAAGCATTCTAAGTGATTTGACCATGACATGGTTTTATGTGCCGGATGGGGTGATTTTATGTACTCGTACATCAGAAACTGCTGATCTGGTATTTTCACACAACAATCTCACGAATTTACACAGTATTTATAATGATATATACCATGTACGTTAAAACAAGAAACACAGAGTGGGTAATAGTTTTGTGGGCTGTCAGGAGAATAGCTAGCCTGGCTCAAGCTGATAGGAAGGCTATAGTAACGCAACTACTCTTTACAACAGTGGTGAGTATAAAAGCCTCTCTGAAGCGCAACACATTGAACCTTGTGGTGGTTGGACTACAACAGCAGAACACTGTATTCGGTTACACCTCTCTCAGTAAAGAACAGGAAACTGGGGCTAAAATGGGCACAGGCTCACTGAAACTGAACCCTTGACATTTGGAAAAATGTTGCCTGGTCTAAAGAATCTAAGGAATGTTCCCAGCAGCATGGTGAATCCTTTCCATGAAGAAGACAGGCTGGTTTGGGAGAAAAGGTATTAGTAGTAATATTATTGTGATGTTCTTAACAATATGGCTGGTGAGTATATACATACAAAAAATCCTAAATATTTATAAAAATATATATTTTAAATGCTTGCAATAGTACCGTGTAGTTAAAAAAAAATCTCTAGTGTACTTTCTGTTGATTTTATTTTTATACTTATTTCGAGAGCGAGCCAAATTAATTCTCTTCATTCCTCTAAGTGTTTTAAAGATATTGACGGATAGTTGACATAATATTTTTGGGGGTTTATGATTCTTTCACGCAGACGTACACCACATTATATCTTAAAACGATGCCCAAAGTAGACTATATTGTTCTACGACTTTACACCATGTTTTATTATTAGGGTGTCAAGTGGAGCTTTTTTCTTCGCATTTGCGCAGTACGAATCGGGCAGCGTCGTAAAATATAATCATACGCATGCGCTAAAGCGGCGCGCATGCGGGCCGCAAATCCGGAAGTGGGGGACGCAGCCTTCATGTTTTGGATTCACGCTGCTATCGGTTTTGCATTTACTGTCTGTGCTCAAGAACACAACATACCATGACTAAGACTTAATAAGGTTTCGCCCTTAAATCACGAGTATGTATCAGTCTGTGAAAATTCTGTGCTTAACTGCAACATATTTGAGTACTATTGAACATTAACGACTTCTCATACAGTTAATGTTATTTTAGTTATCACTTAGGTATTATTTTATTTTACAGTCTAATAGCTAAAGCTTCCCGTTAAGCAAGGTCTTCTCTTCTTAAATTTCTATCCGTCGTGTATCGTCATTGTGAACTTCTGTGTAATATATACCACGCAGGCTGAAAAATAACTGAGGAAGAATTGGTACAACTAAAGCGATGTGGAGAAAAATTACCGCTCTACAGAAAAACAAAACCATTAAATATGGCATCCCGATGGTTGTGAGTATCTCGTTAGTTGGCTGTTAAAGGATACTTTTTTATCATGATGAGTTTTGTTATTAAGAATGTATGTTATCCGTATGGTCGGTGACGTCTTTCGCACTTTGCTTGACAGCTGCTCGTCGTAGGAGGCTCTTTTGGACTTCGGGAATTCACTCAGATTAGATACGATGAGCAGAAAATAAAGAAGAAGGTACGTATCTATGTTGTTGGTGGTATAAATTCACCGTGGGGTCCGTATTATAGTGGAGGGAAATCTTTTTTTAGCCTTCACGTTTAGAAACTTTATGTTAAGTCAAAGTCAAGTCAAAGGTGAACTTCACTGTTATTTCAACCACATACAAGTATACAGAGAGATGAAATGGCGAGGCTGAGGGACCACAGTCTAGACGTACACAGCAAGACAACGTGCAAAGGACATACGTTATAGTGTAATTTAAGAAGTAGTAGTAGGCAGTGTATAGTAAAGTTAACGTAAGTATCAGTTGCATGCCACTGTGTACCACATTTTTAAAAATTTCTCCCCCTAATATGGAATTACTGTAAACTGGTTACATTGTTTAGATGGATTTCTTCGCTTTGAATGCCCTGACTGCTTTCTAAAGGAGTCTTCAGATTACTTCAGCCCTGTTTAGATAATTGTGTACTGAAAATAATACTGGATTATATGCACTATATGACACAAGGATGTAAACATTGTGCCTTTGAGCACTGGGACCCTTATCCTGGTTTGGGTTCAGGAACACTAGCTGAACCTGCTTTGTGGTCCTCACTTGTGTGTCACTTTGAACAAAAGCGTCTGATAAATAACGTAAATGTAGTAATTACCTAGATGAACCGGCCTACCATAAAGAGTTGCTGGGAAAATCATATTCTTAGATGTTGCACTCACTTGTCCCTTTTTTCAGTTGGACCCAGCCCTGGAGGCCAGAGTGAATGTCCAGAACCAGTCTGCAATCTTGAATGAAGAATATGAGGTACACAGAGTTCCCCAGAAGCAAAATGTGATTCAGATGAGGTTTCTTAGAAGTATAAACTTAAAAATAGTACTGTAAAATGAAGGAAGTGTACTTGTTTTTATGCAGTTTCAGATTGTCAACAGAGCATTTTGTTATAGCTGTAGGTCAAGTTATATCTACTTACTGTTCAAAGAGTTTCCTGCTTTTGTCACAAGTCATCCTCTAAACTACATGTCTGGAATGGATCGCAATTTTCTTGCCCCAACAGAAACTTAAAGGATTGAATATAGATGACTGGAAGAATATTCGAGGCCCACGGCCATGGGAAGATTCACGCGTGTCCCAGGAACAGCAGAGAGCCCAGTAAAGTAGGGAGCAATAGGGGTTTCTCAGATGGGCAGTTCTTGCAGAAGGACTCAGAGTTCTCAGACGTCAGCAGTATGTTGGTATCTGCAATGCACTGTAGTTTTCTGTTGAGTCCCAATGACCTTAGGTGACTGGCTTATCATCAGCACCTGTAACGAAAGTAAAGGATAATTGGTGGTTGATCAAAGTATCCATATATGTTTTAAAATAAATAAAAAAAATGAATGATTGGAAACCTAGATATAGCGAAGTTCATCCAGAACACAAGCTTTATCTTGGCCTTTAATGATTGACATGCTTGAACTGTCCATTTTTTTATACAAACATACCACTTTGTACCATCTTCAAGAGTTGTCAAAGGTTCACGCTTAGATACATGTGTACACTTCTGCTTATCACTCACAAACCAAAATATGTTGTTACGAATGTTTCAAGATAATCTAGGGAGTTCTCAATGGGAGTGACATTAAATGAATAGAGAAAGAAAAAACACAAACAATCTGGTTCGCTTGAAGTTATGTGTATTTTTTTACTACAGACAAAATAAAAGGAAGTTAATCAGGACAAAGCAATGCAACTTCTGGGTGAGCTAGTGCCAGATAAAAAGAATAAACAAGAAGAAAACCGGTACGCTGACTGGGAATTGAACACGGGCCCCCCTGGTACGGCAAGTAGGAATTTTGCCGCTGCACCGCTAACTATCCAGTGTTAGTTTTTCTAAACAGAAGGCTGAGCAAAATGAAGAGTAAGAAAAAAGGCCCAGAACTGCCTCCCTAGATAATCCAAAAACAGCAGAAAACACAGAAGGGAAAGAGAAAACCCCTGCAGATCCTTAGAGTATGGTGTGCGTCCGACACATCATGCAGCATAACAAACCACCAGGTTACTACAAACCTTCACACATTGATCTATCCATACACTTTACACCCACAAACCAAAACTGAGAATGTTATTAAGCGATAGCAAGAATATACAAAGTGCAAAGAGGGGAATTCCAAAATTTTCCTGCGGTTCCATCATCCCATGAGCCTGTTAAGGTGCGTGTGTCTGGGGCAGCCAATCCACTTGTTGCAGGCAGGATGACATCAAGGACCTGCCAGCGGAAACAAACAATACGTCCTTGGATGTAACAATGTTTCATTATGAGATACTGCAGTTGTAAAGCCTTTGTATGTGACTTGATGACAGCAGTTTCAGAATGGGGTTATGTATTAAAGTAGTTTAAAGCCATGAATTTTGCGTGAAATCTGTTTTATGGCTGTGCAGTTGCCGAATTAATTTATAAATTATGAATATATAATTTTTATATATAAATTATGAATTTTAATTTGTTGTAGATCCTTATATCACAAATGTCAGACATCAACCACACCTTTGATTAAGTAATTCTCCTCAAAAGTTAAAAGCATAATTTGGCACAATATGCTTAAAATCCATTTTATGGAGTAATATTTAGGTTTTTCCGTATAGTGGGTGCAGTTAAAGTTTCAGCATGTTTACAGAGAAATATACACAAACTGCTGCAACACAAAACACAGGATAATTGTTGCTATAATAGCTCAACCAAATTTAACTCCCTTGACTGAGATTTGAATATGTTCTGGTTTCCTATGGATGGAGAATATCTAGGCCCAGGTTTGTGTGTGTGCATTTAAGTATATAATTTTGTTTTTAGGTGTCCCCAAAAGCCGAGTAGGCGTTTTTAGATGAGAGTATTTTTCTATGTATCGTGAAATAATTGGTATTCTTCTTTTTGGAGTTTGGTTTTATGGCGGTTGTAATACTGTCCCTCGCACCTCCCTGGGTCACATCCTGTCCCTGCTCTTTGTGTGCACTATCCTTTCTGTCTTATACTTCCTTGCTCCGTGAATTCCAGTTTCCTCCTGCTGTGCAAACTGGCATCTCTGAATTCCCAGTCAGTGTGTAAGAGTGCACGTGCCCCCCAATGGACCGGCATTCCATTCGGGGAGTTCCCCTGCGTTGTGCTTTTTATTGACTGGGAAAGGCTTGTCAGTCTGTACTAGATAAGCTAAAATGGGTGGATCATGCATTTAGATATCATTTAGTCAATATATTTAGTGCCAGGAAAAAATTTACTGCTGTAAAAATGTGCCATTTTCATACAGGTAATGAGCACATTATGGGAATTGAAAAAAAGTTATACACAATATATTTGTTGAGGAAATAAGCAAGATTTTAAGTGAGACAATGTATTTGCTTCTTTTATGGTAATTGTTGTAAAGGAATATAGAAGTATGACAAATTATTTCTGTTTTGGATTTGGGAGCAGGGTGAGGATTTGCAGTTAACTTAACAGACTTCACTTTTAAACTGTGGAACTGCACAGTAAATAATGAATCTCGCTTATTCCCTCCTTAGCAAGGCTACAAACATTTGACAACAGCTTCCTGAAAGTTCAATTAAAAATTGAAGATGTGTTCGGAGGGACTTCTTCACCTCTTACTATCAGTCTGTTTTATGACTGTTGCTTTGCATCCTGTGGCGGCTGCCTCCCAGTTAGTCTCTTCCCCATTTACTTCTGGAGAAGGACCCACGGTGAAATCCGTGTCCATTTACAATGGCAGGCTGAAGAAGGATACAGGAAAAACAAGAGGCCTGGTGTTTAACTTGGTTTCTTTGTTTCATTTTATCTCTATAAATAACATTCATGTTTGCAGATAATGGTGTGTCTGCTTCGCAGAAATGCCTCTTCTGGTTGTTCATGGAATTTCACATATAATGGAGCAATAAAATCCACACACATCATCCAAATAATTTAGCTATTTCAATTCCAAACCTACTGCCCCTGCCAGAGAGCTAATGTTAAAGAACAATTTCACCTTTTACCATGACAGCCATCTGAATCACGCAGTCAACTCAACCAGGAGCAATGAATATAAGCAGACCACTTAGTTATCACGATTTTGTGACAATTTAAAAAATTTAAATTAGACGGTCATAATATCTATTTCAACATGAGTAGAATCTAACGTGATTTGTCGTCATTTTAGCCTTTACATAAAAGCTCAATTGGCTGTTTAGACTTTTGATATGAACCGTACGTAGCACTAAAAATGCTTAATGGTCGAGCTGAAGAAATATTAACCAAAATCCATAGCTATCACTTGGATTTATTCACTTCCTGTAATGCTCCAAGTGCCTGCCTGCTACAGCACCCACCTTCCTCTTCTGTCACTGCCTCCAGTGGGTCTAAGGTTAGTCCTGTAGGGAACCTGAGCAAACTCATCAGGAAGGCCAGCTCCATCACAGCACTGACCCTGCAGCCAGAGGATTGTGCCAAAATTGAACATCATCTTGAACAATTCTGCCCACCCACGCCATTGTTGCTCTCTTGGAGCCCCTTTAGCCAGCAGCTCTTTCCACCACAGTGTGCTAAGATAACCTGCTGGAGATCCTTCCCACCTGCTGCCGTCAGGCACTACAAGAGATGCGAAGTCTGGTGCTATCTATTTGTACATATAATTGCACATATTCATTAATTCATTCATTCATTTATTCCTTTTTCAGGATGTTCTGTTTGTGTGTTTTGTACTTTTTCAGTTTGTTTACATTATATGTAATTGTACTGTGTATTATCTTTCTACTTTGCCTTGTTTTGCATTATGTTTGTTTGTCTGCACTTCTCGTACCTTGCTGCTGTATGCGCCAGTATTCCCCCCTAGGATCAATAAATATTATCTTGTCTTACGTTTCTAGTGTTTGCCTCTTGCATTATGTTGTCTGATTTTTATCCAAATTTTGGGCTACATCTGTATTTTTGTAATACCTATTGATACCTTGTATTTATTTTCTGTCCACATTGTGCCTCATTGTTAATTGTCTATTGTCATGGTGTCTGTAATTGTAGCAAGCTGTGCCAACACAAATTTCCACCAGCCTTGGTTGTGTGGCAATAAAGATTTCAATTCTGATTCAAATGTTCAGATTGTTATCAAGTACCTCCGTGTTGAATGACATCAACAATCATGCCTAATGTGCAGCAAATAGCTGTATATATAATTTATAGTCCACCCCTTACAGATGCGGAATATTATCAAAGCTTAAAATTCATTTATTTTCCACAGCCCATCCACCCTACCAGATATGTGACTGGCCAAAAAACCCAGTACTTCAAAAGCAGGGCTAGAGAAACATTCAATATGAGCAACAGTTAATAAGTCCAGGTTTTCTTCCCAAGGGAGGTACCTTTGCCAGACTGATCACATGGGTAATTAGTGCTGACAGGACCTGGGCTGCTGATGTGCAGGGGCTCCTGGCTTGAGATATGCGGAGTCAGGTGTGGAGGGAAGTTTCAAAATGGGCACTGTGGGACAACAATCAAAAAACAAACAAAAAGTAAAGAGCTATATGCAAATGAAAAACTAAATTGAAACTTACAGGATTATGAGGACCAGAACCAACCAACTAAAACAACTACTGATTTGTGCTGGAAAAGACAAAATATGGTCAAATTATGAAACATACAACACACTTCTCTCAGAAACTACTGGTTAAAAAAAAGGCTTGGGCTTGCTTGGAAACTCACCTAAGCTCCACTGCCTAGATATTAATTATAGATACGGGAGTTTATTACTTGCACTTCCTGGTGCTCCCGTATTGCATTCCCTCTATGAATGCCTGTTTCCAGAGGTGGGTTCTGCTAACCCTTTTAGACTGTGATGTAGTACCGGTCTTAGTCTATGTGGCACCTTAGGTGAGCATCACCACAGGTGCCCCTGTCTGAGGCAAAATGAAATCAGCCCCTCTCAAAAGTTGGCACCCTAAGCGGCCGCCTATGTCATCTATAGGATTGACCAACTCTGCTGTAGTGCAACATCTGTATAACAGCAGCACCAACCAAAGCAGCCAGCCAGTGATACCCAGCCTCCCCTGAATACTAAACACACTAAGCTAATCACTTGCCTACCTGGTTTCCAGTGAGCCGTTTGCAATGTGTTGACTCATTGCCATACCAAGTGTTTGATTGTTTGATTGCCCTACTGTGTATGAGTCCCACTTGCTTTCCTGGTTTCTTTGTTCTTTGTCTACTGCTTTGGATTTAGTTACTCGCCCTGTTTTCGCCTTGTCAGCCTCTGCCGGTGGTTGGACTATACCTGGGGTTACAGTTTGGATTTGTTTGCCTTTGCTCACATCTATCTAGTCTTCAGCCCTCTGCCTGCCCTTGGATATAAAGTCTGGAATAAACTGTCGTTCCTGCAAGTGGATCCTCTCTCGGTCCAATCATTCCAATGTGGTAAATCTCATGACCTTGTGTTCTTTGGCTGTAATGCTACCATGCAGAGCAATCATCACACTTAATGACATCCACAACGATGACTGTCCATTCCAACAGATTGTGCGGTTTGAAGGCTTTTTCCAAGTGTATCCTGGTTTGGATATAAAACCATGGATGATGGCTTGTCAGACTGTATTACTGCTATCGGTTCCTCAGGGGTTCATGTTTCGTGCTCCCTACACCAGGTTAAGCGTCTTTGTACATTGGTTTCCAAATAGAAGCCCTGTTATATATTCCAGGTTTCACAACGTATCTCTGGCACGCCATCGGTGCTGTACTTTTGGCCTTTAGCAGCTATCCTATTAAGTGTCCTTTTGTCCCTGTCGATGAGTTTCAGCTACTGTTTACCTCTTTGCCAATGCATTTGTTCATGTTTGGCATATGGTGTCCTGATTTTTTTTAACATCCGATTATTTTTCATGTATGTGACATTATGGAACTCTGTTGCCTTAAAACTCGCTTATCAAACATCAGAATTCTTTTACTGCTGACGTGCCACTAATTTGCATTTGACCTACTGTAACTATAATTCACAATTTATCCTCTAGATCTTTGCAGTGCTTCCCCCCAGCATTTTTCAGTCCTGGCTCTCGCAAAGCAGTGCTATTGTTGATATTGGTTGAGCTCCTAACTAATTAATTAGGCTTGATTAAGCTGTCGATTGAGCATGAAACATGCATTTCACCAAATATATTAACTTAAGACTACTTTGATTTACAGTCATATTATACAACCTTTCTGAAAGGAACAAGTGCAGTAATGAAAAATGACTAGATGGTTCTAGCTTGTGCCCTTGAAATGAAGGAAGCAATTTTCATTTTTGAAATGAATCAACAATGACATATTGATAGCCACTGAACAGTCAACTAAAGGATTTAAACTAAAGGTTTAAAAACAGGTAATTGCTAAAAATAGGTTGTATGGTTTAATCAATGAATTTTCGAGGAATAAGCATGTATTTAATAGGATATAGAGTGTCAGTCAAAAGTTTGGATACACCTACCTATACAAAGTTTAATTTGTACTATTCTCTACATTTTAGAATAATTATAAGGACAAAAAAACTATAGAATAACATGAAATTATGCAATGGCAAAATCTAACACACAAGGATGTTAATTTGTTTGGAGGGGGCAGCTGGTTCAAATCCCTGGTTTGGTAGGGTGATCCCACCATTGGGCCCTTGAACAAGGCCCTTAACCCCACTTGCTCCAGGGACTGGCTGACACTACATACTCCTCTGCGCCAGTTTCATGGAGTGGACGCCTGGAATGCTTTTCCAGCTGTCCTGAAGGAGGTCCCACGTATACTGAGGACTCAGTGAGCACTTGTCCTTCACTCTCTGGTCAAACTCCTCTCAAACCATCTCTACTAGGTTTAGGTTCAGTGGCCAAGTCAAGGAATGCGACAATATCACTTTGTAAGCGACCTGGCCTATCCAAACTTTTGACTGGCACAGTACATAATGGTTTTTTTTTTTGCTTGTTTCATTTAACAATAGTGTTCTGTGACACAATATTAATTTCATAGCAGTACCAAAAACCAGTATACACGATGGGTTCAGCAGACCAAAATCGAAAATTCCGCTGTACCCAACTTTAACACACTAGGATTACGTTTGTTTTTGTCAATACTTAAGTGTGTCTTATGTTCGTGTTGGACAAAATTCTTTGTAGAATACTGCACCAAATAAAAGTATTTGTATTCCATTTTTGATAGCATGAACTTCACTGATGTTAGTATTTCTGTGTGACTGTTATTCTGGTAACACTATCCACTTCACTATATGAATTAAAGACAGTATAAGGTCAAACAAACAAAATATGAAAACTGTATAACAATTAACATGTTTGGCTGACAGTCATCTCTTTAATTAAACATTTACTTGTCAGACAAAAGATTACTGCTGAATATTCTTTGCATGATATTCACCGGGGAGTTTTTCCTGTGTTGTGCATGGCATACAGGTCGACCATAAGACTTAATTTCATGATTTTAAAATATGAGTGGCACCTGGAGGCCTTCCGGTTACACAGCACAGTCACTCCAATGTTTACTGGCAGTTCTGGAAAATTCCTTAACTCGGTCAATATCCTGGCAACGGTTAATGTTACGAAATGCAGTTTGTTAGTAAACAAAACGTGAGAGATAAAACAAAACAGTTATCATCCGGTAGTTTTCCACGGAATTTTATTAATAAATTATCCCCCTTTCTCAGAACGCTTACCGTTACCACGTAGTTGCAATAATACATATTCATAGGTTTTGTTGCGGGTTTCTTTCCCAGCTGACATGACGTAGATGCTTGTGTATATATGTGATTTTTGGTATCGGAGGGCGGAGAAAGAAACGGGGGGCGTAAGGTTGTGCTGACTTAAGACATGCTATTTGAAAATTTGCTTTTTCTATGCTTCCGGAGATTGGGCATCCCTTTCGAAGGACTAGTTAGACATATCTGATGTAAATAATAATAAAAAATAATAATAAAAAACTAAGAAAGGTTACAGTGTTCGACTAGCGATTTTGCCTTGTATTTACCTCATTCATTTTTTAATAAGAAAATATAGATTATACGTGTATCCTCGATTGGGCAGTCGTGTTTAATTTAATACGTGTATGATATATTTTGTATATTTAATGGTCTGTTCTATTGCATTTTTCTGCTAGAAATAGAAGACAACACGTCAGAAGGACCTAACATATTTTACGCTAACGCAGACAGGAGAAGGTGAAACACTGCTGGAGTAGGCATGGATTCAGAGCCCCCAGCAGCCAAAAGAAGCTTCGATGTCATGTAGTCCTAATCGACGGCAACCGGGGAGAAGTATCTATCTATCTGCCGGAAAAACAGGCTACCAAGGGCCATCAGAAGGAGTGGGCAAAGAAAGCCATATTACTTCTGCTGCTCAATCGATCCACTGGCGTTGAAGGAGCGCTGGGAACAGCAGTGTGCGTGGGGAGAGCCGGTCGCCTCTGAGGTTTTATTTCAACGAGAGTGGAATACACACTTGACATATAAGGGAAGGAGGGGTTAGCAGACAAAATACGTTTAAAGCAGACAATTACATTTTCAGACACATCTCTAAAGGAAACAATATTGCCCTCACTTTCGACAGAACCGACTCTGGCAAAAAGGGAAAAAACGGGATACAAATCTTGGTACGTGAATCTTTTTCTGCTTGATATTGGCGTTACAGCTGGTGTGGTCATTTGCTAAATACTCAGTGCTTCTGCGCAAGTGGCGATGTGCCGCTGCTTTCTGTTTTAAGACCCATTTAAATGTGGCATTTAAATGATGTTGTATGAACCTATATTAAGAATATTACGTACACAAAACGTATGACGATAATGTGGGGTATGATTTGAAACGTATAGAATTGTCAAGATTTCTGTCATTCTGGGTGGATGGAGCTAGAACAGTTTACGTATAAATGCTTTTTTTCTTGTATAATTTACAGTCATGTATAATCTCCAACGTGCTTTTGAAATAGTGTCATGATCATGGGGGTTGAAAGCCCCGATCAGTTATGAGCAGTGGACCGCGTCACTTCACATTCAACATACGGGCTGCGTGCTTTTTGCGTTTTTTATGTGAACGCAAACATGCACATTGAATGGGTTCATGAGTGTAAGGGTGATCGATATTTCCCCCCCCCCCCGCTAAAGAGGTAGTACAGTGTTATTTATGCATTTCCCAAAAGTGTGTATGTTTGTGTTTATTCAGGATAAACATTTTAAACGCGGGGGTTACATAATGTATGTTACATGCTAAACTGAAATCAGGCTTCTATCTTTAATTTATTATCAATTCAGGGTATTAAAACTGGTTGCAATTAATAGTTGTCCAAAAGCATAACTATGACAAAATAATAGCTTATCACTAGTAATGACAGTAGTAACGATAATAGTAAAAATTACCAGCAACATTAGAGATCGTTCTATAGGCCGTTGCAGTTCTGTTAACGGCACAAATAAAATCTATCTTGGGTTTTTAATAGGCATGATTTCTGGTCTTTTATATATTTTTTCTGTTACAGATCTTCGTTCTTTTATAATGTATGTTTATGCAAGTCGGTAGTTTTGTTTTGTTTTATAAATTACATAGGAATACCTCTCACTTTATTTTGGTTTTGCAATGATATTCTGTTGTGAGGATTCCGTTCTAGACGGAAGTCGGAAATAAGATAATGCAGTAAAAACTCTGTGTATTATGATTCATTTAAGAACAGCTGATGTGTTCCATATTACTAAGATGAGCTCCTGTTTACTGGGAATCAAATAACCGACGTGCAACAACTCCATTCCCAAAATAGGAAACACGATTCAGCGGAGCTCATTCCACTTGGTCAGTTCTGTAAGCCTCGTCAGCAGACAGCGGTATATTAGCAGTAATACCATAGTTTTGTCTTTAAAATCGGTTTACTTTACACAAAAACCTCGCCCAAAATAGTTGTATACTTTATGACAGATACGGGAACATCCCTTGTTTAGCCGTCAATAGCTTAGGGTCACCGTGTCAGTACGCTGTTCGGTGTGATCATTTTAATACCTCTGTGTGAATTTACCGAAGTGAATCCATAGCCGTAGGGTCAGCGATGAAAGATACAATACGAAGTCTACAAATTGTGCGATTAAGACGCCTGTAACGACAAAGTACAAAGCAACAGTATTTGTATTATTACTTAAGTTAGGCGTTGGTATGATTTTTAAATAAATATTAACAAAATGTATTCTTCTAAGAAAAGTACGTATTTTTGTAAGTAATGCTGCAATGTATATGAGAAGACTGTCAACCTGTTATGAAAAAAAAAAGATTCTGTAAGTAGTGATGACATTGCACATATTGAATGGTATGTTAGTTCTCCACGGGAAACACACAAACTCTTGGCAATTTAGTGACGCAGGGAACAAGGTTGGGAATTGAACCCGCAACCCTACAAGAGGCCATACGCTTAATTACGGAACAGTGTGGTTTAAATTACCGTCCCAAACTGTTCAGTAAAATCAGTGACTATGTTGAATAGATTGTCTGGATAGATACACACTTTACCAATCACCATATTAAATAGTATACTGTAGTAGACTTAAATAGTATTATGCTGAACATGTAGTAGACTAGGCTGTGTAGTATTTCCAGCGAATATCATCTGTTTTTGCATTTTCTTTTGCATTTAAACAAACCAATTCCTTTTGATAAATCCATGTTACATTACATTCTTTGGCATGTTTTGAAATGGATTAAAGTTGTTATATTTTACTTTAGTACTGAAACTGTTCAGGATTTAGACCAGTAGTTAGAATGTTGAGTAGATATATGCCTGCTTGTTTTTCAAGAAATCAATGAGCCATTCAGATGCTTTAATAAGCATCTTACATTTTATTCCTAGAAGGTCTCACCATCATCTAAGAGCTCCCTAAATTTCAGCTTCAACTTTTAAATGCATTCTGAAAAAAGATTAAAGAAAAGCAAAATTAAAGTTAACTTTATATTTATTCAGCAGTTGCTTTCATTCCAAGCAACATACAGTTGAGAATGCAGGGTTAGCTAGTCCCAACTGCAGATGGGGTTCAGGGCGTTGCTCAAGGGCACAATAGTGACATCACTCTGCTGATCTCGCGGCATGAACCCGAGACCAGTCGATCACGGGCAAAGAGGCTTCAACTGCAGAGGCACATATCCTAAATGCATCCACTGGCAATGAATGTTCCCATTGCTAAATTGATTTTGCATGACTGGTTGACTGATTGGTTGGTAAAGGGAATTTGTATGAAAGCAGTATAGCATGTAGTATGATACCAAGATGATACTTAAAAAGCAGCACATACACTAATAGCTGTATTTTATCCCATTTGCTCCAGTTTATTTCTTTACTTTGCTTAGTCTAAAACATCAAATTATTTCCAAATGCAGTGGAATTATTGGTGGATTGGTAAATTCAGCTTACACTTAATGAAGTACATTAAGTAAATTAAATAAAGTTGTACCATAAATGAGGTATCATGTTTATAATGGTTATGGAATATCTGTTCTGAGCAAGATAGAAAAAAATGTGGGAAAGGAAAAGACTGTAAAATTTTTTATGTTTTCTCAATCTAAAACATGTCTGATTAGACTAAAATTTTCTGTAAATTATAATTCAATAATTGTGTTTTCTGGTCATTTCAGCCAGCTGTGGATTTAAGAGAGAATTTGTATTAGGTTTAACAATCCTATTAATATTGAGGCAATGCTGTTAGTAGTGTACTGCAAAGCAACACCTTTCAGTCATCCACCCATTTTCTGTACTCGCTTGTCCTGTGCAGGGTCACAGGAGTCCAGAGCCTTTGGGCACACGGGAGGGTATCACCCAGGGTGGGGCGCCAACCCATCGCAGGGCACACACACACTCACACTTCAGATCTCTTTAATTTCCCTTCGATCTTTGTGTCATTGATAATTTTGTGAATGTCAGGCAATTCTAGTGTTTTTCCCTAAAATAATTCCATTAAATACATTGTGGGATGAATTTTATTTTGAAATTTTTGTTATGTAAATTTTGTCTGTCATTTTTTTCTTGTATTAATCAATACCCAAGAAATATGATCAGTTAATCAGATCTAGCTTAATACTGTCAGATTTGTGTTTGCCTTACGCATTTAATTTTAAGAATGCGTTTTTGTGAAGAAACCTGGATGGCTTTGTGTAAAGAAGCAAAATGTCACCTAGGGACGTTGGAACAGACACATTTTATTTTGGGATTACCTTTTATGTGCAGTTGGTATTAGGGAGCTAGGATAATTAGCATCGATATATATATATAAACAAGTTGAAAAAAGATCTAGTTCAGCATTACTCAGTGGAATAATATGTACATTCACAGGTTGAATGAATCAGTGTGTAATGACCTGAGTTGCCCTCCGAGGTGATGGTGACCCTATTCTCTACTTTTGTGGTATGTTAATGGGAAGTCATTGGATTGGATTAGTGACCCCTGTTTGGGTGAGACTTGAGACGGGAATGCCTAGGGTTCAGAATTTAGAAATATGGCTCATAATTACAGTTGATAATCATAATCATTATTAGCAGCTAGGAATTATTACTCAAAATATCAAACCTGAACAGAGTAGAGAAGGTTTTTTTTTGTAGGAAACCTGATAGAAGTTCCTGGTTAAGTTGAGTACCTCGTACCAAATGAAACAAAGATGATTATTGTCCAGCAACTTACTGAATGTACTTATTGTGATATGTGTCAAATTCTGCCTTTTCATGAAGCCTGCAATAATTTTACACAGAATCAGAGTCATCTGGCTGCTTCAGTTACTCTGTGGCTTGCTAACTTTCATGTGTAGCAATGTCTCTAAGCTGCTTGTTGTATGAGATCGTTGTATGCCCAGCTATGGGATGCCATTCTGTCCAGGGTGTCTCCTGCATCATACCCTGTGCGTCTTGGAGTCAATTCCTGGGTCTTTGTGATCTTGTACTGAACCCTGCATGTGAAAAAAATGATGACTGCAATCCTGTAAGAGTCGTGATATCTGTTTTACTTGCAGTGGGGGGGGGGGAGCATGTGTTTAAACTCTTGTTTGATGGTTTCAACATTTGCTGTCTGCTCCTATCAGAGCTGGGCCCCCAAGATTGGTTGCTTTGAAGAGTTCATGTTTCAGCACCTTGTTGTTGACCTCTGCCACAATTAATTACACAAGCTGTGTCTTTTATGAAATCTAATGATTTGGAAGATGTTCCCGAATCAGTTTGCCTGACCTCATAATCTAAATATCGGAAATATTTTAATATTTTGCGCGACCTTGCCCTCAATTAACATGTTATAACCAGCTGTCAAGTAATTTATAAGGCTTTTACTTCTGTTGAAAGGGAGCTCCACCCATGGAGCATGCACTGGTGGTTTTGGAATGACTGTGGATTAAATTATTTGCGTTCCCAATATCTTGCCCACCACTAGCAAATGTCTGCATGTATGCCTGGGCAATAAAATTGGGTCATTAGCTGGTAGTTTGCAAAGACCACAAGGCCTTACAGATGTACTGTCTTTATACAGTGTCTCCCTAGCTTGCTGAGCAGTACTTATTTTTGTAGGTGCCAGCAAGCCTTTATAAGTATTTATTGGTAAATTTTCCCAATATCTTAATGGGAGGGGTGTCTGTTTACTATGACCTTACTTTATATTTTTGGCCAATATAGATGGGAGGAGTGGGTCTGACAGGGTAAGGCAAGGCAAGGCAAGGCAACTTTATTTATATAGCACATTATCATACACAAGAGGTCATTCAATGCGCTTTACAAAGCAAGACAAAGCATAATATGATAAAGAATAAATTTAAAAGCAATAAAATAAGGCAGAATATGGAAGCACGGGGGTACTGAAAAACATCCTGCTGTAAACCTGATCTTTGCCTTTTTGTTTTGCATTAATTTATTTAGCAAATTCTTTTGTGATGCACAGTAATGTACAGGTGAGAAAAGCTTGGGCTTCAGAGAACAGAGTCTGCCAGCGCCCCTGAAAGAGTTGAGGTTAAGTACCTCTTGTGATAGCTGTGCCAGCCACAGACATCGGCACAAAATTCTAACCCTCTGAACCACACTCCATGCCTGCTTCTTGCTAGAGTTTGTTTCCCCGTCATGCCCGTGGGTCTTTTTAAAATACAGTTTAAAAAAAACTAAAAAGTAGGATTAGGGTTTGTTGGATTAATATGTACATTTTTGAATTTTGAAAAATGTTTCCATAGTAATTGTCTAACAAGGTCCTGGAAGCTATATTACATGTAACCATTAGAAATAGTTATTATTATAAATAATAACAGGAATGATCAGTGTGCGATAGTAGACTAAGAATAATTTTGGCGTCCACAGTCTGTGTAATAAACAATAGCACAGTATTTTTAATTTGTATTAACACTGAGTCCCCTCAACCCTATTCAGAATAAGTGGTTGGAAGATGGAGAGATGGATAATATTGTGTCTTCAGGATATTATGAAAATTATATGGCGGTTTTTGTCTTTCTACTTTTTCCTTTATCAGGAAACCTCCCCTACAGAAAAATGAATAATTTGCTATTAAATAAATGTTTCACGTTATTTCACTACTTTTTTTGTCTTAAATGGGAGGCCATGCTGAAATACATTTTCTTCCACTGGAGGACATTATGAGAACAAAGAATGAGCTATTTATGTTCATGCATTTTACACTTAATGTTTTCAGTGCAATTAATAGTTTTTAGAGATTGACACTGTTTTGTGTCTGTTGGCACAATTCACGGCAACACCACCAACCTATTTGACAAACTCTATTGGTAGATAACTTCTGTTTGGCTATAGTTTATATCAGGTAAATTTGCATCTCCCATTTTGTTTAATAAGTATCCCAGTGTTCATATTGCCTTGTCTTCCCTTCAGGTTGTGAAAACGGTTACCCCAAATAAAAGGTTTCATTCCCCTCATGCCCATATCATGTTGTCCCTACTGAGAAAATCATGTTCAGTCAGGTATTGAACAAGAAATATAATTTTGCAGTCAAATCCAAAAGAGTTATATAAAGGATTTGCATATAAAAATCAGAAAATAGCTAACGCATACACAGCATACAGAAATAGAGTTCAAAGACAAATAATAGGTATAAATTATTAATAATCCTCTGTATTAAAAGCACTAATCAGTAAGAGTCAAATGTTTACAGCAGTCATATTGGTGAGCACAGTATGTTCATTTTAGGACCAAACATCTTTTTACAAAAAAATACAGACTAGGGAACACAAGCACCAAGAGGCACACCGAGGCATAAGTGCATTGGACAGGGTACCATGAGTGAGGTGAGTGTGGTAAGATACAATGGGGATTGTATTGACAAATGAAAAGTCTATATGCCTCACAGAGCTGTGTTCTGGTGAGGACGGGTCATTGAACACCAAGGGAAAGGATTTCCTGGATGAAAGATTGTAGACTAGTGTTAAGCGAGGTGAAAGACCACAACTCAGTGTTATTCACTTGGTAAATGCTGCTTTTCTATGATGAGCTGCTATTGACTACATCTTTATTCTGTCCTGCTCATTCATCTGTACTCTCTCCCCTTTTTGCAGAAAGCAGCCTTTCTGTGCTGTTTCCTAATTGCTTTCCCTGGTGCTGAAACTCTTTACTTTGGCTTACAGTAAGAAGTTTGGGTGACTGAGGAGGCCAGCATATGGGTGCATCCGTACTCACTTAAATCTTCCAGCAGGGAAAGATAGCTAGAAAAAACAGCAGGACACCAATGCAGAAATTGTCAGCATTGCTTTTCAGGTATCTTGTGATATTACAGGCGGCCTATTCCGATAAGAAGTTAATGGGCTGGAGGGTTTGATCTGCTTGATCTGAGGATTCCTGGTGCAGGATTCTGGTAAAACTGGGAGGTATATTCCAGGATGCCAATAGAGTGGAGAGGTGTATGATCTGTCACACAGATAAAACGCAACATTACAGTAGAATGGAAAGATCCAATTTTGCTGCCAGCACCCCCCTGCCTTTTTAATGGAGTGTTCCTGACTGTTTAGAATCTGGAACAGGATAGCCTTCAGGCTAGCGTCTGACATATCAGTCTGCATGGTGAACAGGAGGATGAAGTCAAGGTTAAACAGGACAGGGTCAGAACACATGGACTTCCTAAGGGCTCAGAAGTTCTTCAGTTTGGAGGGTCCTCAACCTACCTTTTTCTTACAAGATTGGGGGTTGAAGTACAATAGTATCCAGTAGAACTAGAAAGGTTCTCAGTTGAGTCTTACTGGTAGGGTATGGCCAGTTCTGGTATTGAAGTTGTGGAGTGTGGATTGAACTCCCTGGGGACTTGGGAACATCTTAGGATATACAGTGCAAGCACTAGTTCACCACTACTCTAGCTCTGGTAGGCATCCACTGAGTTCATGTAATAAAACCCATGGTTATCTGGAAATAAGTCAAAATACTAGCTGAGCATCTCCCAGACCTCTTGTTTCTGTGCTGGAATGAGGTCTTCCACGAGGGTCGGTTTTCCCTGGAGTGGGGGACTATTTTTTTGAACAAGTTTATAGAGTAAATCTGCTTGGATTCTTCTTTTGGGCTTTTGACTTTGACTGTGTGAATGTGCCAAGAATTAATTCATGTTGTTGGCTAATTGCACAAAGAATCAGTAGCGCTGGAAATAGGGGTGCTGAGGGTGCTTCACCCCCTCTTGGCTGTTTTAGCTAAGAAAAAACAGTGTTTTGCTTTTCCGAGACATAATCTTGCAATGTCTCAGAGGTGACTTGAGTATTTGTCTAAAAAGATGACCATTGTTAGCCGTTGATAGCTACCGGTGATAAGTAACAACTTCAGTCTGTTGGTCGAGTCCTGAGCTCAGAACATCTTCCTGTGCCTATGCAAAGGATCCAGGGGCCTCTTTTATCAAATTTTGGTAAATCCAACATTGCTCTCGATCCCAGTAGAATAAAATAAATGGAATTAATAAAAAAAAAATATTTAAAATACACCCCTGTTCAAATTTTTAGGTTTAAAGTTTTTCACATGCACGTGTGGGTTGATGGTATGACTTGTTGGCATGCATGTGCTTATTTAACTGGTTTACTTGCAGTTGCCTGCTTCAAAATGAATGTTGCCTTTCCCAGATTTGTCCAAAATGTTGCGTACGCCTCCTCCTGAGTTTGCAAAATCATATGCATTTTTTTCCCATAAAGTTTTGTTGGATAAATATGGGACTTTGCATAAAAAGCTGCGCACATTTCAGGCATCATTTTGTGCGTACGCAACTTTGATAAATGAGGCCCCAGGTCTTTTAGGCAGAATGTTTGGTGCTACTATATTAAGGTGTGAAGCCTAGATCTAGTCTAAGACTGGTGGTATTCCTCATATAGAGAACAAGTAGTAAGAAAAGATTTGTCCCTCAGTTTTTCCCACCGGTGTTGACACGCTTCTGGATCATGGCCTTTATTATTCACATAAATTGCTCACCAGGGCATCCATCTGGGGTGACTGATGAATTCTACAGTTGTTTAATGTGGAGGAGAAGACATACCTCAGCCATGATATCAGACATGAATGTGTACCTTCCCCGCTAACAATTTTTTATTCTAGGAGCGTTTACCGAATGTTACAATTAAGGTATGGAAGCGTTCAAAATGTCCAGTTTCCCTGGTGTTCCCTGAATGTTAGCCCACTACTACAACTACTACATCAACTAAGAGTAATAATATAACAATGAATGAGGGGCATGGTAGACCACTGGGTAACTTTGTTGCTTTACACTTCAAAGATCATGAGTTCCAGGCTGGATGTCAGCACATATAGAACCTTTATAAAACAATATTTTTAAACATTAATTGTATTAAGAGGATGTTCAGGTAATAATATTATTTTGTTGATGTTAACAAAGCCTTTGTTAAAATGTAAAACATGGAAATAGTGTTCCATTAATGTTACAGTAAGAACATTCTCTGCCAACTTTGTCAAGACCTTCTCATAACGTTGCTAAAGTTCTGGGAATGATCCCTTTTAGCTGGCTTAGTCTGTCTAGATCAGGATCCTTTGCTTTTATGTCCTTAGCAATGGTGTGATACAGAAAATTAGCCTCTGGGCACTTTGTGGTGTCCAGAATGATCCGAATGAACAGGCTTTGGTAGGGGTCCCACCAAGTCCTAGTTTCTTAGTGATATAAAGAGGTGCAAAAGGATTATAGGAGTGGAGCTCTGGAGCCTTGTGCTGACAAGTCAGATGCCTGTACTACTATACTTAATTTTTGTGCCTTTTTTGGAGTAATTAAACAGAAGTAAGTCATTTATACTGATCACCCACAACATTATAACAACTGACAGGTAACGTGAGTAACATTGATTATCTCATTACAGTGGCACCTGACAAGGGTGCAATTATATTTTATACATGGGAACAGTCAGTTCTTGAAGTTGATGTGTTGGAAGCTGGGAAAATGGGTAAGTGTAAGGAATTGAGCAACTTTGACAAGGGCCAAATTGTGATGCCTAGACGACTGGGCCAGAGCATCTCCAAAATGGCAGGTGTTGTGGGGTATTCCCAATATGCAGTGGTCAGTACCTACCAGAAGTGGTTCAAGGATGGCCAACTGGTGAACTGCCGATGGGGTCATGGGTGCCCAAGGCTCATTGATGCCTGTGGGGAGTGAAGGCTAGCCCGCCTTGTCTGATTCTACAGAAGACCTGCTGTAGCACAAATTGGCAACTGTATTCCCCAATGGCAGTGGCCTCCTTCAGCAGGGTAATGCGCCCTGCCATATTTGTCATTTGAGACTGGTGTTTGCTGCATAATTTACATTAAGAAAACAAAATATGTCCATAATTGCATGTGCAGTTTCCTTTACTTAAGATGTTGCTCTGGAAGGATACAGTAACAATAAATTGGCATAACCCAGATTTCACAATGTTCTCAACAAATAAATGCATAACATAAGAACCCAAGGAGCTCCTCAGCCTCATACCTTGTCTTCCATGAGTTTCCTAAAATAGCCTCAGTTCATCCATTGTATGATGGTTTGAAGAGGTGCAGTTTTTTTCCTGTGCCTGATAGGAAAAAAATAATCTTAAAGAAAATTATACAAACAGAAGCGTTAATCTATTTTGGTACTCAAAATCCCTTTATTTCACTTTGGTATAGGACTTCTAAAAGGACTAAATTAGAACAATTAATCCAGGTAGATTTCCGTCAGATTCAGAATGTTGTTCAGTTTATTTTCAGGAATATTAGCTCTGTAGCTCCACATACAAAATAAAGATAAAGATGGGGGCATATAGGTCCATAATTGTTCATCACAATGGCATAAATGATCATCTTCCTGCATTCCATAATGAATGTAAGATGCTAATTTCCATGCATGCTGCTAGTTGCGAACAGACGAGAAGTCAATGTTAATATTGTATGTTAGAGAAAGGCCATTTAGGCATTTTTATGCAAATTGTGATAGAAAGAAAAGTCACATAAAAAGTGTTTCATGTCATCTATCACAAAGGTGTTCAAAATGTACTCAAACGTATTTACAACTTCTATCCGCCAATGGTATATTATTCTATCTGCCTGTTTCTGCAGCTAAATGATGCATTGAACGTCTGAACAAAAATAGCAATCATATTAACTGCATTTTACGTATAGAAGAAACTTAACGTTCTGGTTCTATAACAGATTTGTATTGGGAATATACAGTTGTGTGCAAAATTCTTAAGCAGTCAAAGAAAACATTTAAAGCTATTTATCTGGGTAATAAATGCTTATTTCCTCAGAAAAAAAACACAATTTTACATTAGAACATACGCAAATTAACTGTAGCTCAGTAAAAAATAAACCAGATTTTTTTTTCTGTTCTCCAAGAAGTTACTATCTTGTTGGAAAGATAGATGAATGCCACTTTAGTTCCCAAACCTCTCCTCAGGGCCTTCTCAACCATTCCATGTATTTGTTACATTTCATCACTAGCTCTCTTAATTAATTGACTTAATTAGTTAAATATCTCAATGAGGTATTGATCAGCCAATAATGGTGCGGTGGTAGAAGTCAAGACAAACATGCACTGTTGTATTGGACAGTTGCTACAAATACAGGGGTGATTTGATACATGTAGGTGTAGAAATGGCTACTGTACACTGACACATTCGACACGTAAGTTTCACACAAGCATTAAGATTATTCAATCATCCTGTTTTTTGACTGCCTAAGACTTTTGCACAGTACTGTATATTCAGTGTATTACTTTCTAAGACTGAAGAATACCATGCAGCATGTGCCTTTTCTCTTAGTCACTGATTGGGAACAGATTTAAAAGTATTTATGTCAACTACACTTTCACCTCCAGACCTTAGAGACGCCAAAAAAATACAGAAGGCTTCTGATGGAACAAATCCACGTTTTTCTTCCAGCCGCATACTACTGAAAAAGCACATCATAACCAGAGCTGCCAGCTGTTTAAATTTCTTAACCACGATTAATCGCATAAACTTAGTGATTAATCACGATTAATGAACTTATGGTACTATTAATATCAATGTGAATAATGAATAATAATTCAATCACATTAGAATTTGTTGAAAATACATTATCATTATGGGAGTATGTGGACTTCAAGACACTAAAACTTTTTCCACCAATACCATTCTTAATAAGAATAAAACACAAAACATTTTGCTGAATGCTGCCAAAGGCTTTAGAAAAGTCGATAAATATACAATACATCCTACCTTTATGGTCAGTAATGTATTTCCGAACAGCTGACTGTAAAGTAAAAATGTTGTCTATTTTAGAATAACCTGTTCTGTAACCATCTTGTTCTTTGTAGAATATATAATTTTGTTCTCCATAAAATGCTGATCTTCTGTTCAAAATCATTGAAAAGAATTTACCAAATACATTAAGCAATGCAATTCCTCTATAATTTTCTGTGACATTTCTGTCGCCACTCTTACATAAAGGGAAGATTACAGCTTCACACCAGGCTTCAGGGGAATCACGAGTATGTAATATACAGAGAGCATAACAGGACATAACATATAAAAAGATGACATTTCATTAACAATACCATCTGGACCAGGTGCTTTCCTATTGCTCATTGACATAATGTGTGTGAAATTTCACTGTAAATAATATATCTGTCCAAGGTTTCAATATGTTTAAAAACATTCACACTGTCTATAACAAAATTTTCAAAATCTACATCAGCATCAAATTTTCAATAACTTCTTCTTCTGATAACTTCTAAAAATCATACCCACTGATCATCTGTACTTTGATTAGATTGTGTCAGCCTGTGTAAAGCTTATTTTCTTTCACAAGTGTTGTGCGTTTGTCTTATGCTGTAGTATGTTGACTAGAACTTTTGAATCATGAAGCTTTTTATTACTACTGCATAAATTCCTAAATCTCTGTCTCTCAAGCATGTAACTAGTCAAGTCTTCAAGTAACCAAAGGTTTGGCTATAGCAGTACAGTACATGAATATTGACCCTGTGGAACTCCCGACGAACGTTTTGGTGGAAATAAGATTCCGTGGCTCTCGCTACACCAGAATCACTTACTGCCCTGGTCACAGATGAGTCAGAAAGATGCGCACCAATAATTTGTCCTCTTTTGAATTCTGATGTGTCTTTTTTTAGTTGTGTATATTGCAATATTTTATGTACAGCTGTGCTATTGCTCTGCTAATTCAACCTTAACACTCTGCCCTAACTGATGGAATGTGCAATCAGTAAAGACAGGTCACCATGCTCTGCATATATAGGCGTGAAATCCCAAACACTATTGAAGCCAGTGTTTCAGTTTTATTATCCACCCCCAGTAGATTCAAAGTCATAAGCGAATGCTCTGCTGTCTATAGGCAGTTTGTCAAAACGAAGTGACAATCACAAATTTGGTTGCCCCTGCCGATCATTCTGCCGATGAATAACTGTCACTAGCTGTCATGAATGCAGGTAGTAAAATCTGCTGACACGTATTCATTCTCACACTCCATTGTTTTTGTTGTTGCTGTGCTCCTGCCATTCCTTTGTCTTGCCCGCTGGAGCACCTCCTGCTTTTCTTTCCATGTGGTGAAATGAACCACCACTGGTCTTGTCCTCCCGCTTACTTTCCGCCAAACGCAATGGGCAAGCTCAATTGGTAGCTCATCAGTCATGACTTTCCCAAAATCAATAAACTTCAATATATGTGTTGAAAAACTGTCTCTCACCTTCCAATCACTCTCGCCCAATTTTTCCTTGCCTGATTCCGGGATACCATAGAAGATGAGACTATCTTGTGTCATATTGTACCTGAATCACTTGAACTTCCTCGTCCAGGGTCAGGGTTCAGATCAGCGTCACCAGGCAGAATCAAAAGGACACCTGCCAGTACCAACAAACGCAGTCCACCGCTGTGAACACAAGCTGGGAAAACAAGCTGATTTTCACCCTCCATTGATCTGCAGACACACCCATGACCCAGGAAGTTAGAGGTAGCTGCTGCTTAGCCTCTGCTTAGTTCCTGTGAAATGGCTTGATTTGTGATTTGAGTGCGCTTGGGGAATATTAATGCTGAATAATTGGTGTGTTCTTTGTTTGGCAGCTCGCTCTTCACAGCACCGCAATACCTTCACAGGCGTAACTGACATATTTGAGTTAGAATATTGGCCAATAAACAAAATACATGTATTTTTGGCATTTATATAAAATTAATTTAAGCTTAATGCATTGTGATATTTGTGTTGAAGTTCCATTGTTGTAGATAAATTTAGATGGCATGTAGTCAAGTAATTTTAAATAAAGTAATTGTGATTTGTCTCAGTGTTATGTTAACCCCTGTTTTACACTGGATGCGTGTCCGCTGCGGTGCGTTTCCGACACGGCAGCCGCAGGTAATCGCCGCCAATAAAGTCAATGCATCAGTTTACACCAGATCCGCTGCGTCCGGCAGTCCGTCGAGATGCGCATCAAGTCTATTTTTGACGGATACGGATCAAGAACGTGACACAGAGCGCATGCGCCAACTCCCCTTCACATCATGGACGACGAAAAGTTAATTTTGGAGGTGGAGAAGCACGGAATTGTGCAAGAGTATCTGGCTGCAGACCTCCACCAGGGGATAATAGTAGAAAGGTACAACATAAGTATGACAAACACGACATTAAACACAGCGATGCAACAGAATGCTAAACACATTAAACACAATTAAAGTTGAACAACAACAAGGACAAAATGAACTAGGAAGCCTACTAATAATGTTTGTA
This sequence comes from Mormyrops boulengeri, assembly GCA_026781065.1. Classification (NCBI taxonomy): domain Eukaryota; kingdom Metazoa; phylum Chordata; class Actinopteri; order Osteoglossiformes; family Mormyridae; genus Mormyrops; species Mormyrops boulengeri. The sequence goes on along the minus strand of JAODLD010000030.1, from coordinate 13,002,707 downwards.
GTGCGCAGAAATCAGCAAAACAAACGCTGCTGGTTTACCCACGGTTGTTATCGCGCGATCTTAATTCTCCCCTGGTCATGTGATCTCGCAAACCAGCGGCGCACCGGATCAGATACGGGCCACAAAAGCGTCCAGTGCGAATTGGCGGACGGCCTCGGACGGAATGGGAATGCAGCGCAGTCGCACCGCAGTGGACACGCATCTGGTGTAAAACGGGGGTAATACTTAGGTTCATTAGAGGATATTTGCTATAATTGTTATGTGTAACTACCCTTACTCAGTTATTTAAGTCACAGTAAAAATGCAAAGCTTAAAAAATTCTCAGTTACACTCAAGTTGACCACTTCTGGGATAAGCAGGTTTTTATAATCTTAGCTCGGTATGAACTCAAGACTGTATTAAAGTAACAAAAGTGCAGGATTGTACAAAAAAGCATACATATAAATTTTGATTCTCTGATAAACTTGTTTTGTTTCTTTGGCACAAAATCAGTAGCTTGTGATAAAGTTTAAAGTTTCATGTAGATGTATGCTGATAATTGTTCAGTTTGCCTTTCCATTGCCAAATGATGAAATGCATTCCTTTTAGGGACAAAAGAGCCAGGAAAGAAAAGGAGAGAAAGGCAATTAAGAACTAAAATCTTATGATTTCTAGTTTAAATAGATAACTAACTAAATCTCTTTATGGGCAAAATGAATGACTATGTTTCTGTAGAGCAATACACTGGTACTTAACTGGTGCATTGTCTTTAGGGTAAGAGTAAAAGGAGACCACATGGCTGTCTCTACCCCATGGTCTGCTTATTGGTCTTGAGATTCTGTTTGATTTGGGGATCATATTAGTATTTGTAGTATTTATATGCTCTGCTACTTTTTAATCTCTGTCATTGAGGGTAGCGCGGTAAGGAACATATCAGTTACCAAATAATCGTTCCTGATGATGAAATTTTTCAGTTTTTCCAGTTGCTAGCGGCATGGCACTCATGCACAATACCCCTAGTTGATGAAAGTATCTTGCAGTCTTGAAATTTTTTTTCTATAATTTCTGTTTTATGTAGTACAATCTATAAGATTAGCAGTATTATTTATTTATTTGTTTGTTTTTGCAGATGATACTGTGCTTTCGGTCTGGCATCAGGCCCCCCTCAGTCTCAGTTCAAATATTTCCCCGTTGCTTTTACCTAAATACTCTTATCATAGTTCTTACTGTTCAGTCAAGGGATCTGTTTCAAGACCAGAAACAGTTGGCCAGTTTACTGTGGATTATGCAAATCGCTCTGCAAATCTGGGGAGATTTGTTTATTTTGACAGGCCAAGTGTCCATAATAAATTTGCCTACCATTTAAAAATTATTTGTATATACTAAAATGTATATATCACAAACACTAAGTTAAAAGAGAATGGCCTTGTAATCCTTTCTTTGGTTCCTTACAGAAAAATGTAGCTAATAATGACAGTATTTCTCAAAGAAATTATTGAAAGCCTGAACTTGCTTCATTCCTGGATGAAAAGAGGAATAGGGTGTGTTGTGGCCTGCTTAGCTAAATAGTGCTAACTGGGACATTCTTTGCTCAGTTGTTACGTAATAGCTTATTGAGAGGCTTTTTAGTGAAGACATCGTGTATATAAGTAATATATAGAAACTCCATATAAGCGTACATGCACTCAACCTCCACATACACCTGCCTCGGGACACATTTTTTGCTTCACATTTTTTGTACTTCTGTATGATGTTTGACTGCTGCTGGATGTGAATTTAATTATTTAAGCTAATTTTTGATCTCAATTAAAGATCTAATGGAGTTGAAAAAAGACTCATTATCCATCCCAGTACAGGGTTGTAGTAAGCCTAGAACCCAGGCTATACAGGGCACACAAATGGACAGCCATACACCAGGGGCAGTTTGAGAGAATATGGAAACGCCACACGTACTGAGATGAGGGTGGTATTTAAACCTTCTGTACTGGAAGTCTGAGGCTACAGTGATACTCATTGAATGGAATGAATGTGTTACCTATAAGCTTAATTGTGTAAAGTGTATGTAACTATAGTGTTTGCTTTCATGTAATGTAATATTTATGGAATGTTTAATGGTCCAGATGGCCTTGAGAAATATTTTGTAGTTGGTGGATTCTAGCCATATTTATAGGAAATATTAGCTGTTTTAGTACCTGTTTTCATATTATAATTCAATAAAATATAATTATATTCAATAAAATTATCGTACATCAACGAGGATCAATAAAACCTATGTTAAATATACTGATTTTTTCTTTGCTTGCATTTTTCGCAGGTTTTGTGTGTGGAACCAAAGAGCTGCTCAGTGCTGGCTCCGAGAGTGACTATTAGAGAGGTAAGGACTCAAAAGAAGGAGGGTGCATGGAGCGATCAAGGCTGGTTAAACCAAGGACGTCCACCATCCTCTGGTTGGGCCTTGTTACTGCAGCAGCAACGTTGCTATGCGCAGAGGCCCGAACCACCCCAAGCCCAACAGCAAACAATGCTACGTGTGAAGGGACATCCGACTGCAAACCAGGCATTATTCTGCCAATCTGGTATCCTGAGGACCCGTCGATGGGCGATAAGATTGCACGGGTTATTGTATACTTTGTTGCAATGATTTACATGTTTCTTGGTGTGTCCATTATTGCTGATCGCTTCATGGCAGCCATTGAGGTCATAACCTCCCAAGAGAAAGAGATTATCATCAAAAGATCCAATGGAGAAACCACCACGACCACCATTCGGGTGTGGAATGAAACCGTCTCCAACCTGACCTTGATGGCACTGGGTTCATCAGCCCCAGAGATCCTACTCTCAGTCATTGAGGTCTGTGGTCACAGCTTCCAAGCTGGGGAGCTGGGTCCCTCCACCATCGTAGGCAGTGCAGCTTTCAACATGTTCGTCATTATTGGGCTCTGTGTGTCAGTTATCCCTGATGGAGAGACACGGAAGGTCAAGCACTTGCGTGTTTTCTTTGTTACAGCAGCCTGGAGTATCTTTGCCTATATTTGGCTTTATATGATTCTGGCTGTTTTCTCTCCCAATGTGGTCCAGATCTGGGAGGGCCTCCTCACTCTTGCATTCTTTCCAATTTGTGTCATCCTGGCCTGGGTGGCCGATCGTCGTTTGTTATTCTATAAGTTCATGCATAAAAAGTACCGAGCAGATAAGCATAGAGGAGTTATCATTGAGACTGAGGGAGAACGATCCAAAGGTATTGAGATGGATGGAAAAATGGTTAACTCACATTTTGTTGATGGTGCTTCTAGTAACCTGATTGGACTGATAGATGTGAAAGAGATGGATGAGTCCCGGCGAGATATGATCCGCATTTTAAAGGATCTGAAGCAGAAACATCCTGAAAAAGACATGGACCAGTTGGTAGAAATGGCCAACTACTATGCCCTTTCTCATCAACAGAAGAGTCGTGCTTTCTACCGTATTCAGGCCACACGGATGATGACTGGAGCAGGAAACATACTAAAGAAACATGTAGCTGAGCAGGCTAAGAGAAGCACCAGTCTGCAGGAGATGCACATTGAGGAACCTGAGGAGTTTGTATCCAAGATCTTTTTTGAGCCTTGTGTCTACCAGTGTCTTGAGAATTGTGGTGGTGCCCTGCTGACGATTGTTAGAAAGGGGGGTGACATTAACAAAACGGTGTATGTGGACTACAAAACTGAAGATGGCTCTGCAAATGCTGGCGCAGACTATGAGTTCACCGAGGGAACAGCTGTATTCAAGCCTGGTGAGATGCAGAAGGAGATTTGTGTAGGTATCATTGACGATGACATCTTTGAAGAGGATGAGCATTTTTTTGTGCGACTCAGCAACGTACGTGTACTGGAGACGGACGATGTCCTGTCAGCCAACATGTTGCAGTTCCCCAAAGCCCTACTAGGTTTCCCTGCCGTGGCTACAATCACAATCTTAGATGATGACCATGCTGGCATCTTCACTTTCGAGAGTGATTCTGTGCATGTGAGCGAGAGCATGGGCATTATGGAGGTTAAGGTGCTAAGGACTTCAGGAGCTCGCGGCACTGTCATCGTGCCTTACCGAACAAATGAAGGGTTGGCCAAGGGTGGAGGAGTGGATTTTGATGACACTTATGGAGAACTGGAGTTTAAAAATGACGAGACCTGGTAAGTTGACTTTTTAATTTATTGAGTATGGTTTATTTGTTTGAAAGGTATGGCTGAAACATGGCTGTGTGTTTTAGTAAGAGTCTTCACACAGAGAACTAGACCAGTGTTGGGTTATTTGATTTCTATCCTTTCTAGTATTTTTAGTATTCTGCATTTCAGTGTTCTCTCAGACAGTTTCACCAAAGTCAATTATTTGTGTGACAAGCATGGCACAGATATTGTTTTCAGTTAAAAATATTCATTTTGGTCCTTTTTTGGGAACACTGACTGAACACTGAATGTGTGCTGTGTCTCCTGTATTTTTTCAATCTATTGTGTTCTCTCAGAAATTGATGACTTTGCTCTCACAAACACTTTCTTCAAAGCGAAATATTCAAAAATGGATTTTTTTATCGTGGTTATGCTTATAACTATACCACAGTAAATGAGATTTTTTCAAAAAAAAAAAAAAATCTGCCTTTTTCATCCAGTCTTGTAAGCATTCATGTTTTTGCGCTCAGGATCCTTCTCAGTATCTATGAGGTTCCTTTTGAATTCGGTTCTACAGTAGGTAGGGACAGGTGGTCCAATATATGGTGCCTCTTTTCAAACATCGCCATACTTCTGGGCAGTGCCATTCGTTGTCCAGTCATTCCAGTTCCAGGTGATACACTGTATAGCTTCTGAACCTACAGTTGATTGAATTTAAGATATTTGTATATTAGCTTAATTCAAAGGCATGTTCCATTCAGCATAATAATGAGTGTATTGGAGTGTGTGATCAAGTGTGATTGCAGAAATTAGGCCATGAAACCAGTAATGGATTGTGTTGTCCAGTAATCGGCTTATTAATAGTCAACCCTCTAATTATTGGTGCCCATGGTGGGTTTTCAAGCTACATTTATCCTATGAGAAGACCAGACAAAATGATTATTGTAATAAAAACATGTAGCTAAAATGGGAGATAGGGAAGCCTTACACTTCTTGGGTTGTGGGTTCAAATCCCACCTCAGCTGCGTATTTGTGGAGTTTGCATGTTCTCCTTGTGTTGAGCTGGTTTCCTGTCACATTCCTAAGATGTGTGGTTAGGCTGATTGGCGTCACTAAATTGCTCAGTGTGATGTGTGTGCATGTGACGCTAGTACCCTGCAATGGGCTGGAATCCCAGCTAGAAGAAAAATGGATAAGGATGAAATCCCCATGATCCTGACCAGGATAAACATTTGGAATACTGGATGGATATTTTCACATTTTGTAGTTTATTTTTTTTTTCTGTTAACAAGATAAAGGTTTTCCTATTCCACATTAGGGCAGCTGATAACAGAAAAAAAAATTAACGTAATTTGTCCATATTCAGCTTTCTTGGTACTTGATAAATGGAAAAAAGTAATTAAAAAATGATTCAATTGTAATATTTGAAGTCACGTTAAAATTAATCCCTTCCTCCTTTATCATGATGGCTATTACTGCAGACAAAATGATGATATTGAGGTTGAAAGAGTGCATATAGTGGCGCAGTAGATATTCTTTGAATTACGCAAAAATAATTTTATTATGTCAGCAGTTACATTGTTGCTGGACTGTGTGACATTTAAATATTCCCACTGCTAGCAGTATAAGAAAGACCTACACTTCATAATCTCTAAGCTCGGGATCTTGTCAGTTACAGTTGCACAAGTGTTGAGTATATTTGTTGCGTGGTTTACCCACAATGCCAGATCCTTTGATGTGCCACAGTCACACACACCCACACAGATAGGCATACCTTTTCCCACAGTTTCTGGATCGGTGTAGTCCCTAGTGCAGGCATATTTATGCTGGCAGAAAACCTTAAAGGGAGTTTAAGATTTATTTAAGTTACACATGAACATTAATCAATATGTAATATTGTAGTTGCCAGAAGGCCGTTATAACCTTGCAGCTTTTCAATTAATAACAGTAGTTATGAGCTAAGTCCTGACAGTTTATTAATAGAGAATCTCTTACATGTAGTGAGAAGAAAAGAATAATATACTTGCTCAGGCTGGAATGATGTCAGGCTTATTGCTGTTACCTTAGCCAGTAATTCATTTTGTGAGCATGAGGAATAGTGTCGGCATGCAATTTACTACACTTTTTAGTTTTTCAGAATTAAATACTTGAAGCTCAGTATTTCTTTGGATCTTTTGGAGTTGGATTATAATGTACCATCTTAATCGACTCATTCCATATTTGAGAAAACACTGATTTTATTTTTTTTTTACATTTGAATCTTTTCAGGAAGCGATCAGTAGGCTAAACAGGCAGAAACCTTAAAAGATCCATAATGATTTATAATTATACATAACAATGTATAACAAATACATAAATCTCTGCCAGTTTGTTCATGTGAACAGTAAATCCTGTGGGTCCAACAGAGTCTGCTGTGGCTTAGTGTTGAGCCCATTACCGTTTACTTTATAAATGCTTCCACATAAGCTGTCAAACTGTCAAACCAGGTGAGCTGTCACAGATGTCAAGATTGGAGACTGTACTAAGTGTGAGACACTGGTTAACCAGCAACCTCCTCTTGCATAAGCCAGATAAAACAGAATTGCTACTTAGTCCTAGAGCACCTTGAGTTGTGCTTGATAAACCTGATGTGTTTGCTGTTAAACTAGTTAAAAATGTTGGTGTTACAGTTGACTCACACCTACCTTTAGACGTTCTCGTTTGATATGATGCTCAAAGTGCTTACTTCTGTCTGAGGAATATAGCCAAGCTTAGGAAGATGCTGTCCATCCATGATGCTGAAAAACTAATCCATGGCTTTATAATTTCCAGACAGGATTACTGTAAAACTCTAATTTTCTGGGTCTTACACAAACTTCAGCTTGTGCTGAATGTGGCAGACAGTTCTTATAAGAACCATTAAGTTTGATCATATTAGTTCTGTTTTGTCATTGTTACATTGACCTCCTTACATTTCATATTGATTTTTAGATTCTGTTATGAAGTTGTAAAGGTTTGAAATTGAATGGCCTTGCCCCAGAGTTCTTGGCATTTTATTTTATTTTTTATATTTCCATACCCCCTTGCTTGTTTCTCTCTCGCAGGGAAGGTTTTCTGTTAGTTCCCAGAGTGGAAAGGGCTATGTTGGGTTCTGTAGCTGCGAAATAGCCTTCGGGCTCACACTCAAGCTTTATGTCTGGGCTAAAAACTCACTTTAGTTTAGTGTATCTATATGTATGTACTTACAATGAGCGGGGATTATAGTGTAAGGTACAGAGGTGGGTGGGGATCAGTGTTGTTCACTTGGTTGGATCAACTGGATGAGCTGTATAGTCAGTGCTGCCACTCTTGTTTTGCGTATAGCTGTGTGTCGTTGGAATGCCGGATTCCTCATGTTCGTGTTCCCACCTGCCTCTCCATCCTTGTTGTGCTCCCATACTCGGTCTAGCTGGAGCTTCTTCACTGTACTCACTCTGCTGCCTCGTATTGTCTATTTTCTGTTCTTATCTGCTTCCTCCTTCAGGGTCAGCCACTAGGGCAGGGGTGGGCAATCTTATCCGCAAAGGGCCAGTATGAATCCTGGTTTTTGGGGTAACCTTTAGGTCAGCTGTTCACACCCAGGTGTGAGGACTCTTCAGCCAATCAGTCCTCTAATTAGTAATTTAACTTGGGAGTTGCAGCGAAAACCCGCATACACACCTGCCCATTGCTGATACGATTGGCCACCCCTGCACTAGGGGATCCAGGAAGCCCCCTGCTTGCCCCCATTAATCTCACACAGCCAGAGAACAGGCTTCCCCTTTAAGCCTGGCTTGCTCCAAGGCTTCTTTCTCCTTCCGAGAGCATTTTCATTGCCACTGTTGCCTCAGGCTTACTCGCTGTGTACCCTGGGCCTGGATTTGTGACAATGCTCCTTATTGAAAGCTCTATAAAAGATGAATTAAAATTGCGCAATTTGCATATTTACCTATACAGGAAGGACAAAATGCATCCTTCCATTTTCCATAACTGTTTATCCGGTACGGGTTTGCAGTGAGCCTAGTCCAAGACGTCCATGGCAGAAGGCAGGGAACAGCCTATCATAGGGCGTTCTCATATTTTGAGCACGATTCTAGATCCTGTTCAGTATTCAGCACTCCTTCTTCACTTTCTTTTTAGCAGTTGAAGTGTTTTGGTCTTGGTTTTCAATAATCTGTCAGGCATTTCTCATTCATAAGGTGTTCAAAGCTTATATGAAACATGTTCTTCGACTCCTTTAACCTCCGTGTCTCATGATAGACAATACGTTCAGCTAGGTGGCCCTCCTTGTTTACGGTCTTAAGCCTTCCATCTTGCATTTACAGGTAGCATGGTGAAAGAGGCACCATGGCAAGGCAGCATGGCAGCAAAGGGTTCGATTAAGAATGAGAAGCTCACCACGCAGCTACATTTCCTGACAAAATACTTTGGATTCATGTCTTCTATTGTGTGGACATTTATGTATCAGGCTTTATTCTGGGTTACATTTGGTAATATCCATATTTTTTTCATGCTGCATGACAAATCTGAATAACTTTCTGGATGGTTTTTGTCCAAAGCCATCAAATCCTTCTTTTATTGATAACATTCTCTTTTTGCAGTCAGTCATTTATAAATTAAATGAGTATAATTATGATTAAATGAGTGTCACTCCTGAGGATCTGCCAGTATCAGAAGCCCTTTAAAATTCAATGGCATTCTGCTATACTCTTCCTCTATTAATGAGGTATTGTCATCCAGTGTCTTGTAATGCTTGGGGATCATTTTAACCAAACATAAAGGACGATCTGGAGTATAATAGAATATACTGGAATATAATACATCATACTGGGCTATTCAGTTTCAGTTCGCAAAAAACACACTGACGCTACCCACTGAGCCACCCCATGCCAACCATTTCTTTTACACTGGTGTTCTGATAATTAAACACTCAGTTTAGTGTTAATATGAAGATTTTGATGGTTTATATGAGAAATAATTAATGCTGTCACATTTCAGAATCAGACCATTTACATCAGACCGTTATATAATATGATGTAAAATTACAATATTTAACCATTAAATGAGAAGCAGGCTACTCGTCACTTATATTACTATAATGTGCTGATTAAAGTAATATATGAGGTAAAAATAGTATAAACATGCATTATTTCAGTTATGTAAAAGTTGTTCCATATCTGCACTGAATCTTATAACCAAGTTATTATTCACTACTATTCACCCCTCCAATGACTAGGGCTGTCAATTTTACTAATGTTTGTGTGTAATGAAGTTTGGAGAAAGACAATAAGCAGGGAGATGAGGCCCAGGAGAAGGGCACTGCAGTCAGATACTGGAGATATCATTTTTATATAGCGTTTCTTCTCAACAATGTTTTCCAGAAGATAACTACTCCCACCTGCATGGCAGACTGTAGAAGCCTTATGTTACAACTTTCCAAAGACGACTTTCCAGAATGGAAATGAAACTATTCACACTTGCAAAGTTTCCAGAATGGAAATGAAACTATTCACACTTACAGAGGAATATGGACACTTGAAAATAGTGTCAGACAAGATGTGCATTTCCTTCAGCAGATGAGCTTTTGTTTTTCTCTTAATCTACTCTGTTGAGTTTAGAGAACTGGGCCTTTGATGTGAACTGGAAAAAGATTGCTTTTCACAAGTTATCGTCTTTGTAAAAAATGTACATTAGCTTAATTTGCCTCAAATTAGGGTGGCTCCATAGGGGTGCACCATCCCCTCACACCTTGACGACAAAGGGTAGTGGGTTCACAGCCTACGTCTGCTCTGTATATGTGCAGTTTGTTCTCCCAGTGTCGCTGGAGTTTTTTCTGGTTACTCCTTTTCCTCTTGCAGTTCAGGGACATGCAGGTATGTTAACTGACATGTCTAAATTGCCCATAATGTGAGCATGTATGTACATTGTGATAGACTGGCATCTTGTCCATGGTGTAACTCTATGCTCCAACTGCCCCTGAAACTCAGGATAAGTATAGAGCAGATGAATGACCTCAAACTGAAATTGAATATTATTCAGTTCAATTACTTTATTTTTATATAGCACCTTTCATAACAGAAAGGGAGTGTTGAAATCCATCTTTACATCAATTATACAGATGGAAAGAAAGAAAGGCAGAAGACAACAGAGGAAAAGGACCAAAAAGTGCAAAATAAGGAGAAAAAAACCTCTGAGGGCCCAAGTTTGGCTCCCTGTTTAACCCCCGCTGGGCTGAGTTCTCCGTGTGATATCGATCAAAAAATTTTGTATTTCATATGTTATGATGAAATGAGGTGTTATACAGCATCCTTTGCATTCTATGCTAAATGTAGCTTGAATCTAGCAATCATTGGATAAAGGACCAATTAATATGCAGAATGATAGCTACAATAATTATGCTTGTTGAAGAAGAAATAGAATTTGAATATGGTGTATCTTGTGAAAGCTAGTTATGTTGCAAGGAACTGTGGCTTCAGGAAATGTTTACGTGAATGAAACTGATCTCCCTGCGACTGAGAATGAGCGATGGGCTTGGCCATATCCAGAGTGGATAGTAAGCTGGCTGCCTTGTAACATTCCTAGATATGATAGACAGGTTTGCTGGCAGGCTGTACCCCAGAGTGAACATCTGTTTTTCATGCTCTTCAGTTGCTTTCTTTTGGCTGTCTTAATTTGCCTTTTTATATATTTTCTTTATCTGTTTATATACGGTCGGGCTGTCACTCCCGATTATAGTCATAATCAAGTACTGATTTTTTTGACGATTAATCGAGTAGTCGTTTATATATAATATATACAATATAATATTTACACATTATATATTGCAATTGGCATGAGGCATGAATCAACCATGGAAGGAGCATGGGCACATTGCAGGGCGCACACTCACTGAGTTGGTCAAATAGACACTCCAGCTCACTGAAGTTTCATGTTCTTGGACTGTGGAAGAAACCAGAGCATCCAGCATAAACCCACTCACACATGCGGAGAAGTATGCAAGTTCCACATACGCATGTGGGCGACAGCACTACATACTGTGGCATGCATGTAAATGCGTGTGCAGACTTGTCTCGAACTGAAAATTTCACGCCAGCCAGCTGACCGATGTTGGCCGCTCTGCTGTAGCCTACCTTAACATGCTTAGAGCACTTACATTAGCCTACAGTTGAGCTAAATAATTTACACAAAGCCTATTTTATAATAAAATGTGGAAGATCTAATGCAATTTGTTGAATAATGTGGTGAAGGTGAAAAACATTTACCCATCATAAAGTCGAAATATAGTAATACGGACCATTGTAACCCTGGGAACATCTGTGCATTAATTTCATATATATGTATATATGTTGTTTTCAAGAAACTTTTCCATACGGGTAGGCCTGTCTGATGTGCAGTGTTAATATCGACATTGCATGTCATGCACTTCGTAATGTCAGGCCATCAATAAGCTAAAACGTTTTTTCCTCTGTGCTTTGTAATTTACTGAAAATTCCTGTTCAACTTGTAGTGTTGTGTTAATAAAAAAGTCTAAAATGTATCGGCGCTGATAAATAACACCATTGAATCCTTGAATTTGCAACTAATTTTTTGTTTTGTAAATATCTCAATATTTATTGCAAAAATTTCAAGTATCGCAACGTAAACAGTTCATCCCTACTTATAGGGTTGACAACTTTGGTCACCTGGCTGGAGTGAGATCTTTAATTCAAGACTAGTCTGCACACACATTTTCATGTATGTAAGAGTTTTATTGGCATGTAAATAGTCTGTAAGGTTAGTAAACTACCCCAATGATTTTGATGTAGCTAATTTTAGGTTTATAATGGAATTATACAGATTTACCACAAGATTTCATGTGCGAGCATGAGAGTCTGAAAGCAGGGGTCTCATGCCGGATGTGTGAGAGTTGGCAACCCTGAACTGTGGGTGCGTGCGTATGTATGTATGTATGTATGTATGTATGTATGTATGTATGGTTATGATATATCATGTAAATGACGAAGCTAAGCAACAGGTCTAGTCTTCATTTCAGCTGTGATTACCTTGAGATGTATCTATTGCTAACCTCGCAATCTTCTGAATGTCTTCATTTTCATTCACTTTTAATGTTAAGTGCTTCTGCACGATTGAGGCTTGGGCTCTTTATTTGGATCCTCATCCGCCATCATCCTTCCACCTTACTGCTAAGTAATCGAGAAAACAAATTTTAATAGAGGTTTTTGTTTTTTAATCAAGTAATCGTGAGAGCTCTACTATACAATGGAGATGACTAACCAGTTGACAGGAATCACTCTGTTTTTGTTTTAGGTTTGATCATTAACTAGATCTTTTCATAATTCATTTGGAAAAAGAAACATAATGATTTTATATATACTCTGCAAAATAACAGATATGCATGTGCATGTGTTTATGGTTCATTTATATACCATATACAATTAGAAATATCATAACTGCTTTTTTCCCTTTTTAACCGTACAAAAACAGAGAGAGAGTGAGAGAATTCTGAGAATAAGAACTGAACATTTACATTAGGCCTGTCAAAGAAATGAGAGATGAACACAGACAGAATTAAGTTGCCCTTTATGAGTTTTTATTATTTCAAGCAAATCTCTGATTAGAACTAACCTTTTAAAAGCATGTTTACTGCTGTCAGTGTAGAATCGCAAGGAGCCTATTCCAGGCGGCATCAAGCACAAAATCGGGGGAAACCTAAAGAGAGAAATTGTTGAAAACAGAAAGATAAATTAAATATGCCCATTCATAGTAAATAAGCTCTGTGTTTCTTATCTGGTGATAGTGTACTTTTATAGACTGTTTTTTGCATATCAATCCCAGAATCTTTACAAATCACTATTCATTACACATTTTTGTAATATAGATGCGGTATGTCAGTTGGTAGACTGATGGAGCTTAACGTTAATTTGTGTAGTAACCATGATTAAAAGTTCGACACATGTCATCGTTTGGAATTAAACAAGACTAGGCTGCAGAATCATGGATACATTTCATTAAGTAACAGTATAAAGATAGCTTGCACTGCATTAAATTGTGCTTAAAAGTAGCACTTACAGTGGTGAACATAATAAAGTAAATGCCTAATAATATATTAATATCAAGAACCTAATAAGAAGTAGGACCAGCCTGTAGCTTCAGAACAGCTTTAATCCTTATTTCAATGTTGCCATGTAAGTCTACAAGGGCTTTGGATATAAGTGAATTCAGAATGGCAGCCCTGTCAAATATTCCAGCTTAGTGACACTGGGCCCCAGAGTGCTGATTTAGTTCTGTGATAAATTTTGAGGTTGTATTTTTGAGTCCTTTTATGGTGTTTAGAAACTAAATATCATCAGTGACCCATCAGTGAACTACTACTATATTTCGCCAATGCAGCTTGTCTGACATATGCTGTCATTATTGATGAGGTTGTTCCTTATGACACTTTATAAAACTCTACAGTTTTTTTACCAATGCACCTGCAGTTAGGGCCTCTTCGGCATTCTATTAGATGCCTCAGATTGCTTTGAAAACACAAACTGCCGACTATCAGCTAACACATACTGCCAATTGGCATCAAATAAATATGACTTTCTATTGCAGATGTATTGATAATTGTGATTTAGTTACTTCAGTCAACTTTCATTTGTTGATATTAATGTTGAATAATATGATCCAATGTTGAAATTCTACAGCTGCTTTAGTGCTAAAAGGCCCTTCGATCCTGTAACAAACACAGCCTTGATAAATATGCCATTCTTAATGTTGAACTGGGTGAAAATATAATTTTTGTGTTCTGTTAGGAAATATAAATGCCTGAACATTTTGGTAATAATGTCATCCACAGAAGTGGTTATGAAGTGCATCTTAGAACCTTAATGATTAATTATTGTGACAATGAGCAAAGGCCTTGGAATAATTGATGCCTTCTCTTGCTGCTTGGTTATTTACCTAGAATATGCTCAGTGCGGGTTGGCAGTTACTATATGAAACCCGACTAATTCTGAATATAATTTGCTTCTAAGCATTTCCACTCTCTTGAACAGAAGGATTACCATGGATACAATACTGAAATGTTCAGAACCTGTGGGAGGTGTTACATGTGTGCCAGTGATTACAATGAAATTGCACTTGCAAGTCGCCATATAAATCATTATGCTAGGCTTATCATACCGCTCCTTTGTGTGACTCAAATGTTGTCCTACAAGAGTATGAAGATTTAGCATTTAAAATTCACCTCTCAAATATACTGAACAATCCTCGCGGTTTTCCTATAACGGAATACATTTTTGTGCCAGTGTCAACAGAAAATCTGCACTTGCTTCTGGATATTTTAGCATGTGAATGTGGAAGAGACTATGAATATGTGGGTGTGTATGTGTGTGTGTTAATTTCTTCTGTAACATTTATTTAACAGTGACTTAACAGTGCTTATACTCGACTTATAAATGAGCTATTTTTTTTTTAACTTCCCCACCCTTTTAAGATGCTGTGACATTTTTTAGTTTCACTCTTTATTCTGCTCTCATCTGTTAAGACTTCTTCTCTCTGACCTTCTCACATTTCCTTCGATGACACCTTTCATTCGAATGTTATATTTCAAAGGTAAGAGGAGAAAAAGCCGGTGTTAAAAGACAAGAGGTAAAAAAAAAAAGACAAGGTGGAGAGAACCAAAAAAAAACCTCGAGACTTTTTTCCAACTTCTTAATTGTCAGGAAGACAAATAGAAACATGACTTTGCTGAACATAGTGGCCGTAGGAGTTTAAGGAGTGTAGTGTGAAATTGGGCTGTGAGTGATGTAATAGTTGTGGGCGGTACATGATGTTAATAGATGATAGTGGAGTTATGTTTGACCAGCAAGCATGAAGGCCTGTGAGCTTTATTTAGTATAATAGAACACTAAGGTATCAGTTATATCAATACTGTGTAAATTACCTGTCAGTGTCTGGGGCAGAGTACACAGCATGTAAAACTTAGAGCAGATTCCAAAGACATGCAGTCAGACTACTTGAAATCTATAAAATCCTCGTATCGTTTGTGTATGTGTGGGAGAGCACTGCAATGAACTGATATGCTGTCTGGGCTCTTACCTTATTTTGTGACCCATTCTGCTTGGAGTAGGCTTCAGCCCACCCTTCTGCTACCCTTTACTGTATGGGTTCCAAACACAAAAATATGGAAATGGTTATACTAATGATATTGCCAGTCGATCCCCTGTCACACATCCCCCCAGTCCTTTAAAATTTTTGTATGACCTAGACCCGTTCATGAACATGAACTGTACTGTACAGTACTGTACTGAATAAGCTGTTAGAAGATGGGCGGGTATGTACCCCACCAACCTTGCACATTCCTTGGCTGCACATGAGTCCTTGGCAGCTAAGATTACAATTAAGTGCCAACTACAAACCTTCATATCATTATAAGGATTTGGCTGGTTGTAATAAACATACATTTTTATGCTATGAAATCAACCAACCTTGCAAATTAATGTTTTACTAAAATGTATTAATGGGACAACAAATTTCATATTAACTGGTCTAATGAAAATAATGGTATATTGAAGCGATGTATAGGAAAGTAAACCCTACAAAATGCTTAGTTTGTGTTGCTTGTGTTGCAGGAGACCGTGTTTATTACTTTATTAGACACTGGCGTACAGAACCCAAGGGGTGAGGCAGAAGCTTGGGGGCGGAGCTGGGGGGTCACTAGCCGAGAGGGTCAGTCCTACACCAACATGCCACATAGGGAAGCGGGAGACACAGGAGGATGAGATGGGGAGGGACGGCAGGCAGGACAGCAGGAACAGGGAAGAGAAACAATGGACAGAGGATAAACGCTTAGCAAGGCTCATGCTAGCATGGCAACAATACTTCGCGATCTGTGTGAAGTCGCGATCGTCTTTTGACTGCAGCCGGATAGCTTGCGGCTGGTCTGCCGCGCCTACATGGGCGTGGCTGCTGGTGTGGGCGTGACAGTTTGATGGTAGTTAAAAGGTGGTTTATGTTTAGGAAATAAATGTTTTATACTGTAGTTATTAACCATATTTTTTTTTATTGGAAATTGAATAAGATAGCATACGTGAATATGTGCAGTCGGTAGCTTAATGTAGATTGCAGTAAGGAACTCATGTCTAGTTGTTTAGATACTGTTGTCAAAATTGAGGTTACTATTTAATATTTATATTTAGGCTAATCATATGAATAAATGGATACACTTAATAAAATATACATATTCCCTGTTTTTGTCGACATCATGTCAGGCATCAATGCTGCCACATCGTTTATTTGGGGAGCCTCTGTGTTTATTGATATTATAGCGATGGAGCAATTTTATCATGCAGGATAAAGACAAATAAAAGACAAAGGAAAACAGCTTGGGATGGTTGGATCTGGGTGGGGGAGGCTGTTCCCGTCTGTCCCTCCAGGAAGTCATGCCACTGCTTAGCTCTTACTGAAGGAGGCTGTGTCACCATGGTAACTATGGAGACTGTGTGCTTGACTTCTGCTTCTATGGCATTGTGCATGTATGAATTTTTATGTATGTTCCTGTGTCTGAATTTATTTTATTTTTTTTAATATGTGGGTGTTTTAATGCATTGCCACGTCAGTGAATGCATTTCTTTCTATTGATCGCAGGTATACAAAGTCACGCATCCTCATCATTTCCCTATTGCCTTTATTTTTAGCATGTCATGTTTATATTATCGGTGTGACACAGGGACAGTCTTTCTTATTTATTCCCAGTTTCATTATCTTTTGACTTCTCTTTTAAAACATAAAATTATGATAGTACTCCCCTTTGAGTTCAAAAATTATATTGAAACATTAGTCTGCTATTTAAGATGTCACCGCCCTTCCATTAAGCTGTTGTAATGCCAAATTGGTGCTTACACTCCTAAGAAGCTGTTGTGTGGATGATTTTTAAGTGATATTTCATAAAAGTGTTCAAGTGAAATTTTAAAGATTACTAAATAAAATTATGAAATATATTCAGACATATGACAAATTGTCAGCCCAATTTATTATGCAATTTTACTCTATTCTTTAATTATTTCTCCACTTAATAGGCAGGCAAACAAAAATATTAACTGGCTTACAATGGATGTCAACTGAATGACCGAAAGCTGCTTTGTTAGTTTGCACCTAGAGTTTAGTGACACAAACCACAATACAGGTAGCGCTCAATTGACAGACAACCAGACTTACACAAAAAAATTCTGAGATGCATAGAGTTTACGGAAGCGTCAACACAAAAAAGGACACACTGTACCTGTTTAATTAAATATACATTTTATATTGTGTTGATTTGAAGTCTTTTTTTTTATGTATTACTAGTTTATTTTTGGCTGATGTGGTTTTGTTGTAAGGCATCTTATTTGGTGTGGTAAAGTAAATCCAACTTGCATAAAATTTGACTTAAGGGTTCATGGAACAGATTACTTATGTTACTCGAGAATTGCCTATACCTATTCTGAATCCGTTCATTTCATAAAATTCCAGAATGTCTATTTAGGCCACTTTTGATGTCAGGTGCCACCATGCAGATGTAAGACAGGAAGGTAAATATGTACCAGGGTGGACCAAAGTTATAAAACATACCTTCTTGTTGCGCTGGAATGCATCCTCAGTGAGGTACCCGGGGTCCTTTGAGGTTTTGGAACTTTCGGCATTCTACACCCTCATCCAGGTGATCCAACCGGGGTTGACCAGGCAGTTCACAGGCATACAGTTTGTTTGGACTGGTGTCTCTGATTTGGTGGTAGTAAATGAATGAATGAATGAATGAATGAATGGCCTGTGTTGAACTGGCATCTGATTTATGGTGGCCCTCTGCCTCTATGTTAGGTTCAAGGCTTTCGGCAGCTCTCTATCGGGTAGGTTATCTGTGTTGGGTTGTGTGTGTGAGTGTCTATATGAAACACACCCAATGTCTCTTCTTTCTTCACCCGGTTATTTGTAATAGTGCTTGTACTTGGCAACTAGAAGAATACATGTTAAAAAGTTTTCCCACATGTATCTGCCTCTAAGCACATTATCTTTTTTTGTTCCCAGTAGCGAAATGTGCAAATCTTTTTTCTGTGAAAAGTAACCATTGAGTGGGTAGCGTGGTGGGATAATGGTTAGCAGTGTTGCCTCACACCCGTGGGACCAGGATTTGAGTCACCACCATGGCTTCATGTGTGTGGAGTTTGCATGCTGTCCTCATGTTGTCATGGGGTTTCCTCTGGGTGCTCTGATTTAACCCCCCCCCCCCAGTCCAGAAACATGTTGCAGTTAGCTGGAGTGGCCAAGTTGCCTATAGGTGTGTGGCCGTGCCCTGTAATGGGTTGATGCCCCATCCTGGGTTGTTCCCTGCCCTTTGTGACTGTTTTGTCTGTGAAAAGCACTTAATAAGATAAAGCTTACTTACTTACTTGTGCTTGTAGCCTCTGGGATTGACTCCAGAGCCGTTACATCAAATGGATGGATGGAAGTAACCCTCAGAGTGCTTTACAAGAACTATACATATTCTTAGCCAGTGTGTTTTTAGGTTTTTTATTTACTTATGTGTTTATTATTGATCGTGTAAATGATGTTAGAGTCCACGGTATTTTTACAACCATTGAACTAAATGTTTTATATGTAATGAATTATCTGCAAATTTTTTTTGTGTCTAATGAGGCAGTTCTATATTTTAAAGAAAAGGTATTCGCTTCTCACTCACTTTTGATAACATCTTTTTAAAAATAACTTCACTTATTATGATTAATACATAGACTTTGCATACAAGCTTTGAACTCTTTGCTGTGGTTCGCAAAGATGGAAATCTTATTTTGGTTCTAGTACTATCATTCAGACTGCATGTGTTTGAGAAGAGTGGCAAGAAAATAAGCAAGTGTTCATTTTTTGAGGAAAGAAAAGGTAGACTAATCAACATGCACAGAGCTTCTTGTTGAGTAATACTTGAAATTTTGCAAGGGAATAGGAAAGGAGAACAGAGGGGATTGTATGGAAAAGAGATTAGAGATGGTAGTGGTCTAGCAGAGCTACTTTATTTCTGCTTCTTCTTTTAGTCTTTTCTATTTATTTTGCAGTTTTTGTTTGGTCATTTCATTTTGTCTTGTTTGATTGTTTCGTTTCATTTTGCTTTGTCTTTAGTTTTTTGTTAGCAGCAATATACAGAAGGAGCTCATCACCCTGAAATCCGATTGTGGTCCCAAGCTGAGGCGTATCCTACCGTAGCTGGAGGTTAGAGACTGAGGCAAACTGGTGGAGTTAAGATTGGGGAGAAAGGAGAAACAACTACCCACCAGCCCACGATGAGCTGAACAAGATGGGAGAGCTCTCCACTTTGGTCAGGAACCAATGGGAATACCAGAAGTACAATTGAATACGCTTCACCAAACCACAGTTGTGAAGGGTTATGCTGGTTCCACCTGAAGGGCTTCCAGCCTGTCCACATCAACACGAATAAAAGAGCAGAAAGGGAACAGGAGATTATATAATTCCAAGTTATATAATCCCGAGCATGTGATTATTAAAGAGCAAATTAGAGGCCCAGCGTTGGAACTGCTGGCTCTGTGACTAAGGCCTTAATTTCCAAAGTACATCACGTGTAGGCACCGTTGTTGTTTACATTTCACCATTAGCCAAAGTCTTTAATGTTTGCAAACACAACAGTCATAATGATCTCTGGTGACTTTAATCACACCTCTCTCCGCACATCTGACCACCTTCACACACTTCACACACCAACTTGGACTAAGGATACCTGTGCTGCTCTTCCTCCGCATAGTCAGTGAGAACACACTTCTCTACATCTGGTCACCAAATACAAGCCCCTTGTTCTATGGCAGCCCTGTACCACCCACTCTGTGACAGTGTGGTAACAAGAAAAAAAAGAAGTGTCTGAAGAAATGGTTCAGTTGTATTGTGAGACCATCAATGGGCTCTCTCACTGCATCACTGGTTATATCAAGTTCTGTTTGGAAATAATCATTCATCAGAAAACTGTTTGTGGTTTCCCACATAAGAAGCCCTCGATCACAGAGGATATTAAAATACTTCTCAATAAAAAGAAGAGGGCTTTCCTGAAGGGGATAAGAAAGAGTTCAGCTCATATAAAATATAGATTAGGGAGGGGAACAGGGAATATATGGAGAGGAATGAATGCTATGAGGTGAATTATAGCATGATAGAAATATGGAAAGGGGAAGAATTAGAACCTGTGCTTTACCAACTT
The DNA here is from genome assembly GCA_026781065.1 of Mormyrops boulengeri. Taxonomy (NCBI): domain Eukaryota; kingdom Metazoa; phylum Chordata; class Actinopteri; order Osteoglossiformes; family Mormyridae; genus Mormyrops; species Mormyrops boulengeri. The sequence continues at coordinate 12,982,370 of JAODLD010000030.1, read as the reverse complement.
TGACACAAGTGCCTTCGGTCAAAACTCCCCCCCCCCCAAGAAGAGCCAACCCTCTCTGTGTCTAAACCCGCTCTCTCCAAATCTCAGCATCTGGTAGTTTCAGTCTGTTCTGAGAGAAGTTCTAAAACATGTTTAACCTGAGCCAGGCACACATAACTGTGGAATATACTACTCTGTAACTCATTAAAGCCAATTCACACTTGGAGAGGTCGAAGAACATTATGTGGATTCACTTCCCTGACACCACTTTGGTCTTCTGTTTAAGATCATCCAATCTTCCCTGCTAGGGGAGATGGTGTTGTAGATTATCTTCATTTGTAAGTGCATTTCTGATGCAGTGCTGAGCAACACAGGCATGCACAAAGATTTAAGATGTTTTTTGTGCAGCATTGTAGAATAAATTAAAAATGTAAAGGCAATAATTAGACCAGCGATAGAATGGTAAGAGACGACTAACACTTAGAACTCACTATGTGAGTGGTTTAGGAAAAGAAACCATTCTCAAATCTCCAGGTCAGTGTTCTGATAATACTTAGCTTCTCCGCAGGCCCCATGGGTCACTGAGAACAGACTGCTGGGGTGGTTTGCGTCCTGTAATATACTTTGTTGTGGAGCAGTCGATGTATATCTGATTAATGGATGGCAGTGTGGTCCCAGTGATCACACAATCCTCTATAAGTCATGATAATAATAAAAAAGAATGATGATATTAACTTTAACAAAATGGTGCATTTATCTCAATGCCTGGTTTAATCTGGTAATGACTGTTCCTCGGTCTGGAAGTGAGGGTATAAATAGTCTTGTAGGACCTTTGTAATGAAAGCAGTGCAAAGAGATGGCAGCGGTGACCAGTCTCTTCATGGACCTCATGACTACTGAGGTTAGTTCCATTCAGACAGTGAACAGGGCAAACAAGATATTGAAGAGGTCAATGAAAACTGGGACTAGGTGTTGGTCTACATCAGGGGTGTCAAACTGCGGTCCTGGAGGGCCGGAGCCCTGTGTAGCTTAGTTCTTTCCCTGTTACACCACAAATGATTCAGCTCAACAGCTATGTGGTAATTAGCACAAGAAGTTGAATCTGGTGTGTTAAACGAGGGGAAACCCAAAAATGTGCAGGGCTCTGGCCCCCCAGGACTGGAGTCTGACACCTGTGGTCTACATGGTACACAGGACGGGATGCTGTCAGAGCCAGCAGATTAGTAGACTCTGACCTTACTAAAAGTAATGCCCACATCCTGTGCAGAAAATTACTGCATTATTTCCCCTGGTTCACTGGGAGTGTTGCATTTCTGATGAAAGTTACTCAGATCACCAAGTGAGAAGTTGTAATCTGACATATCTGTCTTTTGTAGGTTTTGATGGCATACAAGCCACTCCACAGATACCTTGTGTCAACACTCTCACATTGTGATTTTATCATATCTTTGTCGTACATCGATGTACTCTCCAGGTCAAATGTAGCTGCATCATTTATGGTTTACAGAGATGAAAGCATCAAGCTGTTTTCTTCATTATTGAATGGAGTTAGTTTTCAGCTTGGAAAAGTAATCTTTCTTTTTACAGTATGGGAACACGGATGTTTGCTTCATTTTTGATGTGTTACATAGCTACTTCTGAATACTAGTTAATGTCCATAGCTGAAGCTTTGAACACGTTCAGTGAACAGAGTCACTGCTTTCAAAGTAGTCAGCTAGTTGTTGTTCTGCCTCACAAGGCCAGTGCTCTAAGGACCTTTCAGGATGTATCCATGGTCAGATCTGCTGAAATGCCCCTTCAATAGCAGGGTAACAGTGATCTCGTATGTTACTGCCTCTGGTCCTGGTCGTAACGTGAAACTTTAGCGTAACTTTCCTCAGGTTGCAGAGATTAAAACTGAACAAAACCTGAGCATTTAGCTGAACATGACCTGGGCAGTATTTTATCGTTCATACACTAGGAGTTATTGATTTAATAAGCACACTCCACTCTCTTCTTTGCTTGCCCATGTTGTCAGTGCAGCAGTCCTTACTGTGTATTGTTAATCCAAGGGGCTACATGAGTGAGTCAGGAATGCTTGGTTTCTGCTGAATTTCTGTGATGACAATAGTCCCTAATCTTCCATTGAGAATTAGTCCAGCAGTGCAGTTCATCCAGTGATGTGTGTTCGTCGGTAATAAAAACTGCAGCGCAGACTTGAACGAGTTCTATCTTTATAACAAATTAGCAGCATGGCATTCTTTATGACTATCTTAAACCAGTCATGGGACCTGATGCCACCTAGTTGAAAGTGTTTTGTAGACGTATGGTTCCTCATATGGACTAACACTAGAACTTTCATGCTTTTACATGGAGAAATGTACAAACCTGTTGATATTGTTCTCTTGCCTTTCAGATAAATGCTGGTAGCTCACGGCCACTAGAAGTTTTCAAGATAATAGTTGACATTTTTCACTTGGCTTGATGGGCCGAATGGCCTCCTCTCGTTTGCAAATTTCTTATGTTCTTATGTTCTTATCACTCAATGAGAGATTAAGCATTAAATCTAAGCGGAGCTTGTCACAGTGAGCCTAGAGTATATCCCAGCAAGCATTGGTTGTAAAGTGGGGAAAACCCAGTATGGAATGTATAAACAAACTAAATGTGTAATTAGATATAAACTCTGTGGAATAGCTGACAAAAACACTATTGCATCAGACAAAGGTTTATTGCAGTGCCTATAGATTCTTTCCTCTGGCTTTTTTACTAGTTGGTCCTTTTTGGGATCCATGGAAGAGAAATTTCCTTTCAAAGCAACAGACTGTAGAAATTGTAGACTGACAGATAAATTATGGCACATTCCAATTGAAAAAAAAACAAAACAAATATCGCAGAGGGCAAGGGTTGATGAGCCTGATTCCCAACCTGGTATAGCTGGAATCGTGTCTGTGACACAGTACCTGTTTTTTTTTTGTATGCTGCCCTTTCTTGGATGGCTGTCTTTTTCTTTATGTTAAATCCATGTCTACAGTCCCATAACAAATCATAAAGCACCACTTTATCCAACTATCCTTTATCACTTTATCCTTTATCCAGGTATTGGCTGTTTTTGGTGAGGGATGAGATGGGACAGGTCACAATGGATATGCAGTTACGGTCACGACAAAGCATTCCAAAAACTAACCATTTTAAAGAAAGTTGATGCAGGAATGTATCACAACACACTCATGTAAAGCTTGTTGAGGCGCTATTGTTTTCTATATAAATGTAAATTGAATTGAAATCGAGTTTATGCAGCGCAAAATGATTAAAATTAAAATTTGACTTGATTTTGCCGCAGCAAGTACCTATGGGCGTCCCATAGCTAATAATGTAGACAGCTAATCTTAAATGCAGTAGCAGGTGTACATATGTTTCAAAATTGCAACTCGGAGGGGACAGTATATGATTCAGTGGGCTAAGCCCCTGTGCTTGTGATCTGAAGGTTGTTGGTTCAAGCCCAGCCTCATCGCGCATGTAGCTCCTTGAGCGAGGCCCTTAACACCCTTCCCCCAGCCCCCTGGGTGCCACAACAGGTGCCTACCATTTGTGGCCAGCTTGCTTTCACCTACAGAGCACTAGTTGGGGGTCTTGTAAAAGGAATTTCCCCATGGGGGTCAATAAAGTATCAATTTTGATTTAAACACAGCATAACAAATTGGCAGGTATATGTATATTTGACTGATGAAATTATTTAATCATCAGCCTTTTAAGAGAGCACAGACAATGGGTAGGTCATGGAATTTTGATTAATGCAGAGAAAAGGAGCTTGGGTGGGTAGGATAAAGAATTTTGACTCCTGGAATATATCCACATGAATTGTTATACCATGTGTACTTTGTTAAATCGGTAGCACAGCTGCCAGCCATTTCACTCCTTGGATTTTGTAATTCATTCTGTTTCAAGCTGCTCTCTTCCTCCCTTATCATTCATTAGTGATCATGTTATTCTGAAGGCATACTGACTCCTGTTCGCTACAGCCCACAGCTGTCACTGCTGAACATATGCCCTATATATAGACTTTGGCCCAAACTACTGTCTACCCACAGTTGATATGACCATTGGTATCCTTTTTCTTCTTATTTTACTTATAAACAAGTATATGCCTTCTTTTGAGGACATTTAACTTAGGTATTAACTTCAGTTACTACCATCTCAGAGCAATCAGAAACCTTTCTGAAGTACTTGTCATCAAGTCAGTGCTGTTTTTTTAAAACTAACTTTTTGATAAGTAACTTCTGGTGGCACAAATCATAGTCAGTGGACCTATTATATACAGCTATTATACAGCTGTTGTATACAGTTAATCCCCGGGGGTGGGGGGTTCTGAACTCAGAAAGATATGAAACATAAGGGACCACAAGGTGGTCAAACAAAGACAACAAGGTAAGACAAGGACTAACAAGAGCTAAACTAAACACGAGGAAAAACTAACACCAATAACTACGTCAGCTGCAGACAAGAAACATGCTGGAACAAATTCAATGCGGCACATACAGTAACTGACTGAGGAACAAAGGTAAGGTCAGGTACATATAAGCACAGATGATGAGGGCATGATGAGGGCTAGGTGTGGGCCATAACTAACTAGGAGCTATTGGGAACAGCTGAGGGTAATTAACAAGCACTAAGGACTTGAAGCAGTAGGAGAAACTAGGAATATATGTGAAACAGAATATAACTACAAGACTTTACACGGGCAGGGATAACCAGAACATAGTTAACATGGGGAAAACAACTTATCACTAAAAGGTCCAAAAAAGATGACAGTAGAGATGTACGGTTCTTAAGCACACGTTTAACCCATTCAGCTACATGGTGGCTTTGAGACCAGGGGAACACACTAGGGACTGTGAAAGGTACCAAACACAGAAAGGACAGGATGGCCAGCGATACTTCTACTTTTTTTATGAGCTGCTATGAATCCAAAGTAAAATTTTCATCACTAGCAACACCTACCATTAGAAAGCTCTTTATTGACATAAATCATTAATGTCACGACCACTGCATTGAAGCGCATCAACACTGATCAAGATAAGGAACGCGTGAAAAAATCAAGATCTTTGCATAATAATTTCCAGGGCGCGATTCTGAGACGTCGTATTACATCATATTTCATGTCACAATACAACAGTTACATTTTTTCCTTATTGCTACTTATGATCTCGCCAGAGTGAATGACGCTCATGTTCACATTCATTAGTTGCAAATTCAGTTCACCGTTCACCAAAAGTATGAGCGTGTTCAATGAACGGTGCTCATTTGGCGCGTTCATGCACAGCATTGCATACAGCGCAAAATGATTAAAATTAAAATTTGACTTGATTTTGGCGCAGCAAGTACCTATGGGCGTCCCATAGCTAATAATGTAGACAGCTAATCTTAAATGCAGTAGCAGGTGTACATATGTTTAAAAATTGCATTTCAGAGTGGGCAGTGTATGGCTCAGTTTGCTAAGCACCTGTGCTTATGATCTGAAGGCTGTTGGTTCAAGCCCAGTCTTATCACACATATAGCTCCTTGAGCAAGGCCCTTAACACTCATCCTCCAGCTCCCTGGGTGCCACAACAGGTGCCTGCCATTTGTGGCCAGCTTGTTCTCACCTACAGAGAGCCAGTTAGGGGAGGGTGTAAAAAGAATTTCCCCATGGGGATCAATAAAGTATCAATTGTGATTTAAACACAGGATAACAAATTAGCAGTTACATGAATATATATATTTGACTGATGAAATAATTTAATCATCAGCCTTTTAAGAGAGCACGGACAATGGATAGGTCATGGAATTTTGATTAATGCAGAGAAAAGGAGCTTGGGCGGGTAGGATAAAGAATTTTTGCTCCTGGAATATATCCGCATGAATTGTTGTTATACCATATGAACTTTGTTAAATCAGTAGCACAGCTGCCAGCCATTTCTGTATATCTTCATATCTGTACATGTATAGGGGTATGTTTCTTAATGGTTTATATTTCATTTTATTGTATCAGGACCTATCATTGTTAGTTGTTGTTTGATATGGCTGGTGTTAAAGTAGTTTTATGTACTAAGACATTTACTCCCTTACCCACCCAGAGAAACATTTAGTGATACAAGAAATAGTTTGGATTCTCGATATCACCTCTCCTTCTGTTCCTGATGGGAGTCCAGTGGTCATCCCAGAGTATATGAATCATTCACCTGCTGTTGCACCTCAATTCACAAGTTTAGCATCTAACTGCTTACCCTGGTCAGGGTCACCTAGAACCCATTCCAGGCACCCACGCAACACAGGGAAAACATGAAAACAGTCACTGAATGTCACAGAGGTGAGAGTCAAACGAACTACCACCATGGCACACAGTCCATTTTTACTTATAAAATATTTCTAAATGCCCTAAAATATAATACAGTGCAATTTACAACTGGAAAAGGCTGGTTTTAGTCAAGTGCTCCCAAATAATGCACCAGTTCCTTCCATCGATTCTTGTGTCACATGTTTCTGAGAATTCATCATTTCAATTACCAATAGACTATAAGGACATTGTAAAACAATAGTTGAATAAATTGAGCATTAAAAGTAACATGTTTTATTTTGTGCTTTATTTCGCAAGGGTTCACAGCATTTTATTTTCTTATGTTTTGAAAAGAAACGTGTGAATATGAAGTTGGAACCACTAATATTTTGTAAGAATTATCCGTGAGGTTGATGGTTTTACGCCCTTAAAACTTCACATACAAGTTTGTTTTAAAAAAATAATAACGATTCTCTTTGAAGGCTGCATAGACTGAAATACTGCAACACTGTAGCTTTCAAATGAATGAGTATGATATATGAGGGGAGAGAGAAATTGGTAAAGCAGTGTGGTGTGTCCAGTAGGAGACAAGAGCTAAACATGATCTGTATCTATAATGACAGCAGTTACCAGGAATACTCCAGATATGTCAGATATGAAAACTCAGACATGAGTGAGGTATAAGCATGTCACTTAGAATGGCAAATTCCTCTCCTGTCTAATCATAAGCACTGTGGCGTCTGGCTTGCAGAATATGTGTGACTGTAGAACTGAAAAACACATGTGATCCTTCCTCACATAAGGATATAAGGATTCAGTTCATTTAGACGCGTTGTCTTTGTGACTTCTGCCCTGCCTAGTTCACTGAAAATATAATCCATAATTGATATATTTATGTTTCTATAAATATGCATATAGGACTACATATGCATTTTTTATCTTGGTACAAAGGATTTTTTATCCTTAATGTTTTCTTATAGTTTTAGTTATTTGCATCTTCAGAATTAATTGCATACATTTACCAAATAGACATAAAAGAGAGTAGGATTGATCTAGTTACATAGATTCCTAGATGTAAATGGAAAATATATTTACTACCTTTTTAATGACTGCTAGAAGAGATTAATAACCGGAGGAGTACCAACTGGGATGGGGGGGGGGGGGGCTATAATTAATTTGCTCTCTGACAGAAACCAAGTTTGTTTAATTAAATAAATTTCCCACCAGGCTCTGTGTTAGTTTAGAATATTAGAATATAACTGTCATGAGACACAGATATAGGGAACTGACTGGGGTGATTCAGGTAGTTAAGGATGTTTTCTCAAGCTTTGTCACTTGAATTATTCCTGTGTGTTCTGTATCATGTGCTGTGGGACCTTCGCAACAACTGAAGCAAAAAAGCGATATAATGATTTTAAGGCATAATAGTATAAAAGGTACAATAGCGAAACAATAGTATACGATATATAAATATGAAAATTATATAGAAAATGGAAAAAAAATATTTTAATTATGAATGTATTGTATGTCACACTGTGCTCACAGAAAGTCTTGGAACGCTTGATCTAATTCTGTAAAATTTTAGATATATAGATTTCATAACAAAAGTTCATTGACAAGCAATGTCAAATATCTGACGTATCTTCCGCTCAGGCATTTTCTTTTTATTAAGTGTCATTTTTTTGACTGACTCATTCAGTTCTGTTCTTACCATTTTTCTGTTAATTGCAGTTGTAGTCACTGGCTTCCAAAGGGATACTAAACACAAATGTTTAGTGTTTTATGTTACTGCAGAGGTGGTACTAACTGAAAAGTACCTAGAGAGACGGCTTGTCAATGAACTTTTTAACTCAGCACTTTAGAACTATAATTTGGGTTGATTTATTACTACTTGAAATTAATGTTTTACGTAAAACTACTGGCTGTTTCTAATGTGAGATTTATTTTTGTAAACAAATGAATAAAGTTATTAAACCTATAAATTTGCAATATTTTCACTGAATAAAGCAAGTGACCCAAGACTAGTTTAATTGTCTCTAGATCACATCATAAACTAAATTTTACACAATTATATCGTCTAATAAAAGCTGGTCAGTTTTGATGATTATTAAAAGAAGAGAAAAAAACAACTTTTCTCTGTTATTGACTCATTTGTCCATTACTTGAGAGGAGAAATGCCTCTTTATAGCGTTCTGATTTTGCCAAGAGTTTGCAAAAATTCTAAACTGTCACAACAGACTGACTACATAATGCTGTTGGTGAGCCACAGGAGTACTTAGTCACTCTATAATTTACCTTCTCTTTGCGTTAACCACAATTTATCTGTAACTAGGTCAGCTCTACATGATATGTTGTGAGGTTTTACTTAATAATCAATGAAAATACAAGCAAAAATAGAACAAGTTACATTAAGGACATGTACTTTGTTCTCACGTTGCAGGACATGCTCATAAAACCTGTTATTTTATATTTTCTTCACTGTTTCATGCCTGTTTCTCCGGAATAATATACGTTTCACAGTGTCACACAAATTCTGTTGAGGAAAACAGATATGAACATTTGTTTGTGTGGTCTTGGGACAGCCCATCTGATGCAGTACTGGAGAGGTGGATTATTCTGTCGCCTGCTGCATGACGCTGGTTTAATATGGGTTAGTTCTCCGTAATAGAAAACATGCAGAAACACCCAAAGAAAGAGGAAAACGTTTAATTCCTCATGTTGTGCCTTATCTTCATCCCCTAGTGTTTTGTGTGGCATAATTGCACTTAGAAGTTTAAGGAGTGCTGAATTATATCTTCCTTCTATTCTCTCTCATCAAAGGAATTTTGCCATGTGGAGTGTATTGTAAACCACAGGGTACTTAAAGGTGGTTTTAAGGTGTTTATTAGTCGATGCTGATCAAAATGATTGTACTACTTACTCATGATTCTAGGATAACTCTGTAATATATAGTTTTCATATGATAGTCTGTATGGTTCTTGTTTATTTTAGGAAAATGTTTTAAGCTAATTATGTATAGCTTGTTAAAGTTCCATTATAAGTTTCACTTTAGCATTTTCACCAAAGTAGACAGGTGCATATATGTTGCACACGCATCCTGCTTTATTATTTCAATAACCGCAGCCTGTTCTCTTCCCTCTTTCTGCCTGTCTTTCCCCTCTTCACATCTTGTTTTCTGCTCGACTCCTCTTCTGTTGCAGCAAATCGATTCAGGTGAAAATCATAGATGACGAGGAATATGAGAAAAACAAAAATTTCTTTCTGGAGCTTGCTGAACCGCGCATGGTGGATATGAGCCTGCAGAAAGGTACAGTACGAAACTCTGCATCACTCCTGGGGCGGGCGCGGGGGGGGGGGGGGGGGGGGGGGGGGGGGGGGGGGGGGGGGGGGGGGGGGGGGGGGGGGGGGGGGG
>JAODLD010000030.1:12959112-12972587 GCA_026781065.1 Mormyrops boulengeri | reverse complement strand
TTTTTTGGGGGTCTGCACTCCGTACTCTTGGCACGGGTTTAACGGTGGTTTTCCCCTGGGGGGGGTGGGTTGGGGGTCTCCACCCATTTAAGGGGGGAGGGGAGGTTGTATTAGCCGGTTTAGATTTGTTGATGTTGGGTTACAGCCCCCCATCCCTCCCGTAATTTAAGCCCATGAGCAATGGTATGAAACGAGAATTGAATATTTTTTGCTCATTGGCAAAATACTTTCATATAAAATATAAATATAAAAATTCCTCCTTTCATGGTACTTTACAGTCGATGAAAAATAAACAGATTTGGCTTTCAGTTATTTGTGATCTTCATTGGATAGAAATGGTGGATCACGCTCTGTGTGAAATTATATTTTTTAATTTAGCTTTTACAAAACAACCAGGACTTTGTAACAGCAAACTATAATTTATACCATTTGACTCTTTGAGGGGATTTTAATTGGGGCGACTGTCCAACCTGCTTGCTGCTTAAGTTTCTCTCTTGGACCTGTCTGGTAGGTTACCAGTTGCAAAATATTTTTCAGTTCTACTTCATCAATGCTAGGTGTAATGCAGGGGCTCTCAAAGTGGTCACAAGCTGATTTCTAGAATATGTTTATAACATTGAAAAATCTTGAAAATATATTCCATTTTAACCTCAACAAGTCATTACGATCAATTTTCCGAGGGCCCCCCCCCCTCCATTTGGCAAAATGGGGGTCGTCATTTTGTGGTTTGTGCGCTGAAAAGTTTGATAACACCTGGTCTATTGTACAGTATAGTGCTTTGTGATCTGTAATGTGTAACTATATAATTTGGCTTACCAAACAGCCTTTATGAATATGTGTGAAATTTCAGCTTGTTTTTAACCTGTACCTGAAAATTACCTCATGCTATGGGCCTCTGTTGTGTATTTTATTGTAGTTCATTTTGTTTTATGTATTGTAGGAAATTTTGCAAATGGATTTAAAAATTACATAAAAGGACCAATCATACTAGGATTTGATTATGGTTCCTAAGTACATTATTGGTTAATTTCATTGAAGGAGGGGAGAGACCTTTTCTTCGACAGATGCATACAGTACATCTCTATAAGGGACTCCAGTTTAATAATGCTCCAGTTTAATAATGCTCAAGACCAATTCAAAATTATGTGCATCAGCTGTGTCAAACTGAACATATTTTTGGTTCCCAAAAAATCCATTGATTATTACATGTATTGAATAATATTCAGTTTACCCACCTTAGTATTTCTCAGGAGGGTGTACCAGACTATTAAAGTCATTAATACTGGCCTGAAGATAAATTCTGTGTCAGTAATATGATTCAATGTACTTTGTGCCAGAATGGATAACTCATTGTAGATTAGTCATATATGACATTATGTCAAAACACTGAGCACTTTCTAATATCTTTCACATTGGATATTAAATGAAGTAAATTGGACATTGTACTGAGCAAATTAGCTACAATTAGCTGAATTTTTTTACTCTACGCATTATTCTCTGAATTACAATGAATTGTTCAATATCTTGTTGAAAACTGCGCTGCATCTGAAGGGAACACTGCAAGTGATACAGCTGAAGAATGAAAGGACTGGAATGATACTTTGAATGTGTGTAATACTATTTTATCCCATATATTGTGTCCAGATTCCTTTCCATTATTACAGACTGTTTTCTTGCCTGATGAGCTTATGTGTGGCAAAAGGTGTCTGTCTACTTACAGCATTTTTTGGTTTTTCCCTTTCTATTCTATTAACAAGTGTTCATGACTATTAATCTCAAATACACACGCACCTTCATTGTAGACTGTAAGAACATACTTTTGACTATATCTGATCCCATTTATTTCAGGTAATATCTGTTTATGATAATTGCATGGTCAGCATGCTATTTTCTGAATTAATGGCTTTTGAACACCCCTTCTCAAATAGGCCAATGTTTTGGACACATTGTAGACGTACCAAATTTGAGCAAATGTTGATCTTTATGGCTCATAGAGAACAATTAATTTGTTCTTCTGTAGCTGTATATGAATGGGCTTATGAGGATATGTAAATTCTTCTGGGATATTCTGCGTTAAATATCGTTATTCAAACTCTTTGAACAATGCTGAAATTTTAAATGTTGGATGCACTGTTGAAGTCGGAAGATTTTGCGCTGTATGGAAGGTAAGTGAAGCGGTGTCTGTTAAGCATCCATCCGTAAATAATTATGTTGTCACCAAATTACTACCTGTGCATCTATAGTTGGCACTAAAATGATGACTTTTTGATTTCCCTCTACGGTATGTAAATGAGGTAGAGCACGTTTTCCTGGAGCACAAAAAGGGAAATTGTGTCAATTATTTTCAAAAAATAGCATTACTATAAGAAAGTTTCGGCTTCAGTTGCAGTCAAATGGAAAATGTTGAGTTGCCGTATGTGACAGCTGAAATATTTAAAACGTTTTGAGACACATCGATGACTTTCCTTGTGACTCAGAACAGTATATCTGCCTCTAATTGTTTTGCGACACATCTTTATCTGCAAAGTACTTACCTACTGTGATAGCCCTGTAACAATGCATGTTGCACAATATAACAACACAGCCAAATGGGTCTCTCACTCAACTGATACACTTTATTCAAGTTTTCAGAGAGAAGATCCAAAGCAGAAGTTCTTTTGCTGTAGAGGCATAGAGAAAGAGCCAAAATGGCTTAGCACCTCTATTAATTCATTTCAATAGTGGGAAAATTTGTGCGACGGAACAAATTTTAGTGCACTCTGCATCTGATATTATATGATTGTACGTGAGAAGACACAGAGCACCCCGAACTGGGTTGTCCCAAACATTGTCAACCTTTCTGATAAAAGTCCCTGATTCCATTGGACTTGGGGCCACTGACTGGACAGCCAGTTCTGGAACAAGGTGTCCAGGAGGTTTGATGATGCTGGGGAATGGGAACCTGGAAGACGGATAACAAATCATAGCTACAAATGTAAAAAGCAGGACTGTAGCAGGAGTGCAAAGTCTCTGCTCTGGGAGCCCCAAGCGAGCTTGTTCTGAGTATGTATTGAGCCTGGGACTTCCAGTTTTAATTAAGTCCTAGACGACAGTATCAATCTCATCAGTCCTAGCCCTTGGGCAGGGATTGCACTTCCATAGGGAATGAAGTTGCCTGAAACTGATGCAGAATCATATTCTCTCTATATATTTTAGCACTTGGACTGCAGTAGTCTTTTCTACAGAGCTCAGTGATGCCCAATGTTATTACCAGCTCTGTCTCTTTCTCAGGCATGTGGTACCATTTCTACTTAGGTGATACTGTTTGCCATAACTCAATACAGGCCTGCAGAACAGTTTAACAACCTGTTCTTGAAGTACTTTTAGCTCTTGTCCATTGTCGCCTTGGGAATGGGACGTACCCCTAGCTAAATGATTTTCTACTGGACTTTCATTCCTGTAAAAGGGTCATGTAATGGTTTCCTAGTATCCAGTTTAGCAGCTTTGTAAATGACTGGCCACTTGTTATAATTTTTTGTGACCTCTAATTTGTTTCTGCTAGGAGAAGGCAATACACCCTCATGCTCTCACATATTCGTTTCAGGTTTTTTGCATCTCTCACTCCCATGTGGCTCTCCTCTTGCTAGTTCTGTCATTTTCGCCACTCATTCACTCAATTAATGCAGGTGGACAGGTTGTCTTTTCTGACTTTTTCTTTCCCACATATTTTTAAGGATATCCAGAACTCACCTGATGAGCAATTTAAATGGAGAGAAACCAGTGGGAGCCTAAAGCACCTCGTGATTTGTGAAGAAGAGGTATAGCAGCCTTAGTGCCTGCTTCATTCACAAGCATTTCACTATGGCTTTCAGGGTGTGATTAAAACACTGAATCAGTCCATCAGAGTGGCTGTGATGCAAGGTGGTTTCAATGCATGCCTTGACTTCTTAAAGGTAATACATAGTTCGGAGAATACATGAAATGGAAATGTGTTTTGCTTTCTCATATGATTGGGAATGCTTCAGGGCATCTAGTGTCACAGTTTCAGATTACTAATATTTATTTGTGGCCTTGCTTAGTGCCTTTTAGTGTGCTTTCAGTGTCCATTGTGATGTGCTTAAACAGTGCCTCAATGATTTATAATTACTGTAGGTGTGGAATGTTAGTCTTGCAATGTTCCTGCACTCCTGTGTACATGTGGAGGGCTTGCAAGATGCATTGTAAAGCAGGTTTCTCCTGTAATAGTCTGTCACTTTGCAAGAACAAGACATTCAGCCATATCCTATATAACAGCAACTCTCCCCACATATTACAAAAATCCTTCCCCAGTGAAAGCTCCTTCTGGATCTATGTTTGCATACATGGAAATGGTCGCGATCCTTCTGCAGTAACTTATGCTTGCTTGTCCTGTTGAGGTTCCTTATGCTTGCGTGTCTGTGGAGCTCCAGTCATCTACTTTTTTTCAGCATCTGTGGTACACCCTTACTTGTTCCTCTTCTGCTTTTTGCTTGGGTAACATGACTTCTCCCCAGCAGCGTTACTGTTCTTTAGGTGCAAACCCATTTCCAGCACTAGCTAGAACAGGTGTTCTCTAGAACAGGTCTGAGAAAGGGAGTACTGTGAAATGTAGTGCCTATGTCAACCCACAATTGCTTTTTTTGCAAATTAACCTGAGGATGCCATCCTTGGTGGAAGTGTGTTATGGGCAATGCTGGGGTTATTCTGCAAATTCAGCACTTACTTAAATTGTTGCTAGTGACTGTATACAGTGAGGATACTGTTGATTTTTTAGATCTCAGTGTAAAGCCCTCAAAGTGTTGGATTGTGAGCGTCAAAAAGCAAGAAGAAGAAGTAGCTGAGTGATAATAATGACTGAGAAGAACCTGGCAAATGAGAGGAAGCAGGTAGTAGAAAGACCAGACATCTGAAAGGTATCTAAACGTGAAGGCAGATATGTTCTGAAAATAGCAATTACCCCTGATAGTTTCTTACAGGCTTCTCCTACGATGGACCCCCTATGAGCAGCAATGCTATAACATAATGCCCCCTTCTCACTTATAATTCAGAAGCACCCTCCAGCATTCCTAGTTTGTCTATATGAGGGATGTCTAATTGGCCTTATGACTTAGTTTTACTCTTAGACTCATTCAGTTTGCACTCATATTGCATTTTCTCACAAAGAAATTATGGTGAAGGCATATGAATCATTGTTGACTGACAACAGTGATGGCATGACTAGAGGTAGGGGATAAGTCCTGCGTGCCCTATTCAGGGTTATGGGGGGTCCAGAACCTATACCATGACCATGGGCACAAAGCAGGGAACAACCCAGGATGGGGCACCAACCCATCACAGGGCATACTGACATAGGCACACCATGGGCAATTTGGTAACTCCAATCAGCCTCAGCATGTTTTTGAACTGTGGGGGGGGGGAACACCAAACCAACATGGGGAAAACATACAAATTCTACAGACAGGGAACCCTGGCAGAGACTTGAACCCAGGTCCCAGAGGTGCAAGCCTATAAATGAGGACTGCACAATGGTGAACATTTTTTGAATATCACAGTGTGGATTTTTTTGTGTTAAATATTGAGACATTTATGAAATGAAAAAGGAGTTGAGAATGTGCTCAAAATAAACTACAGCCAAATAGGAGTTGTTATTATCTACCAATAACGTCTGTCTGAGAAGCTGGTGATGTTGCTATGAGTTTTTCCAGCAGACACAAAGCAGTGCCGACAAATCACTTGCTTTTGTTTGATTTCATCTCCATGGAATACAAAATATCTCAATACAGCAGACGGCTTGGTGACCAGTTCTTGTTCACTTTTCTCCTCCTCACTCATTTTTGTTAAATTTCTCAAAAATGTGCCAACAGCAAGAACAAAAATGATTACCGCTGGTTCAGGGAGCATGTTCAGAACTTAGTCCTTTGTTGAATTTTAGTTTTAAGTTTTGTGATTATGGAACAAAATACTAATACATATGTATGGCTACATTACAAACAGTTAATCCAGCAGCAAGACAGCTAAACAGTTGCTTACAGATCTTCTCTTATTCCTCTTATACTGCATGCATATACATACATACATACATACAAGTCCTCTTTCAGTCTTATTGCACTATGAATATTATCTGTCGAATAATGTTGAATGATGTCAGACATCATTTTTATTTACTCTTTTATTCTTTATGCAAGCCACCATGTTCTTCAGTTCATTGGCATATTGTCAAGAAACAATTGCCTGCTGTAATGTTTTTGCTTCAGTGTCAGTATTGTCTGTAAGGGATTTACCAAAATACCAGGAAGGATTTGTTTTCCCCACAATGCATAGTGAATTTTAGTTAAATTCTGTTTTTTGTATCTCTTCATGTAGATGCAGCACCTCAGATCAATGCAATCATGGGGTAATTCAGATTCACTTAATTAAACTGGTATTTTACAGCTTAGCTACTGTACATTCTTGGATTTTCAGCCTCTAAGACAAACTGTCTCATTAAAACTTCTGAAAGCAATTTACTGGCCATATGCTGCCTCAACATTGCTTTGTTACCAGGAGCGCTTTTTCTTTCAGTCAGGTAAGTATGAGCAGCTGCAGATGGTTTAGTGTGAATTATATGACAGAGTAACCTTTTTCTGTTTGGATGCAATTCCTCATCCTTTAACTAACATCACAGGTCCAGGCAAATTTAGCCTCCACTTTCCATAAGGCTTTTTACTTAGGTTTTCTTGAATCATGGGAATCAAGAGCTTGTTCTCCTTGTCCTGTTGTAATTTTACTGTATCATTTTGCTGACTCATAGTGTAGATTCTGCAGCAACGTGTCCCACCACTTTACAGATAAATGGTTTTTCATCGCTGTAAAATTGTAGCTGTTCTGAAAATCCAGTCTTACCCTTTTGTATGGCATTATGTAGTGTATTCTTGGCAACCTTAGCACTGCCATAATTAGATATACCATAATTAAAATCAATCTCTAGAAAATCCAACAATTATCAATAAGTCCACGACACTGCAGTAGATTAAGTGGTTTGGATCCTGAGCATCCCCAGATGAGCTTCCTTGATCCTCTTGGTTCTAGTCTTCACCGTGCTTTACCTGCTTGAAAATGCCTTTAAAATGTCATAGTTCGATATAATCGTGTTTCTGCGTGAACTCCAGTCTAACACGATGTTATGTCTCCTCCGGTTCTGTAAGGGGAGCCAGGTTTGCGTGGACATCATGAGTGATCTCTGCAACCCCATACATGTATACGCAGTTTGGCTACGGAGCTTGGTATCCACTTTTGTAGCTCCCCGACGTCAAGTGCCAGTCCTACTTAATCTGGCGTCTTGGTTTTTTCTCAGTTATAGACCTTGTTTCCTATCGTTGCCGTTGGTCTTGCAAAACTTGTTTTACGATTTCCTGGTTCTCAATCAATGCCTTTTTGATCCTCACTTCATCCCAGTTTGCTTTTTCTAGTCTGGATCCTTCTAGTACTTACATGTTCCTGACAGCTGTGCTTCATCCTATATCTGTGCCTACAGTTCCTCCATGTCTGGTTTGCTGTACACCTGGGTCCAGCCTTGCACATCCCATCTGAGTCTTTATGCACATCCTGCTGAACCTAAGGTCCCGGTGGTCATTCACAACCTTGAGGCTCAGCCAACAGGGAAGGACTATTGCTTTTGGCAAAGGATATTTTCTGTGAAACAGCTCAGGATGAGCCTTGACATAATGGAAAAAATCCTTAGGATTCCTCCAAATGAAAGTCTAGGATAAATCATAAAATAAAAGTAAGAGAATCGAATGTAATAGAAATAATTATAGTAACTTTCAGTTTTCTTATTCTGTGCTGATATTAAACATTTCCAGTCCTTTGGAAAACATTCCCTGGAGTTTGCCATTTGAATGCTGCATATTGTTTTAAATAGAACATTTTGTAAATGTAGTTGTCATGGTAGCTAACTATGACCTCATAACTTATGGGAGTTTCTTCCCAAAAGTCCAAAAATATATTGTCCAGGTGACTGGGTGTCCCTAAATAATGCGTGTGCCATGGGATAGGTCGAAAGCACACAGTTACACTACATTACATAAGTGTTTCTGGAACGTGGATGAATTTAATGAAGGTATCAAGAATATTTTTGCATACACAAATAGTACAGAATGCTTCAGATTAAAAATAAGTCTTCAAGAATGTTCTGCTATTTTGCAACTATTCAAAACAGGATCATCCTTTAACTGGATGACATTGAGCATCCAGTTCACCAGTTACCTGCATGGTTGTTCCCCACAGCCACCACCATATACTTCCAATGTATAATCATCCACACTTACAATCAGTGTTTTCAACTTAGTCTAGTTAATGTCTCTTTGCTCATTCTGCAGGCTTGGTTCTTCATTCTCAGTACTGGTTTTTGATTCCCTTGGTCTGTTTTTTTGAAGCTGATTACTTGATTCTCTGGACAGGCGAGGCAGGTAGAAGCATTTTTGATATTTCAAATTCCAGACACTATGTTTATCCAGATACTGTATATCAAAAGTTTGAAACACCCACCACCTGACCTTGCCTTGGACTTATTGAAGGTGCTTGTGCTCTTGTCACTGTAAAAGACTCTATTTGGAGAAGTCAGATGGAGAAATAGCATTGCCTGATATATCATTTTTATATGACTGCTAAATAACCGTGTATACGAGCTTTGCAGTCTGGTATTTATATTGTAAGCACAGCTGCATCTCATCTAGAAAGATATCTTGTTGCCAGCTTTGACTACTTATAAACTTTATCAGTCTGCTTCTTTTCCTCCTCTGGACCTGGACATACCCAGGCAATTTTCTTATCGGTTTTAATCTGTAGTCATATACTGTATGTATTAAAAAGAGCTATAGGACCGTCACCTTACCACTGATGCCTGAGATCCAGTTGCCCCTGGCAGAGATTCTCTGCACAGAAGGATAGGAGCAGCAGTTATGTATAAGGTCCTCATTGTTTTGGTGGTGCATTTTGACAGTCTGCATTGAAGGTGTGCGA
Source organism: Mormyrops boulengeri (assembly GCA_026781065.1). Taxonomy (NCBI): domain Eukaryota; kingdom Metazoa; phylum Chordata; class Actinopteri; order Osteoglossiformes; family Mormyridae; genus Mormyrops; species Mormyrops boulengeri. Next base: position 12,963,590 of record JAODLD010000030.1, on the reverse strand, counting down.
AATAGATTGTCTTTTGTAGAATGAGTCATCCTGAGGCTGTAGATGAAGCCTCCTGCACAAACCCACATACACTACTCATGATCATCATATGTTACACTGACACAAGGCACTGCGTGGTCTGTGAGTGGATGGTCTGTGAGTAGATCTTCTGCCTTTAACAACCATCCTTCCCCACCGGTTGAGCCTCAGGGTTCTAAACGGCCATCAAGACATAGTTACAGAAGGATTTATAGACACATACAGGGTGTGTGGGCCATGGTGTAGCGCTAACCAGTAGTGATCATGGAGGGAAGAACTGGGAGACAGGGAACAAGGATGAAGTGAGGCCAAGAAACATACACAAGAACCCGAAAGGTAATGACAGGAGTAGTTAGACTGAAAAAAGTGCCCAAAGTACTAGAAAATCAACAGATTAGAAATACATCACATAAGAGCTGAAACTTCCTACTAGAGAGCAATAGGAATGAAGAGCAAGTTCTATGGTCAGGTTGTGTAGAAGCAGCAGAGCTCATTACCTGACAACAGGTCCAGGTCAGGTTGAAAGGTTACAGAGGGTGTCTACAATGAATGCAGCCATGAACGTCCCCTGCCGGAACAGAGAAGATGGATCGTGCGTTCATCTTTCTTAACTGTTTGTCCAGTATAAGGTTGCAGTGTGAGTCTAGAGCCTGGCATGAATCAAGAGACACCCTGTAATGGTGCCAGTCAATCACAGGGCACACACTCTCACACACTAATTCATCTAACTGCATGCATTTGGAGTACCTGGAGGACACCTGCATAAACTTGAAGGGAATGTGCAAGCTCCACACACACAGAGTCGGAGGCACACAACAAAGCCGCAGTCCTGGAGGCATAAGGCAACAGTGACACCCTACAGTCACATAAGTAAAAATAGAACTCACGATAGTATTCTTAAAAATAGCAATGATACTGTTGTTAAAATTAATGAATTGGATTATTACAAATATATTTTTATATCTGACAAAGAGAGACTGAATGATAAAACTTTACAAATCAATTGAAATCACAAAACACCTGTTTTCTATTTCATATTTTGCTTCCTTTAGACTAGTAAATCCATCCATCCATCCACACACCCTCCAGCCACATATGCTAGGCAACGTTGGGGGGGTTGGAGCCTGTCCCAGGCAGCCTACGGCCCATGAAAGAGAGATACCCTACATGGTCCACCACTGATTACTCAACCTAATTATCTACTCTATTGGATAGATTGTACATCATCTTTCTGTCCTTTTAATTTCCTCTCGCTGTTTATATATATATATACCTGAATACTGAGATTACGTCCATCTTTGCAGTGTAAGTAATCACTTATCAAAAACAGTAAGTACTGTAGGCCTACGTGAAGCTGTGAGCAGATGAGGTGGGTCAAACTAGGCTCAAGTGCTTTCAAGGCCATTATATAGGTGTTTGATCTCTTGCTCACCATAAAGTCACTGTTAGATTAGTCCTTTCTGCATGCCCTAAAAAGCTTTATCTCCTCTTCTTCAATTCACCTTGAAAGACCAAATGTAGGTCTTACAAGGCAGGCTGCAATGTTCAGACTTTGTACGGTGATACATAATAACAATTCAGTTTGCAGTGGAACAGGCTACGACTCATTGACCTTTTTTTTTTATATGTAACTGGTTTTTCTTTTTATTCCATTTTTATTCCTATCATATTTCTCTTCATCCTCCTTTTACTACCCTATTTCTTTTCTTTTCTGTCTGCTTTTGTCAACAGCTCTTTTATTCTCTGAAGGTAAGAAAATGCCTCCCTTGAGATGGCTTTTACATATCATTTGTTATTTGTCTTTAAGGGAAACGTGATGTGGTTTGTATTATGTAACGTATTATAACACATTTTGAGAGTAAGGAGTATTAACTAACCCTGTCTTAACTAATCAAGTCTTAAGTATTAAACTTTTTTATAGTCTTTCTTCTGATCTAATGATTTACCAAGTTGCTAAAATATTTATTGAAAAGTTACTAAACTATGCTCATTGTCAACTGGTGGCAAAACTGAATGAATTATGCATTTAAAAAACAAGTACTGTAAGACCAGTAGTTTACACATTATTTGAATTAGTCTGGGTTAGTCATTTTTATTAATAGATACAAGAATTATACATGGGTTTTTATTATTTTTCAAGAAATTACTCAAAGAAAACAAAAGGAAAAGTAGAGTTCATGAAAATGTAAAAAATGGCAAGATGGAGTAAAGTTTGAATATGAAACATAGGGGCTGGAAATTATGACTGCAGATTTAATCAGATCTGAATTTCTCTGACTCAAGGGGCTGGGTAGGGCCATAAACTGTGGTACTGCACAGATGTAGCATGTTCCTTTGGGGTGGGATATAAGGAGACAAGTACAGACAGTTCTATGAAAAGCTAAGGTGGTAAAAAGAAGTTCATGGATATCTGATGTATGATGGCCTTGTTTAGCATTTTTGTTTGACATTGGCATTTGAACTCACAGTTTCAAGTTATTAAAATATGCTCTTGTAATTATATCTAATATTAAACATATGACTATGTGGATGCTTACACATTGTACTGACTGCATGAAAAAAATCACCTGATTGTTGCATAATACTTCCATAAGGTTTTTAAAATCCTCTCAGCAGGACTATAAATGACAAGATCTACTAAGATTTTAGGTAATGATTCAGAGCTTTGATCAGAAATAGAACGGCTACAAACAACAAAAGAAACTGAATCTTGATCAAAATTTGTGTTGTCACGTACTATATGTAACATGCAACGAGATGTTTTAGTGTCTTACAAATTGATTTCATACTGCCATCTAGTGTTCAATATTCTTTTGCTAACCAGTTCCACCAAATTACATAGATTCATGTTAAGACTGATTGAGCTCAAGTCCCATTAGACATACATGGTGCTTCTAATCAAGGCATACATTCAGCCTACTTTTCCTTGTTTTCGTTTTTTTTTTTTTCTTACCAGACCGAAAGTTTTCACCTGAAGAAGAAGAAGCAAAGAGAATCGCAGAGATGGGCAAACCGGTGTTAGGGCAGCACCGTAAACTGGAGGTCATCATTGAGGAGTCATATGAATTTAAGGTGCTTTTAATTGATTCGCTTTCTTAACGCAGAACTACACAATACGCAAAATGGTCTTTGTCATATAAAGTGAAGCTGTGAGGTCAAACTGTGTTGTCCTTATACAGCCTCTCTCCAGGTTACGACGGGGTTACATTCCGATAAACCTATTATAAGGTGGAAATATCATAAGGCGAAAATGCATTTTAAATACAGTACACTTAGCATAACAAACATCACAGCCTAGCCTAGGCTACCTTAAACATGCTTAGAGCACTTACGTTAGGGCAAAATCATTAACACAAAGCTTATTTTATAATAAACTGTGGAATATCTCATGTAATTTACTGAAGAATGTACTGAAAGTGAAAAACATTTCCCCATTGTAAAGCTGAAATATCGTAACACGGACCATCGTGACCCGGGGAGCGTCTATACGTCTATACTGTCTTATGACAATGCAGATGATTATTGGGACAAATTCCCATTTTCTAATGGCCTTTTTTTGATGTTTTAGAGCACAGTGGACAAACTGATCAAGAAGACTAACTTGGCTCTCGTTGTGGGAACTAACTCTTGGCGAGATCAGTTCCTGGAGGCCATCACAGTCAGTGCAGGTACAAGATAAAACTTACAACTATTTGGAACAGCGGTCTAAGAGGTGCCTTTCACAATATTAGACAAACATTTTTCCAGGAGTGACAGCATTGTGTACATTTGCAGATCCATTTAGCTGCACACTTGATTACCTGGGATACTGTATTATTTCAGCTTAATGTGATGTAAATCTATACATAAAAGCACAGTGCCATGTTCCAGTTAAAACTATAATTAAGTAGCTGTCCTTAACGGATTAGAATCAATAGGCCCGATTACTGGCTCAGTACTGTTCATTTTTATATTCTATTCCCAAATATGACATACAAAATACTAGATTTTTATTTGCCATTTGTGCATTGAACCAACATTGCAGCCACATTGTAATTCTTGTGCGGAGCTCTCAGAGTCCAGTTAGTAAAAGGGACACTGCGTAGAAGGCAGATTGACTTATAAATTCATTTATAAAGTGTAAAATCTAATTAAAGGTTTTGTGAGACATTTACACCTGGAGTTATATGACTGTGTGGTTGGGTTTTGTGAACAAAACTAGTTTTTCTGTTTTCCCAGAATATGGGAATATGCAAACTGTAATTTTTCTGAGGAGACTATTAGCAGGATGACTTGGTGGTGCAGTGGCTAGCATTACTGCCTCACACCTCTAGAACCAGGGTTAAAGTATGTGCTGTCACTCTCTGTGTGGAGTTTGCATGTTCCCCCATGTCGTCATGGGGTTTCTCCTGGGGGGGGGGGGGGGGGGGGGGGGGGGGGGGGGGGGGGGGGGGGGGGGGGGGGGGGGGGGGGGGGGGGGG